>OW679194.1:216556249-217113539 GCA_940337035.1 Agriotes lineatus
ATTATATGTTGAAAGCTGTGACTATTAATTATATTCAGCATAAATATATAGCTGCTTAGAAAAAATAATCTGTATGTGTATATATACATATAATACTTTTTATGTATAACGTTTAAAGGTACTATTTAAAAAATACTTATAATGATGTGCTATACGGCTAACCAATGTAATTTTATAAAACGACTTTGACACAGCTTTACCACTATAATTTCCCATAAAATTGAAATCTTAATTCTACAGTCAATAAGATGGTACCATAAAGATAAATGATTCATCTGGTTAATACACAGTAATGTTATCTAAACTCGCTCCCTGAAAAACTATATCAAAATTAGTGTACTCCAAACGTCATCAAATGTAATAGATTCTAATATATTGTTTATATGTTTAATCTACAAAGGTCTTACGGAAATCCACAAACACATCCTGCTCACTTAATATCTTTAATCTGAAATATTGCATTGTAATTTAATTTTTATTTAACACCATGAACTCACTAAAACTTGAAGAAATTACCTTCAAAGCTGAAATAAAATTAGTACTATAAAATATTGATAGATAACATTAATATGCTTGAAATGAAACTTGTCCATCAATTGTAACATATTTAGTTTTTATATTTAACTGTAAATATAAATTTACATTTAGATAATATGATATACGTATTTGTTAACAATTACTTATTTTATTCTTATTTGGTTATAAAATAAAATTTTAAATTAATTAATGGCTAAATGGTATTTCCACCTTCCCTCTTCGTTCATTTACAACTTGCCAACAACTGCATGTTAAGGTTTTGCGGTCCATTCCATCAGTGTATAATTTTCCATTCAAATGATCTAATTCGTGCTGGAGAATTCTTGCTAACCAACCCTTAGCACTCAGTGATACTAGCTCTCCATTTTCATTTACTCCTGTAAAATTTCATAGCATTAATAGTAACATATAGAAAATGAAACTGAAATTCTAGAAAATTTAAATATGATTATTTTTTTAATATCATTTTAAACATGTGAATTTGACCAAACTGTATCTTCAATCTCTTTTGTTGATAAGTTCTTACATATATAAAATCAAATTTGATTATTTTCGATCACGTTTGGCAAGTTGACAAATCAGATCACGCTTCAAGTGAGTATTCACCACTATAATATAGAAGCCAATTATATTGCAAACATTTACTTTTTTCAGCCAATAAGAACAGTATATCACTGAATATTGGGCACCATGCAAAATATTCAAAAAACAATGTACCTACTGAAAAACTAAGTAGCCTTGTTGCCAAATATCACTTAGCAACGATGTTCTGTCCTTAGTGATGTCGCTAGGTTACGTACGATAAACATCAACAAAGTGTGTAGTTTGGCTTGCGTTAAAATTTTTTAAATGTTGAGGTTTGCAAATATTCATTCCGTTGAATTTAATTGAGAATGAATACTTATGTTAATTGTTGGATTATTTTTCAGTAAAGTTAATCGTTATGATTTAATATTGTTCAATAGTCGTCCCAAATACCACTCGAAATGGATATATATTTTTTAAATATTTTGCTATTTCCATAGAAATTATTGCAAATTTCACTCAACAAAATCACATTTAATGATATGATTGATATGATTTTGTTTTGCGAAATTTAAATGCAATAGTTTACATGGAAACGGCAAAATATTTGTCAAAAATATATCCACTACTTAATGGTATTAACCTTGAAAACGACCCTAGGGTGAATTTCAATCACCATGAAAACTACCTACTTAAAATTCAGTAGTATCACAGAATAAACACCTATCGGACCCAGAATGTGTTGAACGTTGTGCTAGTGCATTGTTTAACATTAAATTTATTAGTGATGCCTTTATTAAAGAACTGTAATGTTTGTGATAAACCGCTAGGCCCAGATAAGGAAATAATTTGTGATAAGTGCCGCATTCCAATACATACCACCTGTTCTGGTTTATCTAGAACTGAAATACAATCACTTGTTGCACCAGGTGACAAAAGAAGGCTAACATTTTGTTGTGATACTTGTATTGCAGAAAAACAATCAATTGCTGAACTGAAGAACGTCATTTCTAAATTATCAAACGAAGTGCAGGATTTGAGAAAATTGGTGGAATCCCCTAAACAGAAGCGAATTAGCATTGAGCTTACTAAATCGGTAATTAAAAGAAAAGATCCACTAATATTGTAATCTTTAATATCATTGAAACTACATCTGAATTACGTGAATCTTGTCTTACTCATGATAAATCTAAGGTTGTAGGAATAATCAACAAAATCACTAAGGTGAAAGTGGATAATATCCGCACGTTTCGTCTACGCAAGGTCTCGCCAGGTAAAAATCACCCAATAAAAGTTGTTTTGGAGAGTCCTGCTGAAGCTAGAGCAATTTTGAAAAAGAAAAAAACAGTTCCTGCCGATACGGGGATACGCATAACAAACGATCAAACCCCGATGCAGCTAAAATATCTACAGGAACTACATGACAAACTAAGAGAAAAGTAAGAGAATGGCGAGAATAATATTACAATTAAATATGTAAACAGTACCCCGAAAATAGTGCCTTTAAACTAAATATGCCCAAGGATACCCTGTTATGTTACTACCAAAACATTAGAGGACTGAGAAACAAAGTGCGAGAATTCCAAGGATCTGTAAGTGATTCCGAATTTGACTTAATTTGTTTGACTGAAACGTGGCTTAATGATGAACTTCTGAATTGTGAGTTATTTACAGCAGATTACATTGTTTATAGATCTGATAGAAAAGTGAACAGTACTGAAAAACTAGAAGAGGTAGCGTTCTTGTTGCTTGTAAAACCAATTTTAAATCCGAACTCTTAGATTTATCGGTTTTCACTAAGACATCTCAAATTGATATGGTAGGAATTAAATTACATATTAACTTTATTAGCGCATATGTTTTCATAGTTTATGTACCACCTGGATGTTTCTTTGATGATTATGAACGGGTCTTAGAAGGTTTTGAGGAATTAAAATACCTTGACAATTGTGAATTTCTGTTAATGCACCTAGATTTGTATACAATGAAAGTGATAGAATTTTTTTATTTAAAGCAACCAAAACACAGTCTTTAATTCAGATAATCGTTTGTTAGGCCTTATGTTTTTCAAACTTTGAGTGTCAAGTACTGCGTAATGGCGCACCACTACTGGCAGATGATTCTTATCATCCTGCTCTCTTTATAACATTTAATATGTGTGTAAGTAGGAATGTAACTTCCCAGAGTTGCACAGAAAGCACACAACTTTAATAAAGCAAATTATCCTGCCCTATATGAGGTTCCACTAAATACGGATTGGTCATTTTTGGAAAATTTTAATAACAATGCTGGTGTTGAAGGTTTCTATATAACACTTAATCAAATACTCGAAATGTATGTACCCGTATTTATAACATGTAAGCGCAAGTATCCGAAATGGTTTATGCCAGATATTATTAAAAATATACAGCTAAAAGCTAAGTACTTTATAAACTATAAAAGATACAGTTCAAGTCACAATCTAGAAAATTTGAGGAAAATAAGAAGACTAGTGAAACATCAAACTATTATGCTTTTATCAATACTGCGCAAGCGTCAATATCGACCAATCCTGAAAATTTCTGGTCGTTCATACATACAAAGAAAAACCAATCGAGAATTCCTGGTAAAATGTTTTACGAGGATGTACAATACAATAGCCCAAAAGAAATTGTGGATGGGTTTGCACTTTTTTTTAGCAGTGTGTTTTTTGTACGATTAACTTGATAAGAGGCTTCCACGAATGGGGCCCCCAATTAATCCACTGCGAGTTCCGGTTCAATGGGATTGCCGGGAACTGCCACTTAATAACCCTAACTTGGGTTCAGTTAGTTGTTGGAGTGAAACAAGACTTAACAAACACGAGTATATTGAGTAACAACGATTACAAACGTCACTGATGGACCGATGGTTTTTTACAAAAGCTTCAACTGTTGTGACACGCTTGGATTGGCCACGCGAAAATAGCGAATTGCGCGTAACCGTAACACAAAACAACCTGGAAACGACTTTACCAGGGAGTTAGACCGAAACGCAAACTAGCACAAAGCATAGCTGAACTTGCTTCCTCGAGGCTCTGAATCTAACTAACTCTGAATTTACAGCGAGACGAACTCGCCAATTCAAGGAGGGGCAAGCTCAAACACTATTGGCTGAGGCGATCCTGCGTAGCCAATCGGAGCATCGCACGTTATTTAGGAAAAATGCTTATTCTAAGAAACCTTAATGCTAAGCTCTCTCAATGAGGCAATTGAACGAAATCCATAAACCCATGATTCCCAAATATGCTAAGTCGGCTTAAGTTCTAGTAGAAAATGTATCCATCCGCTTTAAAGCCATTAAGGGAAGCTTACAAATTCCTTTCCAACATTAACAGAGGCAAACAAATACGGCAAGATGCAAATTTGGCTTTACCACGACCTTTGAATGAGATAAAACAGTTATGACTTGAATTACGTGATTAATTATAATCAAAAAGGTTTTGATGCACGCATCTGTGTGAATCAAACATGCCGCCCCCGAAGTGCCGACTATGGCACGACGTGATTAAATCCCAAAATTAAACTGAAATCTAACACTACAAAATAATCAAATGCATAACAAGAACTAATGACAGATGATAATCCAAGAGTCTTACAGATAACTTACAACTAGCATGAATACAAGCAAAGAAACAACTAAACCTAGCAAAATGTTCAATTAGCGAAAACTACCAACTAAGAGCAAAGTCAATGTTTATTGCCCTTGATCGCAATGATCGTCTTTGGGTAGGATGTACACTTTACGCACCGAGCGTTTCAGGAGATTCCCTCGGGAATCGCGCACTTGCACCACACGCACAACACCATCCGCTCCTGGATATGTGGCCGAGATGATTGCCAGTGGCCAACGGTAGCTTGGAGATGCCTCGTCGTGGACGAGTACCACGTCGCCCACCTGGGGCTAGAGAAGTGCTGGAGGACTTCCACTTAGGCCGGCGCTGCAGGAGGTGGAGGTAGTCCCGGGACCAACGATCCCAAAACTGCTGGGACAGCCGCTGGACCAGCCCATAGCGGCTGAGACGATTTTCCGGTATGTCCTGGAGTTGGGCTTCAGGAAACGAAGTCAGCTTCCGACCGACCAAGAAGTGGGCAGGAGTAAGGACTTCGGGGAATGAGGCGTCGGTAGGGAGAACACAGAGTGGGCGGGAATTTAGTATCGCCTCCACTTGAGTCAGCATGGTGTAATACTCAACGAAAGTTAACTTTGCATTGCAAGATATTCGCCTTAAATAATATTTCAATAACTTTACCCCCGCTTCCCAAATGCCGCCAAAGTGCGGAGAGCGTGCCGGAATAAAATTCCACTTAATGTTATGTTTCGACAATTCTTCCCTTATGCATTGCTCACTAGAGCCTGACAGGATATTTTTTAATTCCGATAGCTGATTTCTGGCACCGGTGAAACAGGTAGCATTGTCAGAAAATATGTTGGAGGGTAAACCGCGTCTGGAGATGAATCTCCTCAATGATGCGATGAAAGCCTCCGTCGTGAGGTCTTCCACGAGTTCAAGATGAATAGCCTTCGTGGCTAAACACACAAATAGGGCTACGTAAGCCTTTACTTCTTTCGCGCCTCGCCCGGATTTGTTTTTTATAAACACGGGACCCGCGTAATCTATCCCGCAATTACTGAAAGGGGGAGAGGGTGTGACACGAGCTTCGGGTAGTGATCCCATCAAGTGTTCATTCATCTTAGGCTTGGCCCGGAAGCATATCACGCAATTGTGTATTACTTTACGTATTAGGTCTTTGGCTCTCACGATCCAAAACTTATCCCGCAATGAGGCCAGTAACACCGAGTGTCCACAATGCAAGAGCCGCAAATGCTCTTGCTTCACGATTAGCAACGACAAAGGGTGACTAGCTGGTAACAAAAGGGGATGTTTCTGATCAAAGCTTAGATTGGAGTTTTCTAGACGGCCGCCCACGCGCAGTAGGCCCTGATCGTCCAGAAATGGGTTTAGAGAAAGCAGCGCACTATTTTTCGGCAATGGCGCTTTTTTAGACAAAACTGCTATTTCTCCGGAAAAGACTTCCGCCTGGGCAATTTTGATCAGGCGGCGAGTCGCGTCCTCCAATTCGTCAATGGCTGGAGGTCCCGACCAGCGCGTTTCGGTGTTTCTGTTTCTCGCGAGACGCAGGCAGTACGCGACTACGCGCTGTAATTTTGTAAAACTGGAATAGCGCCTGAAAAGTTCAAATTCTGGGACGCGATGGTGAAGAGTGGCCACTACTGGGCGCGACTCTTGGGCTGCTAGCTCACCCGAATCAATTTTAACGGGCTGGGGTTTTAAGTCCGCCTGTGACAAAAATTCTGGCCCGTGCCACCACAAGCGTGAGTTGAGTAACTCCTGGGGTAACATTCCCCTGCTAATTATATCGGACGGGTTGCAATTTGTACGCACGTGAAACCATTCTTCCCTATTGCTTAGTTCGTGAATCTCGGACACCCGGTTCGCGACGAACGTCTTCCAATTACTCGCATCCTTATTTATCCAGTGCAGAGTTATGGTGGAGTCCGACCAATAGTACACGCGGTCAAATTTAAATGCGGAGGAATCGAGTATAGTTTTAATCAAACGAGCCAACAGTAAGGCTGCGCAAAGCTCCAAACGAGGCAAGGATATTGTTTTTAATGGAGCGACCCTTGACTTAGCACAAAGCAAATTGGTGGTGACATTACCGCGCGCGTCAACGCAACGTATATACACGGCGCACCCGTAGGCTACAGAACTCGCGTCCGCAAATCCGTGGAGATCTATCGAATTTATGTCATCGCAAATTACCCGTCTCGGAATTGCCAACGAGCCCAAAGAGCGTAATGAAGAATGGAGTTCGTCGTATCTGGAGCGCATCTCCATGGGCACCGTTTCGTCCCATGACAACTTCAACTGCCAAAGCCGTTGCACGAGAAGTTTCAAAGTTAGAACGCTTGGACCAAGTAGTCCCAAGGGATCGAATATTTGAGCCATACTAGAGAGTATAGCCCGCTTGGTAACTGATTTGCAACAGCTAGGGTTTACTCTGTAACTTAGCACGTCCCGCCGAGTATCCCAAAAAATGCCGAGAGTTTTCTCCGTGGCGTCTTCCGTCAAAGAAATGGGCTCCATGCTGCCGCGATCTACACCAATGGCGCTAGCTACTTCACTGTCGTTGGATGCCCACTTTCGCAATTCAAACCCGTACCCCGACAAAGCGCTACTAATTTCGAATTGCGTTTTTATGGCTTCCGCCCTATTTTCAAAACCAGTCAGTAGGTCATCTACATAAAAATCCCGGCTAATTCTTAATGAGGCCTCTGGAAGCGATGCTTCGATTTCCTGGGCGATTTGTATCAAGCACCTAGTTGCTAGGTACGAGGCTGATTTAGTACCGTAGGTGACCGTTAATAATTTGAAGCATTTTACCGCTGAGGTTTTGTCGTCACGCCATAAAATTAATTGGTATTGCGTCTGCGAGGGGTCCACGAGAATTTGCCTATACATTTTGGCGCAATCTGCTTTCAGCACGTACTTGAATTGCCTAAAGCGACAAAGAATTGCAAACAACGACTGCTGGACCACTGGGCCCTTATGTTGAAGGTCGTTAAGCGATACTCCGGAGGAGGACGCACAACTGCCGTCAAAAACAACGCGATGTTTGGTCGTTGAACTGTCCTCCTTTATGACTGGCAAATGTGGTAAATAAAACCTAGGATGAGGAAGGCTCGCTTCGTCGTCCACCTTGCTCAAGTGACCAAGCGACTCGTATTCTTTGAAAAATGCGGAATACGCGGTTTTCAACTCGGGATTTTTTGACAATTTGTTTTCTAATGAATAGAAACGCTTTAACGCTATACCGCGCGAGTCTCCCAGCGATGGAGCATCTTTCCTGAAAGGTATGCTCACGATGAACCTACGCGGCTCCGACGACGCCCGTTTCGTAGTCGATTGAAAATGGTCTTCGCAAAATTTGTCATCAGCAGAGAGTCGGCCTGATGAACCGTAAGCCCCCTCGATTTCCCAAAATCTCTGAATGCCGTGCTCGATGCCGGCTACACTTAAATGAACTCTATTTGAAAGCATGAGCGCTCGATTTTCGATGTTCATGTTTCCGCCTAAAACCCAACCAAAAAGAGTTTTTGTTAAGAATGGCTTCTCTGGGCCCAATTTCACCTGTCCCTGACAGAGCACTTGCCAAAAGACATTCGCGCCTAATAAAAGATCAATCTTTCCCGGTGTATTACAATCTGAATCGGCTAGCACAATGTTTGGTGGGATCTTCAAATCCCTCAACGAGAAAGAAAGGGCCGGCAGAGGGTCCGTAATTTTGTCTAACACAATACAGCTCAAAATGTCCTCGTATTTCCCGTTACGGGAGCGGATTCGAACGTTTGCTCTGAATTCAGCGTTCAGAGCCCTGGCACCAACACCCGACAGTGAGGTGATATTACCTCGTTTCTCAATTTTCAAATTTTGACACAAGTCGGCGCTAACTAAGTTAAGTTGGGATCCGGGGTCCAAAAGAGCTTTTGCCCGGGAAAATGACCCGGAGGATCCTTCTACGAATACGCTAACCGTGGACAATAAAACTTGCGCTGGCGCCGCGATTGCAGGACGGCTACAAGCTGCTGAAACGGATGCGACGGGTGCCTCGCTCGGGGAGACGGCCCCGACCTCCCGTGCGTCACTGCTGGATTCTGGCGGTCCAGGACGCGGCGACGAAGTATTTTCGTGCGCGTCGCGCTTTGGACGCAAACACAGTAAAGTATGGTGCTTTTTTCTGCATACGCGGCATCTCGACGATGTGCATTTTACCACGAAATGTCCGGGCTTGAGACAATTGTTGCATAATTTCAAACGACGCGCCTCTTCGATACGAGCGTTTACCGACAATTTTGAGAATGATTCGCAAGCGCTAATCGAATGATTACTATTTTTGCAAAAATCACAAGAGTGATTACCTTGCTCTCTGGCTACATGAGCGCGTGCATGACTTTTTTGCTCGGATCCCTGATTTCCCAAACTCGAACCTATTTTCGCAGCTTCCAGCGAACCTAATAAGTGACTTTTGCTCTCTAAAAAATCTAACAACTCTCGCAAAGTAGGAAATTGTCCGGCATGTTTGCATAATTCCCAGTCAGTCTGCATTGCTGAGCTGAGCTTCGAAACTATGATATGTATTAGTATGGTTCGACTGTGGGTTCCCCGTACGCCTTTAAAATTTCCAAAATTCTAACTACACTATCGAGCAGCCTTTGAACAGACGAATGTGAATCCTTTTTTACGTTCTCTAAACTGAATAACGCATTTATGTTTGATTTTACGATCAGTTTCTTATTTTCAAATCGCTTGACTAGAATGTCCCAAGCAATGGTATAGTTATCGTTGGTAACTTTTAACGACGAGATTGAACTAGCAGCTTCTGCCTTAAGGGAAGAAATCAAATAGTAAAATTTCTGAACGTTGGTCAAATTAACGTTGTTATGAATAAGCGACGTAAAGGAGTCATGAAATTGAACCCAATTCTCGAATTTCCCCGAAAAGGAAGGCAAATCTAAGGGTGGTAATCTTAATCCAGCGAGCTCTCCTGAAGGGCCACTTTGCGAAGAATTTTGACCTACATTCGGTTTTATACCCGAACTGATCTTATTTTTTGATAAGAATTCCTTTACTGCGCTACTAATCTCGCTAAAATGAGTCATAAAAGAGTCAAATTCATTGAAAAGTTCATCAAAGTTTTCAGCGTCGGCCTCCATTAGGCCCTCCATTGACTTCTTATACTCATCCAACAAATTTTGGAAACAACTAAACTCTTCTGACAAGTTGCCGACCTCGTGAGCCTTCACGGGGCTGGACGAAGAAATTCTATGAAATAGAGTTTTGAAACGATCTACTTGGGCTTTTATGAATTTGCAACGAGTGGTTAAAGTGCGAGTTTCCGACATGACCGCTGATGTCGAACGAGTTTCCACCATGACTGACACAAGCAAAAAACAGCACTAAACGAAGGTGTAATGGAAAAGGACTTACTTTTGATTTGAGAACGTAGTAACTTCTTGACGAACAGAAAACCAACCCGCTGCCGATCGCTGCCGCTTGACGTGGGACCTGGACTCGGTGTAAGCTCTCGATGGTTGAATTTCCTGGTGTTGGCGAAGCTTCTTGACGCTCTCCGACGAAACGATGTTGGAGCAATTGCATCCACCAGCTACTGGAAACTTGTACACTCGCGTTTTTTAGCTTCTTCCACATCCGGCTCGAAGGACCAATGGTTTTTGTACGATTAACTTGATAAGAGGCTTCCACGAATGGGGCCCCCAATTAATCCACTGCGAGTTCCGGTTCAATGGGATTGCCGGGAACTGCCACTTAATAACCCTAACTTGGGTTCAGTTAGTTGTTGGAGTGAAACAAGACTTAACAAACACGAGTATATTGAGTAACAACGATTACAAACGTCACTGATGGACCGATGGTTTTTTACAAAAGCTTCAACTGTTGTGACACGCTTGGATTGGCCACGCGAAAATAGCGAATTGCGCGTAACCGTAACACAAAACAAACTGGAAACGACTTTACCAGGGAGTTAGACCGAAACGCAAACTAGCACAAAGCATAGCTGAACTTGCTTCCTCGAGGCTCTGAATCTAACTAACTCTGAATTTGCAGCGAGACGAACTCGCCAATTCAAGGAGGGGCAAGCTCAAACACTATTGGCTGAGGCGATCCTGCGTAGCCAATCGGAGCATCGCACGTTATTTAGGAAAAATGCTTATTCTAAGAAACCTTAATGCTAAGCTCTCTCAATGAGGCAATTGAACGAAATCCATAAACCCATGATTCCCAAATATGCTAAGTCGGCTTAAGTTCTAGTAGAAAATGTATCCATCCGCTTTAAAGCCATTAAGGGAAGCTTACAAATTCCTTTCCAACATTAACAGAGGCAAACAAATACGGCAAGATGCAAATTTGGCTTTACCACGACCTTTGAATGAGATAAAACAGTTATGACTTGAATTACGTGATTAATTATAATCAAAAAGGTTTTGATGCACGCATCTGTGTGAATCAAACACAGTGTATACACACCGGTTAGTGGCAATCAGCTGAATATCGATTTAAATGTATCAAACCAATTTGATTTGATTACTGAAACTGAAATCATGAAGGCAATAAAAAAAATTAAAACTAAAAAATTAACCTGTGGTCTAGATCTAGTTCCTTCGTGTGTTATCACATCAGTGACTGTGCTGTTGTATTTCTCAAACCTCTGAGTTTATTATTTAACTACAATCTGGTGTGTTCCCAGAGAAATGGAAATTTGCTAAAGTTTGTCCGATTTTAAAAAGTGACAACCCAGCAAATATTGCTAATTATCGGCCAATATCTATTGTATCTAACTTTGCAAAAGTATTTGAAATTGTATCATATAATTGTCTATTTTCTTTAGAAAGACATCAGCTATCTTCATTTCAACATGGTTTTATTCCAAAGAGATCCACAATTTCCAACTTGGCCGTGCTAACTCAGTAAATTTCCGAAATCGTGGATAATCGAGGAGAAGTTGACGTGATCTAGACGGACTTTTCTAAGGCGTTTCACCGTGTAGATCACGTTATACTTCTGAATAAATTATGACTACTTGGTTCTACTGAGTCTCTTATTGTATTCATTAAGTCGTACTTGACAAATAGACAGCAAACTGTATGCTATAACGGTAGCTCTTCAATGATTTACAATGCTACTTCAGATGTTCCACAAGGCTCCAACCTTGGACCCCTTCTTTTTTTATTCTTTGTTAACGATCTAAGCTGTGTAATTGGTTGCAAAAGTCTCTGTTTCGCCGATGATTTAAAGATTTTCAGCAAAGTAGAATCACTTGATTGTTAAATCATATTCTTTTTTGGGTATTTCGCCACTCTGCAAATTAAAATGATTAAATAACGTATTAAATAACGGACGTTTCGAGGGACAATCTGCCCTCGTTGTCAACGAATAACAATTAACAAGGAACAAGAAAACTTAGCTTTTTCACGGAGATTGTTGTTATTTGCAGAGGAATTTGGAAAGTGTTTATGACAGTGTGTGAATGACAAGCTTAACTTAAATATCTCTAAATGTAAAATTATGTCCTTTTCAAGAAAAAATACAACAATCGAGATTAACTATAACATCAAAGAGTTACCTTTAACACGTTGCAATTTTATTAAAGATCTGGGAGTTGTATTTGATAATAAACTAGCGTTTGTAGATCACATCAATCTAGTTGTGTCTAGTAGTTTAACGTCATATGGGTTCATAGTTAGAAACTGCAGAGAATTTGCCTGTTTAAAAGCTTTAAAACTATCGTATGTAACATTTATTAGGTCTAAGTTAGAATACAGTGCTCTAATATGGAATCCATATTACTTAACACATAAATTAACCATTGAAAGAGTACAAAGAACATACATAAAATTTTAGTGTATAATTCCGAAGGTGAATATCCACAGATTGGTACAGAATATAATTGTTTGTTGCAAAAAGCTGAACTGCAAAGTTTGGACACAACGGATTTGCACTGCTTTGAAATATTTGTACAATCTTATATTATAAGAGCTAATGCTGCCGGCGCCGGCCGCCCAGACCTTAAGCACTGGCGTGCGCACATGCCGACCGCGCACAAGTGGCGACGCAGCAAGCATTTGTATTGTTAACGCTGGCAGGGCCGGACGTCGGCTGGCTACCAGCTTAAGCAAGCATTTTTATTGTTAACCGTTTCTTTACGCTGGCAGGGCCAGACGTAGGCTGGCCAACGCGTTCTAGTTTACTAAATAACCGTATAGATTGTCCTGAATTTTTGCAACAATTGAATTTTGTAGTAGGACCTATGGTAGAATCCAGGCAGGATCTAATTTTTTATTGTCCTTTAGCAAAAACAAATTTAGTTTTAAAGTCACTTATATATTATATGTGCAAAAATTATAACAAAATGTATCACCTCAGTGATATTTTCTGTTGCACTACCAATCAATTAGTTAATTCTGTGATATTATATTTCGGAGTGCAGTAAACTTGTATATGTATGAGATATTTTTTGTTTGTTTATTCGGATATGTCTGCTTTTGATAGTCATATATATCTGTTTTCTACTAGCTGACCTGGCAAACGTTCTACCAAAAAATTATTTATCTGAAACCCCGTTTCACCACTATAGAGTTTTAATTTTATGTCATGTCCATCGCCTTGGACTTAAAAATAAATTCCATTTTCGCAATCGACGTCCCAAAAAACCTCAATAATGACACCCATATCGATTTTTAGGCTTATTTACCCCATTTTGCCCCCTAAGAGGTTGATTTTCGGATAACCACGAAATACGTGTTTGCTTATTTGTTTTTTGCAGTACTTCTGCCAAGTTTTAAGTTGAAATGTCTATTTAATATTATTTTTCAATACAAAATTCGAACCCTCATTTTACCCCTTTTCGAAGTATCGTTCCTTATTCCTTGTATACATTATAGCTTTGACCTACCCGGCGTTGCCCGGGCATAATATTACGTGAACCTATGCATGTATATTTTGAAACATGGCTTTTCCATTATTCTATTCCGGTTTTTTCATCCTGAAAAAAAATAAATTTTTCCTAATTTTCGGAGTTTTCCACTCTGATTTTCCCATTTTTCTCTTCGAAAAGCCATTCAGAAAGGAAAAAATACGAAATCCCATACAAAAATACCATAGAAAATCATCTTTTTGATTTTCCGAATTTACCGGTGGATTTTCCCAAAATATTCATTCATACAAACCTTGTCCTGACAATTACGAACACAACAATAAAAAATGAGCCAAATCGGTCGAAGCGTTCACCAGTGATGATGTAACATACGTGCGGCAATTGATTTTTATTTATATAGATTTAAGCTGTTAGCTCTAGTATTTTTACTTCCTTTTACGATAATGGAAGTATTGGATTCACCCCAAAAATTCGAAATTGAGTTTTAAACAGATCTTCAAGAGTTTTTGTTCATTAGTTTGTCTGTATGCCTGTGTGGGCTTCTTTTGCTTTTTTTTTCTATTTTTACTTCCATCGTCTGAAAGACGAAGAAAGTATTGTAATCACGAAAAAATCACCTTCTGAAATTTCTTCAGATCTTCAAGTTTCAAGGTCCCTAGATTAAGAAAAAGAGGTTTTCTTAATTCTGTCTGTCTGTTTGTCTGCGATGTTAATTTTAGTATCGTTAAGAGCTTCATTACCGCACTCAGTGCGGTAATGGATAGATATTACTGCACTCAGTGCGGTAATGAATATTACCGCATTCTTTTTGTATAAAGAAATACATTGAACCAGAATTTATTGATGAAGATAAAATATTGAACAATACACGTTTGCTTATGGCACTTAACGAGACTCGTTTGATTGCCGCAAAACTCGGCTCACCGCCTCGTTTTTGGCAATCAAACTCGTGTCATTAAGATGCTCATAATCAAACTTGTATCGTTAATATCTATTACCTATGATAGAATTTAGAAAACACACTAAATATTAAAAAAAAACATTTAAATGTAAATTAGTATTACTAGCAATCGGTTGTAATTTTGTGTAGTTAAAAATTTTAGAACACGTACGACATGACTAATGAAATCATTTTAAATAAGTTGCTACTAACGACGTCAACTAATGAAAACGTGTTATTAAACAGTCGTTCTACAAACTTAAAACTGCCACTAAAAGAAAATTTTACACACTGTAAGTATGTATGTATTATCTGTAACCTCATTTACCTTGCGTTGTAGATGCTGGTGCTTTATGCGCTTTCGTAGATAAAATAAATTGATGCCTAGAAAAGTTATTTTCTACGACCACTGACGTTTTATAATTTAGCGTGTTTAAAATGACATCAGCTGTTTACTTTTAGCACATGTGTTAGAAAGTGAAGTGAGGTTATAAAACTACAATTTCCAACTGGAAGTGAGGATGTAAAGTTATTCTAGTTACTTCTTGCATTAGAGGTAAAGTGTTTTTTAAATAATTAAAGCGTTATGTAATGAATACATTCAGATGTGTAGTATTAAAATTACCTATAAACCGTTCAATAGTTATTTGCCAGATAGGAGGCCATGTTAGGGTGATGAATTTCACCCTGTAAATATGCTGTCAGTCATTAACAAAAGTTAGGTTATGCTCATTTTATATAAAATGATAATTTTATGTTAATGTACAAAACGTGGTTGCCAGATTTGGTTTTGGATTTTGTGCCACTTTTAGTATTGGTTAAGATAAATTTCATGAAAGACAAATTGCTGATTCTGAATACGTTTCATACTTTGTTGAGTAGGCATAATGGTATAATGAAAGTCGTTTTTTTATTGTAATTATAAATTGTATACAAAAATATTTAAATATTACAATTTATGTATTTTTTCAGTATAAATAAAGCTTTTACAAGCCACTTTAGGCCCATTGCATAACACTGTGTCTCCATTGTCCCTTATTGATGATTTTATTTCTCCAGTCTTCTATTCCTTTCCTTGATATGTCTTCCATTACTGCCTCCTTCCACCTATTCGTTGGTCGCTTCTTCTTCTAGTTTCTTGCGCTCTGCCTTCCAATACTATCTTAGTAGCTCTTCCATCTGGCATTCTCCATATATGCCCAAACCATCTTAACCTTCGAGCTTTAATGAAGTCTACTATATTTGGCTCTCCATACTTCTTTTGTACCTCTTCGTTTGTAAGTCTTCTCCAACCATCATCCGTCCGAGTCCCTCCAAATATTTATCTCCGCATTTTTCTCTCCCACCTACTTATCGTATCTTGGTCTGCCACATTCATCGTCCATGTTTCACATGCGTACGTAGCTGTGGGTCGAATTACAGTCTTATAAGTCGTAGTTTTGCATTTCGCGACATTTGTCTTAAGGACATTATACTATTTAACGGGCCCGGACATCTCGATGCTTTTATTAACCTTGATTTAATTCCTTGTGTGTAATTTAAGTTTTCAGAGATTAATGTTCCTAAGAAAGTAAACTCCTTAAATCGTTCTATTCTCACATCTTAATATTACGCCATTATTATTGATTTCTTTATTTTTCCATTAGGTACTTCTTTGTTAAAGCTGCTGAATATTGTCCAGTGGAAGTTGAAGAATGGATTTTTTTTTAAATATGGCCACAGAAGAAAATCACAGGGAGTTAAGTTACAAGACCTCGGGGGCCACACTATAGACATGTTTTGACTAATAACTCTGTTTTTGTAAAACTCTTTAAGTAAATTTATGCCCCATCTTATTGAAAGTACGTAACCCGTTTGTAATTCATTGTCACGTAACTCTTCAAAAAACGGCGACAAAATTTCAGTATGATATGGTTGTGCATTTAGAAAACCTAAAATTTTAACTATTAAAATAAAATTTAATCGTTTTACTGCACTCAATTACCTTAAAAAAATATAGGACCTATAACTCTTCTTTTACTAATTGCAGCCCAAACCCCGATTTTTTGTGGGTGAAGCGGTTCTTCAACATAAAAATTGGGATTCTCAGCGCTCCACATCCTCATACTTTGTGAATTAATATAGCCAGATAAATATTAGTATGCCTCATCAGTAAAGAAAGTTTTCTCAAACGCATTATCGTTATTTCCTAAATTATTGATAAACCAGTTACAAAATTCCAATCTAACCGGAGGATCGTTTGGCAGCAGTTCCTGATACGCTTGCAACCGGTAAGAAAAATAATGCAAATTGCTTCTTAATATCCTATGAGATGTTGAATATGAAACATTTAATTGCTGTCCTAAATGGCGAACAGATACGTGTGGTTGTTCTTGCACAATTTGTCTCGCATGGTTAACTAATTCTTCAGTGCGAAGGTTGCAAATAGTATGTATCATTTTTAGGTCGTGGGCCAAAAGGTTTAATTTCAAAATTGTTCCGCCCCATAATATTTCTAATAGATCTTTCAGATATCTAAAACAGTACAAAGCCGAAAATTAAAGCAACAATTAAGTTTTATGCATAAATACTTGCATCCCAAAAGTCACTAAGCCGAGCAAAGATTTCAGTTTCACTGAGGTCGGGCCTGTCAGCTTTATAATGCCTGTAAGCCTTTGTAATTTGTAGTTTTGTGTCACCTTTAATGACTTTTGGCATATTTACTTTAGTACTACAATTTGTTTGACAGATAAATATCCATGACGGCGATGTCCATACATATTATGCCTAGTGGCAAACAAAGTATGAAAGGACTGGCAACATTGCATGTTTAACCTCAAAATGTCAAATTAGACACTTTCGTGAGCCTCCTGTACATAACAGCTGCTTCTGACAAAGTGTCAGAAAGAGTTTCTAGGGAGTTTTAGTTTTATTAAACATAAAAACAAAATTCCATGTCTACCTACTTGGCAAATAACTATTGAACGGTTTATATGATAACTGACTTTCACAGTACTGGCTCCACAAACATTCACCTGCGCATCAAGGCCATCTCTTTATTATGACATAAATTATAACTGTCATAAATGCAAACCTTTGTTAAATCGACATTTATGGATTAATAACAGAAAATTTAAGGTCATAGAAAAAATATTGTGTGCAACGCGTGCTAAAAGTCGTTTATGCACAAGACATGTTATGAAACTCAGCCTTCAGCTTCGTTTAATAATTTTCGTGTCTCGTGCATAAACATCAACTTTTAGCACTTATTGCATAAATAGCTGATGTTTTCTTAGAATGGCAAGTTGTCTCGTTCAGAAAGTTAGTTCTATTCGCAGAGAAACTTATTTTTGTATAAATACCAGGTGTAACAATTATAACGTGTCTTTCCATAATATTTATAACAGCCTGTGGAGTTCAACAGTTACAATAATTCAAAGCAAACTCTAACCTTATCTTTTTATAACATTTCAATTTTTTATTTAGTCTTTTATCTTAGCTACCGCAAGAGAAACACAATTTTATAGCATAACATGTTTTTATGCAGAACTAAATTTAACAACAAAAAAGAAATAAAATGTAAAGAAAAATGAAATAGAGTAGTTCACTAACTTTCTGAAAGAGACAACTTGTCATTCAAAAAAAAAATCGTCCAAATCGAATGAGTGGTTTCGACAAAAATTCACTTTAAACTTTTGGCTACTTTTGGTGGTGCGTTAATTCCTGAGAAGGACTAACCAGGAACACCTGAAAACGGGAGTAGATCAAAACTCCCAAAACGTTGTGTGATTTACACCCTAGGTAGTGGAAAAGTTCGAAAAACATATCATATTATTCATACGCTTAAGTTTCCACAGCAGTCCCTTATGGACTTTTTTAATGAACATACGATACAATTGAACAATGAACACCACATGACCCTCATAAGTAACAGAAAAAAAAGTCCATCCAAAACATCAAGTAAGTAGATCTGTTTCAGCCGTAGATTTTGTTTCCGTGCCAATGACAGAGGTTGCTATTCCTGCTTGTGAACAATCGATGGATCATCCTAACCATCCTGTTATTTATCAGAACTGTACCTTTCATCGTACAAATTTTTATTCCAATGTAACCTAGTTTAGATTATTTGAGTATTAAAGTAAAATGTGATGATTGTCAATGGCAGTTTAGTTTTTTTAAATGATCAAAATTATTTTCCAGGTCATCTTATTTGGTAAATAGTCTGATCGAATAGATCTCGGTCTCATTTCTTTACAGGTAAAATTTGAATTCAAGCTTTTTTGCTTATAGGTAACCTTCCTTGGCAAATGTAATGACAAAATTCCTCGCTGTCGCTTGGTATGTTGATCACGTCATTTGCCTCGGAAGTTTACAACAATCTTTCGGTCAAATTATTTCTGACAAAATTATGATCCCTTGATATAACTGACAATCAACTGTTTTACACCGGAAGTATTTTTAACCAAAATACAGTTAAAAGCTGCACATTACTACAATAGATGAGTATAATGGATGTTTTAACAATTTGTTTTTAGCTATTATTGAAGTTTTGGTACCATAATATAACATTTGGCAGACCTCGCCGTTCGCGGGAGTTACGTTCGAGAAGAATGCCGCAAAGCGAAAAACCGCGATGCGCAAGTAAACACATAAATGATAAAAACGGGGTTTGGTTCCATAAACCAGATTTATTTATACTATGCAACCTCAAAAATTTTCAAAAATACATTAACGTGCGTATACAAACTAAAATTCCATACGTAACATAAGTCTGCCACTTGAATCTAGAGCTTGAATGTCCATTTGTTTATTCAAGTTATAATTTTACAATTTATTTCAGGTCCAATTTGGTAATAAGAGATTCAAAGGAATAGGCTCGATAAGTCTGTACAAGTTCGTGATAAATAATGTTATTTAAGTGTTGATGACATAAACCGCATACATCTGCTTTATTTACTTAGTGTGTGAAAGTCTGCCTGAACTTCAAATGAATATTCTGCAATCTCTGTACTTATAACTGTTGGTTTTTATTACAATACCTGTTAGTTTTTGATAAAAATGTTTCCATTTTTTTTCTAAAAATGTGCTTTTTTGAAAAACATTGAGCTGGCGTGGCTAAAATCAATTTAAATTGTTTCAAATGCCACAATCATTACGTTAACAGTTGACGATCCAAGTATTACTTAATGCCTTTTTACTACACCAGCGGGGTAGCTGTTCTCTTGAACTATTTATATATGTACAACAAAGTTTTCCTCAGATTTACTAAGCTATGGAACGATGGTTTGCCCCTTTCTGGAATGAACTTTTATCTTTTATAAAATCACAACAAATCAATATTTCCCAATGTTCATATTAATTCTAAAAATTCTGAAATATGGGCACTTTTATAAAATCACAACAAATCAATATTTCCCAATGTTCATATTAATTCTAACAATTCTGAAATATGGGCAAGTTTGGATGCTGATTACTATAATACTACGTGGTATTTGCAATATTATTTTACCACGTTAACGTACTCTTAACATTATGTCATTAATCGTAAAAATACAATTCACAATTAATGACTACATTAGTTAATACCGTTAACAGACTCTTATTTGCAACTCTACTTGATCAAACATCAAGCGGCACGTGTTAATTATCTTAAAAAAAATTTCAACTTAACCTCCACAATAATATAAAGCAGACTGTACTACCTTTAACTTCTACAGCTTGGTATCGAGGGACGTCTGCCCAAAACCCTTTAATGCTTCCACACGCTTCTGTATGTATAACTTTATTATAATCGAGCACCCTCAGTTCTGGATTTATGATTACCTAAAATAAGCATTCAGTGTTTCAGAAGTTACTACAGTATAACTACATTTGCATGCTTTACGATCATTGAAGTGATTATTGTTAATTTAATATAATGTAATCAAACTGCATCTTACGATATTTAATGAAATACTAACCGTCTGTGGCACAACATCCATTTCTTTACTTTTGATTTCTTCTCTACTGTATGCTTTCATGTGATTTGCATTAAATTCTACAATGAAAACTCTCAAAGATATTCCGATTTGAGATGCTGAAAGTCCTACACAATTATAATGTTTCATTACGGATTTTAGTTTTTTAATTAGAAATGCTATATCAGAAGAGGTAATAAGATCAGTAGGTACAGGATCAGAAACTACTCTAAGAACTGGATCACCAATTTGTATAATGTGCGCATATGGTGGAAGCGGTGGTGGCTTTTTAACCAAACCGGAATACCAGGATTTTACTTCACCATAACTTAGCTTTCGTAATTGTTGCCAGGATGCAAGAGGGTTCACCCGAGAATATAGAATCATTTGAATGTTTATAATAAATAAAGTAAAAGTGAGCAATATTTAATTTAATTGAATTATCTTATACAGTTACTTAGTAAAACTGATATAACCTTACATAACCTTTCTTGTATGTGCTGAATGATATTTTTCAACTACCATTTGCGAAGACAGAATGACCTACCACATTCTTTAGCAACTACTGCGCAAACTGGCTACAAATACGAACTACCAAAATATAGACTTTTTATGTGGTAAAATAACTGTTTTAACTGCTTTAAAACGTCTATTAAATGGAGGCACACATTCAGCAACCTTTCAATTTTATTTATTGAATTTTTCAATTTTTAATGACAAAAAAGCATCTTGTTGCTAAGTAAGATACGGTGTTATTCTAAAATTAATTGGAAATTAGGATTGATAATTTTTACCACAAATAGAATAAAATTGGACTACATAAATTACAATCTAACATTTTCTTAAAATCTAAAATATTGTCTTTTTGCTTATAACTAATTTTGTCCTATATTGTTGTACTTACAAACGTTTTTAATTTCACAGCTCTGCTTTTGCACTATGTTTTTAATTATTAGAGCAGTGATTTTTGAGTTCCGCACTTTTCACGTCGCTTGCTTTTATTCTGTTGCCTCCATTTAGGAACTGCTCTTTGCAATTTTCAAAATTTTCCTTCATCTTGCTTTACACTTTAGCTTGCTCACAATTTTCACAGTCCTTTGCTTTTATTGATAACTACGCTCCCTTTTACTTCCTTTTACAATAAAGGAAGTATTGGATTTACCCCAAAAATTCGAAATTGAGTTTTCAACAGATCTTCACGTTTTAGAGTCCCCTGAACCCAAAAAACTTTTTTTTCATTGGTCTGTCTGTGTGTCTGTCTGTCTGTCTGTCTGTGAACAGAATATATCAAAAACGAAAAGAGGTATAGCGTTGAAACTTCATATATAAGTTTTGTGTACTATGTAGATGTGACAGCAAGCTTTTGAAGAAAATCGCATAACCGGAAGTAGATGTTTACTCTTGTGATTTATCAATTTTTTTCGATTTTTTCAAAAACGGCTCTAACGATTTTTTTGAAACTTCACATTTTTATTACATTTTTAATATGTATTGAAGTAAGATAATTGATTTTCCAGTTCAATACTTCTAAAATGGGTTTCTTTTTTTTAAATTTTTCTTATTAACTCCTATTTTAAATAGAACACCCGGTATATTATTACATTTTTGAATTTAGCTTAAAATTAGAGAAAATTTGTCTCTTCACCTAACGCTCTATTTTGTACCGTTTTTGCAAAATTTGTAATTTTTGACAAATGCTTAAAAATTTAAAATCAAATTTTTGGCTATTTATAAGATCACTGTAAAACGAAGCTGTGTGAGTGTATCACACCAGATTTTTATGCACGTAGCAACCTTTTTGTGTCAATTACTTTCGTTGGGTCTGGCCTTACATGTGCACAAACCTATCATTTTAATTATATTACTTTATTCACAAGCCAAATTTAAACCTTCTGAAATATGTTTTGCTTTTGCGTGCCTTTATCCAACTAATTACTGTTTCTTGCATCTCATAATCAATGCATTTAATATTTTTATTTTTGTTTAAAATTGCAATTATATAAAATATCCCAACTGTGTGCTTTATTGACTCGCCAGAATTTACAAAAAAATCTATATAAATAAAGACCACCCTAGTACATATGGAATGCATTTGCGTGTTGTTAGTAACTCTTCTGCTAATAATTTTAAAAACAAACTTGATGACTATTAAAAGAATTCAGAGCACAGTGTTTCGAATTAATAATTATGGTGTCATATATTGGTGCATAACAACTGTACTCTATGATTACGGTTAAACAGCTTCTGCCGTGCATTAAAAAAAAATCAAGTTTTTCTGATTTCGTTCAATAATTTTTTGTAAATTTTGGTTATTTAAATTCCTTTTGACAACATTTTTGTTGAAACAATGACATTTACTTGGTAAATAAACACAGATTTTGTTAAAAAAAAAGTTACGCTTTTTTTAACTGTTTGTACAAAATCTAAAGTTTCATTTCACTACTTAACAAAGTCTTTTTGTTGAATATAAAAATTTGTTGCGTCAATACGAATTTTGTCTGTGTAACTTTGCAAGAGTGATGTCTCAATTTATGAAAAAATTCATGTAAATCTACCAAAGGATGTTTGCCAAATTTCGACCATGTGATACTATGTATATCAAAATTCATTTTCCCGTTTAATAATTGCGATATAAAAGTTATAAATATAAAAAAATATAAGAATTACTAATAAACTGTGTTTTTACGAGTCATTTCCTTTATACTTTAAGTTTGAAATTCGCGCCATATTTGAGGGCACACCATTGGCGCCCCCATTTTGGGGACAAAGTTCACCTCAACCAATCAGGCCAGCGACGGTCTCTCATTTCTAGAGTCTCTATCAAGAAAACTGTACTAAGGAGAAATAACTCGCGTTTCGAAGCGGACCGCTAAAAGTTGACAAATATGGCGGTCGTCCTGTAATTTTATCCATTCGCAAAACTCGTGAACTGTCAATGTTAAATATTTGCTGAGTGTAATTGGAAATTACAGTTTTTACAGACCATGTTTTAACAATTAATAACACACTTGATTAACAACCTTAAACTGACTTTTAACCGCGATTACAGGTTAATTTAGCTCGCTTCCAACTCTCGAACGGCAGCGAAAACGAACGAAAATGACCGAAGATAGTATACGCTGTCGACAGTGCCGCGACGGCTATCCCCGGCATTGACGCCGCTTTTATGTACAACCATCATAGTTACGTCTCCTTAGTATAGTCTTCTTGGTCTCTATATTTCACCACCTGATAGCGCCAAAAACAAAACACGTAGGCCATTGCCAAAAGAATATTTTACAACAATGAAAAACATGCCTACTAAAATAATTTTTCCGTCGACCGCCCTATAAAATGTGATTTTACGGACGCATTTACGTACCAAAAGTGCCACTTTTTTGGACACCATTAATTTTTCGTCCGCAAACACTTTTCGTCCGCAAATGCTTTTCGTCTGCAAATGCTTTTCGTCCGCAAACACTTTACGGCCGCACTTTACAGCCGCAAACGCTTTTCGTCCGTAACCACTTTTCGTCCGCAAACACTTTTCGTCCGCAAACGCTTTTTGTCCGCAAACGTTTTTCGTCCTCAACAACTCTTATAATTCGGACTCCACTTTAATTTTTTTTCAAATTATGACGGTCAACGGAAAAAATTAATATGCACCTCGGACGAAAACTGCTTTTTATGGCCTTGCCTGATTGCTTGCCTCGGCTATCGCCTCGGCCAGCAATTGTAGGCATCGTCCATAAAAAGAAAATTTTTCGTCCTAGATGCATAAATAACTATTATCGTATGGTCACCTCTTTCTTACTCAAGCATTCTATTTTGTTGTTCATGTTATCTCATTGCTGTTATATACAGGGAATTTATTTTAATAGTTAACATAAGAGTTTCGTTTCTATGCCGCCATTTAATCACACAGCGTGTGTTTTGCGAGTTAACATAGGAATTATTACTTGTCAAAAAAACAATTAAAAGTTATCGTAATGTATACCACTAAAGGAAAGATACAACACACAAGTTGTTCCTACGTATCTACTTTTTAGTTGCATACCTACATCCCGGTAACAAAATTAAAGTTTCTTATTAGCAAGTACCTAATTCAAATTCGTATGTTAACTCGTAAAATAAACGCTCTAATCTATTGATTTCATTGGTAACTATGGAAGTGACCTGTATGATTAAATGCAGGCATAGAAACGAAACTGCTATGTTAACCATTAAAATAAATTCACTGTATAATTATGGCCCCATCCGTATTTGTTGATTAATGTTATGGTTTTCAGGTAAAAAATAGTTTCTTTTAGTTGTGGCTGAAAACCATAACATTAATCAACAAAAAAAAGTTCGAGAACAGGGGCCTGGCCATACTTGTTTGTCTTCCAACCCCAGTTCATGGGATTCATGGCGTTACCTAACTACATCTGTACCTGCAGGTACACCCTGAAGCAGTGTTGGCGGGCTGCTTCCAGCGTTTGAGGTAGAAAAGCCAAATTGAAGTTCGTTTTCACTAAAGATTTTGCAAATAGATGGAAACTTAATTCATTCAAGGTATCACCAGTCTTACCTCCACAAAGTGCTACTAAGAACTTTCGTCCGGCGTCAAAAATAATTTCCAGGTTGGCGTCTTTGCTCATAAAGACATCGCTCACTTTCGAGAGATGTTCACCTGGCAAACTTCTTCTTTCCTTGTCTGTAAAGTGAAGGTATGGTATCACAACCACTAAAGGCGTGAAGGAATAGTAGAGCGTTTTTCACTTTTTCTAAATGTCGAAAACTGTTAACTGATAATATGATAATTGGTACCTTTCCTTTTCCAGGTTTCATGAAGAAAATCTTGGTTGGTGGCGAAGCTAATGCTATGAGCATGATAAGGAGATCTGTCTTTGCCTACAAAAATAGTACATTCATGCTCTTGTGCAGCTTCTATAACCGTCGTGATGATCAAGTGGCCTGCATCCTCCTTGGCTTGCTATACCAAAAATCCCTAGCTTTCAAGCTTCTCCGTTAGCATGGCTATAAGCCTTCATTTGTTCCGATTGTTGGAGAGGAACTGCTCCTGAGTCGTTGTTGCAGTCATCCACTTGTTGCACAGGACCTCTGATACTATGTGTCTCTTAGCACACCGCAGGCGTTTTGCTGACTTGGTGCTTTTCGCAGGTAAATCTTCTGGGTACCCGTCAAAAACAACAATAGCGGCATGTTTGCTATAATAGTTCTTTATGTATTCAACGTAATTGTTGATAATTGCTTCAAACGTTTCACCATTCTTCCAAATCACACGATGCAGGAGGAATCCTAGATCAATAATATAGGCTGCACCAAGAAGGTTGACACTGTCAGTTATTGGAGCGAACAAATCATAAAACACTGACTTAGGAGACTTCCTCATACCAGTTTCATCAAAAAGTGACAATGGATAGGGTGCCAACTCAAATTTAAAGTATTCCCTCAACTCATCGTCCGTTTTCTTTAGCAGGGCAATTCGGCAGAAAATAGTTTCGGGATTCACGGGTAAGTCCTCACTACCAATGTTCACTTTGGACTTGAATCCTTGGATGAGCATCACTCGATTTTTCCTATAACTTGACTTGCTCAAAGTTTTTCCCGATCATGGTGTGGATAGAAGAATTTTCAATTTCAAAAACTCTGTTTATGGTCTTATCTCCCATAATCCCTGTGCTGATAACATCACAAATTCTGAAGTAGGAAGTGGATCATGGGATTCAAACCAGTTCACAAACTTTAGTATATCTGTATTGTCACGCAATACTCTAGAATCAGTGGCATCGACATTTTGTTCACAGGTGGTGGTGGACGATCTTCCACTTGTTGTGAAATTTTACTAACAATGAACATGGTGAGAATCCATTTACATAGAGTACTGTCAGAGATACCGCGACCATGACTAAGCCCTCCACTACTTGTAAAAAATTTTTTTTTCTTTTAATTTGAACCAATAAAACAAAGCTTTATTAATAGTTGCTTTCTTTTAACAGCATTTCATGTCACATATAAGCCATTTTAAGAGATGGAATGTTAGAAAGGAGGAAAAGCTTCCTTTGACCACATAGTACAGTAAAATTGTCGGAAAAAACTCGGTCACCTTAAAAAAATTGGCCCCGGCTATTCCTTTTGACCAGTGGTTTAGCGTCATTAGGCAAGTGTAAAACCAAAAATCCGTGCCCCCACCCCGTGCCAAACAGCCGCCATCTTGAAAACAATTAAATTTGTTTGTCTCGTGATTCATTGGTCGCACGGAAAAAGTTATTGAACAAAAAATGTTGGAAATAAAATTCTACAGATTTTTGATCCGTGCCGCAATACCGAGAAGTCGGTATTGCGAACGGTAGAGGGCGACAAAGTTACCAAAAATCGGTTTCCGCCATTCTAGCTCTGTGGGGTAGTTTTTTTCCGAAAATTGCGAATGGGAAAGTTGTAGTGCTTGAAAAAACGTGCACGAATCTCTTTTAATAACGTGATTGATTTAAATAGTCTCCGAGTGACAGCTCTTCAAAGTCCGCGCGGCATGGGAAATGTATATTCCGGCGTAGCAAAGTAACCATTTCTCTTTTGCGAGGTAAAATCGTCACGTCACTCAAGTAGTTTCAATGTGAATAGGTTTTCAGAATCTACAGAAATTCTACACATTTTTGGTCATTGTCGCGATACCGAGAAATTGGTATAGGAAAAAAAATAAAATTGTGGGAAAGGAATATACGTATATTGAAAGTAATTAATTTTTGCATAAACCCTAAGAGATATTGTAGTTTACTGCAACCCATCCATTGCTGGACATCATTTGGCCCAGTTAAAACTTTTCAGGTATCTTTAATTTTGTACCCACAAAAGAAAATCTTTTTGGTCAATATTCTTACATCATAATTGTAGGAGTTTTTAGCAATATTATAACAGCTTCAGCAATAACAAATTACAAAAAATAGTTGGGAAGCACTAACTTAAAAATAAATTACCGATTCATTTCATTTGGCTCATATAATCAAAATATCATTTCGTTCACCTTAGCATGTTTTGGTTGAAATGAAACAAGCTGTTTGTTGTTTAATAACATATAGACAGTCGGGTGTCTGTATTATTTTTTCAAAAATAGTACGTAGTAAAGCTATTGTCAATTTGTTGAATTTTGGTCATTCCTGTGGCAAATTTTATAAACAATTGCAATTATCGTATTGTAGTGTATGAAATATTGCGAAATTATAAAACAACAAAATCCATAACAGAAAAGCCAAATTTGGGACGAACTCTAAATATTACACCAGAAAATTTAAGAGCTCTACTGATCTGGGCCAAATGCTATGATTCTGGACTCGTATATTCCTTTCGCATAATTCAATTTTTTTACCTATACCAATTTCTCGGTATCGGGGCAATAACCAAAAATGTGTAGAATTTCTGTAGGTTCTGAAAACCTATTCACATTGAAACTACTTGAATGACGTGACGATTTTACGTCGCAAAAGAGAAATGGTTAGTTTCCTGCGCTGGAATATACATTTCCCACGCTGCGCCGCGCGGATTTTGCAAGGCTGTCACTCGGAGACTATTTAAATCAATCACATGACTGTTTAGTAACTTCAGATTTCGTTTCTAACAGGACCAGAATTTTCGAAACCGCCTAAAGATAGACAACAAGCCATACCAAGTAATTTTAAATGATTTCGTTTGTACGTCAAAACCTTGCTATGTTATTGGTACAATGTAGAGGAAACAAAATATGAATGGAGCCAAAGGATTATGATATAGGTGGTTCGTTGGGCGCTTATCGGTAAGCCCAAAATTCCAAAGTGCCATTTATAGTATTTTATCTTCATCCGTGTTGTTATAGCGTCTTAACCAAATTAATTTTAGTATCGTTAAGAGCTTCATTACCGCACTCAGTGCGGTAATGGACAGATATTACCGCACTCAGTGCGGTAATGAATATTACCGCACTCTTTTTATACAGTGAACCAGAGTTTATTGATGAAGATAAAATATTGAACAATACACGTTTGCTTATGGCACACAACGAAACTCGTTTGATTGCCGCAAAACTCGGCTCACCGCCTCGTTTTGGCAATCAAACTCGTTTCGTTAAGATGCTCATAATCAAACATGTATCGTTAATATCTATAACATTACAAGCCAGGTAAAACAGTTTTTACTGGCGATAGGATTGGGATGACTGGCGAGCCGTTAGGCGAGCCTGTCATATCCTTGAGCCAGTAAAAATGGTTACCTGGTGTGTTTTGTTGAATATTTTATTTGTTTCTCACTTGTAAATAACTAGAAATTTACCATTTATTCAAAATGTCAAACTGACAAGCAACTAAATTCATCAATATCACACATACTAAGGAAGACAACTCTGGCTTTGCACGCTATCATTTATCTATGAGCACGCTTGTAAAATATAATTGGCTAGCCAGTAAATTTTTTACTGGCTAGCCAGTTAAGAAACATTTTCAAGGTGAATACAGTGACTTGATAAATTTATGTTTACAAGTGAGGAACAAGTAAAATTGTTTATAATGACATTCTGCAATAACTAATAGACTGCAGGTTTTTGGTTTATAAAATCTTGACGGAGTTATATCAGTTATTATTCGCACTGACCTTTCCTTATATTTGTAAATAGTGAAAATAAGTGAAGTGCGAGTCCTAAAATAAAGGTCCAAAGTCGAAAAAATCTTTGTCTGTTTGTTCGAAGAAACAGTGCAAAAAAGAAGGCATTGCATGCTGCACAGGTTGCACTAGGGATGGGCGCGTGACGTGAAAACAGTCGTGTCACGTCGTGTCACGGCGTGTCACGTCGTGAACGTGACTAATATTTGAAAATCGTGACGTGAACGTGAGTGAACGTGAATAAAAATTTCCAAGTCGTGATTCACGTTTCACGTTAATTTCACGTTAAATATTTAGTAACGAATAAAAAACTGCAGGGTGCAGCAACTTTTAAATTCATTAAATCACAAATTGTGCCTAACAAGTTACATTATGTGGCTTTATTTTTGAACCCTAATTATAAATCCTTAAAGTTCATACCTTCACATAAAAAAGAAGATATTCGTTCAACTGTAAAGGAAATCCTAGAGTAAATCCAAATTAACGAAAATGCAAATAGATGATAATGATGAATACATAGCAAACGACTCAAAACTGGTACATCAGCATCAGGTTCCTATTTTTCTACACTTAGAGATAGCTCTGACGATGACACATCTAATTATAATGATGTCGATACAGAGCTAAATTACTATGTTAAATTAAAATGCGGAAATGTAGATGACATTTTAGGACTTTGAAAAAACAGTGTAAATACCCCTCTGTTAAAAAAATTAGTTGGAGAAATTTTAAACATATCGGCAAGTTCCGCTACAAGCGAAAGAGTATTTTCTACAGCTGGGCGAATTTTAGAAGAGCGCAGAACTCGACTTGACGCTGAAAATGTTGATTACATATTATTTTTAAATCAAAATTTTAATGTGTACCTAGATGTGTAGATGAACTTATTATTCTAATAAAAGTAATATTTTTTTTGTTTTGTATACTCGACTTAACGCTGAAAATGTTAATTATGTTTTATTATTAAATCAAAACTGAATTGTGTAGATGTGTAGATAAACTTATTTTTAGAAAGGTCATGTTTTGTTTTGTATACTCGACTGAAACACTGAAAATGTTGATTACATTTTTTTTAAACCAACATATCACGTAAATTATGTCACGTGCAAAACATACTTTTAGTTCTCTTTAGGGTTTTTTCATTGGTTTTAAATTGGAACATTCTGTTCTATCTGAATTTAAATTTTGAAATAAAAGCTGCGTGTCACGTCGTGAGTGGCGTGTCATGCCGTGAACGTGAGTGAACGTGAGCGTGAACGTGCGTGAACGTGAGTGTTTAAAGCAAGCGTGAAACGTGCGTGACGTGAGAGAAAACTCACTCACGCGCCCATCTCTAGGTTGCACTTAGAAATAGAACGGCACGGTAAGTTTAGAGATTATAATTTGTATTTTTTACGTTAGTACGGCAATTAAAAGAGATGTAAAGCATTATCCGTAGCACTAATTATCAGCAAATTATATACGGGAGTTCCAGGAGTAACAAGACATCTTTCTATATAATTACTACAGGCTGTCCACCTAGTGTGGAGTAGGTGGATTGTATTTTTAATAATGAAATTATCGAAAAAAGTTATAAATCAAAGTTGTGTACTACGGTTGGGAGAAAAATATTTTTAATAAAGTAGCAGTAATTGTGTGGTGTAGATGGATTGTGTTTTTAATAATGAAATTATCGAAAAAAAAATATATAAAAGAAGGTTACGTACTATGGATGGGAGCAAAAAAATTTCAACGTTGTTTAATCAAGTAGCATTAATTGTTAGCAATTTGAATTTTGTAAGGCGGCTTAAATGTAATTTGTCATATTGGCGTATCAAAATAGCTATTTATGTATCAAATTGCAACGTGGAAGTGTTATTCACACTCGGCGTGAAGTTGAAAAACACGTTGTGTGCAAAAAATATTAATTTTGCAAATTGTTGCATACAAGATTTTCTGTAATTTTGAGTCATATTAATTTTTATAGTAAATAAATTTACTTAAATCTACAGTTTTGTTCTATTTTCATATTAGCACTATACCTTTTCAACTTCAAATTGGGACTAATCAATTTCAAAATGGGAATAAACAATTTCAAAATGAAATAAACAATTTGCGAATAAACAACTTTAAATTGGGACTAATCAACTTCAAATTGAGAATAGTTATTTATGTACCTAGAGCGAAAAATGATGCATTAGGCGTAAGTTCGAAAGTTTCGAGCCGAGCGAAGCGAGGTCCGAAAAAACTCGAACGAACGCCTAATGCATTTTTCGCTCGTGTTGCATACAAAATTTTTCCTACGACTGTAAAATTTTCGAAAATAGGTTTAAACTGGTGTTTTTTGCCATTTCTAAAATTTCCAGCGACGTGCAAATTTTTACATCAGAATTGGATATTTTATCGCCCATTTCTTATTTTTCTTGACACTTAAACACCGACAATACACAAAATAAAGCACAAGTAACTTTAAATCGCGAAAAAAGGTTTAAATCAAATTCACAGTGACAGCTGTCAACTTTGACGTTTTCAAATAGCTGACCACTAGCCGACTTAAGTATATAATCATGAAAGCTTATACCGGGTGTCCGTTCTCAAAGTCGAACATAGGCGATTAACATTGTATTGAACGTTTTTGTCGATTCCTGTTCGCCAATTCAACTTACAGGGAAGGTAATGGCATCAATGGAAAGATAAAATTATTACGCATCAAATGATACCAATAATAATATTCAAGAGGCGATTTTTATTTTAAAATACTAATTTAAAAATATACGGTACCCACCACCCAAGAAAAGCGCCCTTCCGTGCTTTCCAAGAATACTTCGATACTCAGCATCACTCCGTTTCGCTAATACAATGAAATGCTATGAACCAGTTATTTATCAAAAAAAAAAAAAAAAAACCAAAAAGAATTTTTGTTGCCGACAACCATAGCTTAAAAGTTGATGTTGCCTTCATTTTCGGAGGACCTATCGTTTGAAAACGATCCAAGACTTCAGGAAGGTTCCTGGCGACCGGAATCGTGTACACATACGAACATACATCCCCCGCACAGCACGTTTAGGCACCCCCCCAATGCGTTTGATTGATCTAGTGAGCTGGGATCTTCACCAAAAGATCCGCACCGCCGAGGCGGAGATTTGATCTAGTGGGTTCATTAGTCGGTTAGCTCGAATTTTAGAGATATTTGACTCAGAGTGGTTTTCGATATGAGGGAATTTCAATACTTCGTACACTTCGTGTCGAAGTAACTTGGGAATTTTTAAATATGCCATGCTTTGCTTTTCAAGTTCGATAGCATTTGTCAAAAAAATTGGTAATTAGTTGGCGTAAATCAGGCGTAAATCAGGTATTTTCTGCCAACGTCTGTTAAAATTATCTACAGAAAAATGAATTATTTCAAGGAAGAACGAGTGAATGAATGCACTAATGTTAATTGCTTATGTTCGACTTTGAGAATGGACACCCGGTATAAAATTTATGTGTGTTGCTATGTATTACGATTCACGATTATATACTTACGTATGACGGCTGCCGCGATGAACTGATTCAAAACAATCAATTTTTGACGTACGTCAACAAGGCGGAAAGCTTGATTTTAGAAGCAGTCGTAGGAAAAAGCTTTTTGTTAACGGAAGTCTTTGAAAAATGACAATTACATGCTTGTGACAGGACGGAAGACCAGCAACAACTAACAATAATTACTTCCGTCCTGTCACAACCATGAAATTGTCATTTTCCAAAGACTGCCGTTAATAAAAAACCTTTCTCAATTTGAAGTTGATTAGTTACAATTTGAAGTTGATTATTCTCAAATTGAAATTGTTTATTTCATTTTGAAATTTTTTATTCCCATTTTGAAATTGATTAGTCTCTATTTGAAGTTGAAAAGGTATAGTGTCAATTTGAAATCCCATATTGCAACTAGTACGAATATATGCATCATTTTGACGTTGAAAACGACAACAAAATAATGTTATTATATTAGGTCAAAATTACAGAAATTATTAACTGACACTGATAACTTGATAAGTATAGAAAACGTATATAAGCGTTGATTGAGGTATACCTCAATCAACGATATAAGGCAGCGAGTTCAACTTCCAGCATTTGCTTTAGGTAAAGCAGCAGTACCCGAACAAAAGTTGAGTTTCTCTTATAACTTGAGTTTTTATTTTAAAATAGCGTACGAGCTTCCTACCATTATGTGTAACATCCCCTTAAAATTTCTACCCCAAGACTGTACATACCATACATACAGGGTGATCGGAATTCGCAAGTTGCCTCATTTCGTGATTATGTGTGTGTTGCAAACTTTACTTCAGTGGGAAATATATCTAACTTTGTTGAAGATAAAAGTTTCAACATAGTACCGGAAATCCTGAAAATGACTATGAAAACTTCCACAGCAGCATATCGGAAGACAACGACCCTTTTGAAGATGACGTAGAATTCGAAATGGAGGCATATAGTACAGAAGACATGGAGAGTATTTTCGCCGAAGAAGTATTGCTGAAGTGGATATGGATTAAGGTCCAGATGCTGGAAATAATATTCCAGATATGACAGCCGATGAATTTACGGAAACCAAAGAAACATTTCTGCAGTTATTAGGTTACAATCTAGAAGAGATTACTACTGAAACTTTGGGACAGCGGGTCCACGCCAATTGAGCACCAAGCTCTCGATGTAATAAATGTAGACCGGCGAACTGAGCACCAGGCAGATCAGGTACCTGTTCAAAGCGACCCTTTGAGACAGGCGAATTCAGCACTTTGACCTCTGTCCACTTTGTAATGTTAATCTTTTTATTTCAATTTATAATTATTATTAGCACACAATTCAAATTTTAACGATATTGTTAAAAACCAATTTGTAACTCGTTTGGTATTGGGAAACCTCATCATCAAAATTATATTTTTCTCCGAAACACATCTATTATTTGCGATAAATGAAATAATATAAATTATGATTTTTCTGAATATACACTGCAATGTAATAACATAATTATTGCTAATAATTTTTTTAAATAAAAGAAGGCCTACTATGACTTTTTGATATTTATTTGGCCGAGAAAGTTAACTGTTTGCATTAATTCAGCACCTGATAACTTGTTAGTTTGTTAATGAACAAACTAGTAATACAGTGCGCAATTGGCTAATCTAAAGTGCTCAATTGGTCGGTCTCCGTTTGGTCCTTGGTGCTCAATTGGTGTGTCCAGCAACGGTATACATTTTTACCTGGAGTAGTAAAGTGCTCAATTGGTGCCCGTCCGGGACAGCACAGAAGCGATCGGCGGCATCAAGAAAGATTGAAACGACTAACAGCTTCAAAATTTGGAAGAATATGCAGAATGAGAAAGTCCACATCTTCTGCTAATACTGTGAAAGATATTCTTTAGCAATATTTATGGGTAATGCAGCTACTCGCTATGGCGCTGAAAGTAGAGCATTAAACGATTTTTAAAGAAAGACGGATAAAATTGTCGTGCCGTGTGGTATGTATATTGACTCAAACAACCTTTTTCTTTCTGTATCCCCCGACGGATTAATAGGAAAAGATTTTATTATAGAGGTAAAATGTCCTTTTGTTTCTAAGGAACGCACACCACTTGAATCAGTGCGGCGCCGGCGGGCGGAAAAAAATTAAATTCGCGGAAATACTAGATGGGCAATTATACTTAAAAAGATCTCATTCCTATTATTATCAGATACAAGGGCAGTTAAACATATGTAAAAAAATTAAGTGTTATTTTGTCGTTTGGTCACAGCAGGGAATTTTGATTGAAATTATTCAAAGGGACATACAATTTTGGGAAACTAACATGTTGCCGGAATTAGTAGATTCCAGAAGAAAAAGAAATATGCCAATTAGGGATACAGTACAGTGTCTACGGATTTTAATAGTAGAATTTAATTTAAAGTGTATCTATCAATAATTTTAACATAATAAGGATAAATATTGATAACTGGTTTCTTATATTTACACTTGGTCGTTAATTGTGGTATCTTGTTTTTATTTTTTTTTGAGAATGAAAATGAATAAAACCAACACCAGGAAACACTTATAAAATATAACTACATTACTTCATATGACAAACTACAGACTTTAAGTATATAAATAGTGCACTTTTTAATTAAATGATAATACACACTAAATGAAATTTGCATGTATCTTCAAAAAGCAAAGTTGCGCTTTTTAAAAATGTGACTGAACAGTAATGTGCTAATTTATGATAGCCAAGATGGATAGATACAATTGTCTTCGTTGAATTCGCCTTTCCAGGTAAAGATCTCTAATCTTGAACACGGTAATTAACTAGCCCAAGCTCAAGTTTAGGATTAGTTTATGAGCATCAGCTTTCTCTTTCTACTCTTGAATAGTAGTGTGCTGCTTTGACTTCGATGGGGCAGTTTAGGTTTGTTTCTTGTTGTGTTTTCTTTAGTGTTAACTGCCAGGCTGCTTGTTGAATTACTTGATTAAAGTGTTCTAGTGCTAGAACTAATTCTTCAGTGGATTTCAATGGCACTTCAAGTGTTAACGATTCGTCAATTATTTCTCTGTAGTGGTCCCAATTCGTAAATCTGTCGCTAAGGCTAGTGGGGTTCTCTTTGAGCAACACTTGCGTGCTTATTGACACAATTATTGGTGAGTGATCCGATGAAAGATCTAGACAGGTTTCCGCGTGGAGATAGTTTGGGTTGATAACAAAATAAAGTGTTGTTTATTTTTGCTTTAACTGAGAAATAGATAAAAGTGATAATTTGCACTAACTCAGATTTTAAAAATGAGTGAACAATAAATGCGTTGTATTTAAGGCAGCCCCATGTCACCGATGTGAGGGCACCCCGGTGACCGAGTGCAGCAAATGGGGCGGTTTACTTACGGGCTACCGCCAATCGTTGAAATCGCATTCACAAGCTTGTTTACAGGTGTTGAAGTTCACATTCCACCTCCGGTAATGTTGTTAATAAAGATTGAAAATTGATGATAACCTTAAAATAAAATGTGTATATCCTGGTCACAGAGCACTAGAGATATATTGCATGCTCTGCCTGTTACTACAAGAATACATACCGGGTGTCCGTTCTCAAAGTCGAACATAGGTGATTAAATTTGTATTGAAAGTTTTTGCCGATTCCTGCCTGCCAATTCAACTTACAGGGAAGGTAATGGTATCAATGGAAAGATAAAATTATTCCGCATGAAATAATACCAATAATAATATTTAAGATGCGATTTTTATTTTAAAATATTAATTTAAAACTGGAATTTTTAAATATCCCATGCCTTGATTTTCAAGTTCGATAGCATTTGTTAAAACAAATGGTAATTAGTTGGCTTAAATCAGGTGTTTTCTGTCAACGTCTGTTAAAATCATCTACAGAAAAATGAATCATTTCAATGAAAAACAAGTGAATGCACTAATATTAATTGCCTATGTTCGATTTTGAGACCCGGTATAGTGTTGAACGTTTTTCGACGTTGTCCGACGCCTATTTTTAATGCACTTCCATTCTCCCAATCTCTTTCCTTTAGGTTGCATTCACTTATCGCTTTTGTAATTCCTTCTTTCCAAGTTCTCTTTGGCCTTCTCCTAGCTCTTCTTCTTTGTGGTCTTTGGCACTCACAAAAGATCTCCTAACTGGGAGCCGAAAGCGGTGTTTTATAAGAGCACCTAAATTCCTTAAGGGCTCACCAATACTTCAGTAATGTGAGGAAAGTATGTCTCCTAGATGTTACACAACAGTTAATATTGTTCCTGATGGCAATTATTTATTTCGCTCTATTTTTTTACATGTTTATGGTAATATAGATAACTATGATAATAACGAGAAGATGCGCTAACAAGTTGTTCATACAATTCTAAATAACTGGGGTCATATCTACATGGATCACGCCAATCAAAGATTTAGCAATATATCGTATGAAAATCTGTTTTCTCTGGCATCAATTTTAGATTTAAAACTGTTTTGAAACATGCATGCCAAAGGAAGTATACGTTAGTGTTCCGCATTTCTGTTGCAAATTGGAAATGGAAAGTATCTCACAATTACAGGTGAAGAGGATGCAGTTAAAATACCATCATTACAGAAGTATTTGGTAATAATTTCTCAACTCTTGAGAACACAGTTGGTGTCTCAAAATTCTCAATTCTAGCGCCAAAAATACGAACATTGCGATGAAATCATTAACAAAGTTATATCTTTTTTGTCTGGATAGTGTAAATATAATTGGATTTGATAATGACGACATTTTACAATTTTCTACGGAGTCTAAATTCGTTAAATTTCAGTGGAATATATCCACATTGCTTAATAATAAAAATAGGGGCAACTGTTATTCCCTTGAGACATTTAAATGTGTCTACTGATTTTATAAATGGGAAAAAGAGTATTATTACGGCATTATATTACAGATTTAACAACTTCTGATATTACACTACATTTTTTTCTTTCGGTGAATACAGTTTTCTATATGCCCAGCATTTACAACAGCAATTAATAAATCACAAGGCCAAACTCTGGATAAAGTGGGAATAAATTTGCCACAACCAGTATTTAGTCATGGTCAATTATACAGTGAATTTATTTTAAGGCGCAATATGGTCTTGCCGTCTCCATGAGGATTTGATTGTTATCAATTGGTTTCTAAGGATACACCACGCCCCACCATGTGTAAATGCGTTTATTTAAAAATTCAATATAGGAACGTTACTCAATAGGTGAAAACAAACAATGTAGGTATTTTACGGGGGAAGGAATTCTGTTGATCCAATGGTATAAAGACTTCAGCAAGTATGTTACTTATGTATGTTATTACTTACATTCCCTATTGTTACTTGTCATGCTTATTTTCATATAAAATTAGGATTCATATATTGAATTTTATGTAACGGGTGTTCATAAACAGTCGTCATCCCAGTTGCTTTGAAAAACAAAATGTTATGTCTTTGATTAATTCGTGCAACACAATGAAACGTCATTGAGTACTGTCATAGCGCATTTTTTCTCAATTTTAATAGACATACGTTTATGAAGTCAAAACCTGCTGGGATGACGACTGTTTATGAACACCCGTTATAATAAATACATTTACACATTGTGTGGGTGTAGCGTATTCGTGGAAACCAATAAATAACAATCAAATTTCTATAGAAACGGCAAAACTATATTGCGCATTAAAATAAATTCACTGTAAGTAGTAATGTCATATCTACGTATTTTTGAAAACTTATTAATTAAAGTTGCATCTAATGAATGTTGACACACGTTGTGTACAAAGATGTTTTGAAACTTGCAAGGGTAGAAAGGACTAAATTAAGTTAAAAAATGGAATAAACGAGAATTTTAAAGACTGAGGCTTTAATGTGAAGAAGGGGACCATACAGTTAATAAAGGAAGAACTACGAATATTGGAATTGGTGAGATAAGTCCGTACTAATTGGGTTGACTGAAAGAGCTGTGGTATGGATTTCTGTCAATACGTAGATACCTGTAAATAATTGCAGGTGCAGGTCACAGTAGAGGTGAGGACATCTGTGAATTGGATTTTCATTGGGCTTGCTTCATTATGCGGGTTGGTGTTTATGAAATGGAATAGGAAGATTGGGGCGGCGGTGAACTCGTAACAAAATTTAAGCTTTAGGCTTATCAACCGGCCAACTGGTAACCGAAAAAAGTCAGGTAATTTTGAATGTACCTTTACGACACCGGTGAACTCGTAACTCGACTACCTACTGCCTACATGCCATTTGCGATTATCGGCAGAAATCCCTGTGCTCTTTGCTTTCACAGGGATTTTCACTCAAATTCATTATAAAATGCGAACGCAACATCAAAGTAAGTTTCATCGAAAATGTTAAGTTAATGTTAACAGTTTTTATGTGTGTTTCAGAAAACGGGGAAAACATTTTATTAGATGTTTCCCATAATCATCGGTCTGATTTACAAAAATTAAGCCGGGAGTCGGTCAGCAATTCTTGCAAGCGGAAAGCGGCAGACGGAATCTGCGAAAAATATTCTAAATTTATCAATTTAGAAGTAGCCCATTCCTTGTACAAGAAGAACCTGACGTCGAGGGATGTGGATTTGATTAGACACAACATTTGCCGAAATCGTCAACGGGCTACCTTCAAAACACCCCGTACAATACAAGAGTTACACGAAGTCATCAAGTCTTCTCCTACGCTGACAGATAGACAGGAGTCGTTTATATTAGAAAATGATGCCGAAAATAATATCATAATATTTGGATGTGTTAACAATTTAAATGTCTATCGGATTCAGAAAACTATTATATGGACGGCACTTTTAAATATTGTTCTAAATTCTTTTATCGACTTTTTACTGTTCACTGCGTTCGAAATGGCCATTACATTCCCTTAATTTTTTGTCTACTGCCTAATAAGCATTATTCCAGTTATCGCAAAGCTTTACATAGTATTGTACGTATCTCTTCGAAAATTAACATATCCCTGCGCCCTTCTTTAATTGTAGTTGATTTCGAGAGCGCTATTCATAAAGCGGTGAATATTGTTTGGCCTTCAGCAAAAATTTTCGGTTGTAGATTCCACTTATTCCTGGGTTACCAGTTGGCCAATCGCTGGTTACGAGATAACCGGTCGCCGAAGGTACCTCGGTTACGAGTTGGCCTATTGTGTGAATTGCTAAATTAAATCCCGGATTAAAAAGTTACGAGTTGGCCCGTGCCCGAAAATTGGATACCATGTTGGTTCCTGTAAAGAAGATTATATCTTGGATTTGCAGTTGTATCTTGTATGTAATAAAAGATCTACAATCTAGGAGAGCTGGGTAACTTTTGGAGTAGTAGCGTGACACTTTGGAGGCGTTTGGTTCATTCTAACACTGTGGATTCTAATTAAAGAGAATTTGATCCATTTTAAAAGTGGAAGATATCCAGGTATATGTAATTACTAAACATTAATTAGTATTAACAGTGGAATACTCAATTACTTACAAAAATACTTACTGTTTTCAACATATTGGAACTGATTTGTGTTAAATAAATATAAATTCAGCTAAGTGTCAATATTAGTAAGTTGACAGTGACAGTTGAAAGATTTAAGGTCATTCTGAAATACTTGTCAATAATCAAACATTTTTATACAATAACTTTGATAGAATTTTGTAAAGCAAGTACCCACCTGAGAAGGGATGTTTTGTTATAACCTGAGCTAGCCAAGTCAAAGAAATAAAATAAAATATTAGGGCAAATATTTTATTTAAAGAATTTTGAAGTGAATGGATAAGAATAATTTAGCAGTATATTAGAGATTAATATAATATTGGCTTACATAGTAAAGTCAATACAATATCAGTATTTTTGATAAGTCAAAGTCATCTCGTGGTATTATTACTGATAATTTACTTAAAATCACAAATTCCAGTAATTCTGACAAAAAAATATTTTCTGTCAAGTTTGATATGCTTTTATCTATACGTTGGAAAGCAGTAAATAAAAATAAATACATTCTTGAAGAAAACAGTGTTTTCTTGTAGGATTGCGGTATTTTCAATTATATTCACAAATGGCATGCTTTTTAAGTTGGTCCAAATTTCTGGTTGCATCATAACCTCTACAAATTATTCTGTTCACCATATTCACTTCTGCGTTCTTACTTGATTCATCGCTAACTAGGAACCCCGAAACCGTAGACTGTTTTACGTCTTCTGCGTTGTGATTGTCGATCGATGGTAACGTTATATTCTATTCTATTCCGCACCGATTCCGACTCATTTTGGTCATCTTCAAATATCTTCGCTTTTTTTAATAAGCAGCTCAGAAACGAGTCAAACGTATTCATAACAGTAAAAAAATAAGGTAGTGTGTATATTTTTCAAAAAAAAAATAGTTGTAGTCTTTGGTTGTTATAATAATAATCATAATTTTTTGAGCAAATGTTTTAAAAAAAAGCAATTAAAGGTTAAAATCTTCATATTTTTATTTCTTCAGAAAGGTCGTTGACACTGTAGATGAAGTAAGTAGTTTTAGATAATCGTCTGCATCATTTCAGCGTATAAATCAAATTGGGAACAACATGCTCTCCTAGCTGTAATGGTTTAGCACTAATGTTTCTTTAATCCTGTTCCAGATTCGGCAAACATTTTGTGGTTATTAAGGTGCAAGGGTAATCGGGTAGGTACTTTATGTTGGGCAATGACCCTCAAAGCAAGGGATTCAGACATATTAGTTACATGTAAATTGTACTACTCTGTCAATCATAAAGCCACAAATTGACCGTCAGTCATCTTAGTCGCATTAACGCTACATTATATTTGTATTCATGAACACTCTGTGATATTTAGGTAGTCAGAAAGGATTTTTAAGGTGGAAGCGCATTAGTCTGCATGCCACACGCATCGCAACGCACACTGTAAAGATTGTTGTTGATTGCTTTCTATTGGCATGCGTACTGAAAATAGCATGAGCAGTTAATGAGTCTCCTACAGCTTTAAATTTGGACACCTAAGATACTCGTAGCTGGTTTTGTACTATTGAACGAGAGAGAATATTTTACAGAAGATTTTCCAAGCGCATGTTGAAATTTATTTTTAGATTAAATACACTTATAACGTTCCATAATTTATGCTGGCCAACAAATCCTAATTTTTGCTATTTGTAAATCGCATACATTTTGCTACTATCAGCATTCCATTTTCCGTTTTTGTATGCTGTCTTTTTTGTCACATTTGGTTTCCATGTTCAACATTTTAGGAGTAGCGTTTGTTTTCCTATGAGCCGCACAGATAAGTTAAGGGGTCATTTGTGTCTTCTCTAACAATTCTAGTCGCGACGCGGTCTGATCTCGAGATTCAACTACTAGGTACTTCAGTACTTCAGTTCCAGTGCTTTAAAGCTATTTTTATTTTTCTAATTTATACAGTGCAGGCCAAAAAGTCGACATAATATGGGAATTTTTTTTTTATTTTTGATTTTTCAAAAAAACTTTTTACAGCAATTTGTGCTTGTCTAAAAACCTATTTAGTCCCTATCATATATACCGAGTGATTTTACTTATTTAGAAAAAAGAGTTTTACGAAATTGCAAAAATCCTAAAAGTGCTATTTTTCGGAAATTAAGTAAGATTTCAATGAGATTTTTTAGAGTGTGTTATGTTTAGCTAACTGAACAATCTAAAGGCCAGAAAACACCTATTTTTTAAATTAGCTAAAAATTTATTTTTCAATCATTAAATATTTTTCAAAATTTCACATACCAAGATAATATTAAAATGCAAACTTTATGATGCGAACACTTTAAAGATTTATAATTGGAAAAATAATATAAAATGTTAATTATTTCTTTAGATTTTTTATTATTTGCGAAAAATAGTATGTTTGCATAATTTTTACGTTTTTTATGCAAGGCGCTTTTTAGGAGAAATATTTATCAATTCTAATTAATATCTATTTAAATGGCTTCTAGAAACTCTAATCTAGCCCTATTAATGACGCACTGTTACAAAAATCCTGTAAATGTTCTTTTACAATTGTCTAAATGAGGAGATTTTTGTTTATCCAATTTACATGTTCTAAAAAATCTCCAGAAAAGGTAGGCGTCCATTTTCTTCAGTTTCCATAGTGAATCTTATTTTGGCATGGTGGTTGTTTAAGTGTGCCAAGAAAACTTCAAGAGCTGTTTTTCCATGGGGCCATATAACGAAAGTGTCGTCGACGTAGCGGAACCAGCATTTAGGTTTGAAATGGCTGGACTGAATAGCTTCTTCAAAGGCTTCCATAAATATGACTGGAGATAACGGGGATCCCATAGAGGTTCCTTCCTTTTGCTCGTAGTACATTATTTCCCAAAGAAAGTAGCTCGTTGTGAGGCACATCCTTACTAACTCTGGGACGTATTCTCCGAGTCCTTGAGGAACGAAGCATTGTTGTATATTGCACTGGATCACAACGCGTGAGCTGTCTTTATTTACTTTTAATGAGCCATTATTTTTTATTATTAATTTGTTACGTTGTGCCGTTATAGATGTGTTAATGTCCACGTTGCAGCGCCTCAAATCTGCTATTTACCTTCAGGTATCGTGATCTTGATCTGTTTTTAATTTATATTTTTATGTTATCAAATTAAAATTGCCCTTTCATGTATAGAAAATCAGTAACTGTTTTTAGAGAAAGCTCCTGAAAAATCAGGGGTGAATTCCTTTATCTAGATAGCTTATTTCTGAAATTTGATGTTCTAATTTTTTATCATTCCCATATGTCAGCTATATGTCAAACAGCTATGAAATCAATATGACAAATAACAGATCGTTACAATCGTACACAACAATATTAAAACATAAATAATTTACATTTGTATAGTCTTTATTTCCTTTTCTAGTTATGGCTTTAATACTAAAAGCACCCACCTGTCACTTTATCAGCACAACGTTCAGGAAGTCAACCAAACTGCTCCGCTCCGTCTACCAATCGACTCTCTCAAGCACCTTCCCGCAATGGGTGACCCATGAACAGACTAGAAGCTCAATCGTCCAAAATCAGCAACTCAACCTTTCCCACAGTACGCAGCCAACAGCCTAAATCTGCAGACACCTACTTGCAATACTGCATTCGCCAACCTCCTGGAATATGCCTCTTTAACCGATGATCCTCCTCTGGAACTCTCCCTTAGTAACACGTAGCTTGACGTAATCCAATTTGATTAATGTATTATGTCAAATGGACTTTTCCAATAAACATGACTTATTATTCTTCTCCAATTATTCATCTTTTTAGATTCTTCATTAGTTTTATGTCTTTAATTATTCTTCGTATTTTTAAATTTCCATTTTACTTCACCACGTATATCTCATTACTACCCTTCTTATTTTATCCAAACATTTTATTAGTAGCTTCAGCGTACTTATGCGAACGTTTTGTCCGTCCGTCCGTCTGTCTGTCTGTGTGTCCGTGTGTCTGTCTGGATCGCCTGTAACTTTCGAACGGCTACAGATATCGAAATTTTGAAAGGGGGCAAAGTTGTTGCTAAGGTCCCGAGCACCTTCATGAGCTATTTGGTTTTGGCGAAAGGTCAACCGTTGTCGCCATGCTCTGCGACGCCTCTGTGACCTTCGCAGTGCTGAAGCTACTCTTTAGACCTGTACTTGAGCAGTTTATTAATAAAACAGGGTTATTTTTGATATTTTAATCACAGCAAATTATTTTTCTACATTTTCAAAATTTGTTATTTTTCAATAATCGAAACAAATTACTTAACGATATCAATTTTCCTCCTTATACACTCACCTACTAAATTTCTAATTTATTTTAATCATGTATTTGTCATTCCTTTCAAGCTCAAATTTATAAAATATTATCTTATTTTCGAATCCATCTGTTTTTCAAATAGCCTTTTTCCACTCAATTATAAATTCTCTTTTGCTTTGTAATTGCATATTAACCATTCACATGCCCACTTTATAATTGATTAGATCTAAATTATTTTCACCCATTGTAATCCCCTAATCTTTTCTAAAATTGATTCTAACACACGTAGGGGTGTATATCATTACATAATTCCTCAAATTTAAAATAATAAGATAATTACTTGTTAATTATGTTATTATTTCTAAATTTTCTTTTAAACATAAACAAGCAGTAATATATTTTAACTTTTTGAAATATCTTAATAACAATTCAAATTATTTATTCAAAATAAAACATTAACAAGACATTTTAAAATGTTTCTTTACTCCATTTGTAAAATATATGGATATATTATTGTTCTATGAAACCTTCCTCTTATTTTATTGTTCCTTTCATTTATTAGTTCATAGGTGTTGCTGTCATTAAATATCTCCTTGTCCCATATTCTACTTAACAAACCATCAATCGTTTGTGGGGATTCATATTGTGGCTTTGTAATCTGATTAATTCTGCGTACATCTAAACATAAACGAAGTGAACCATCACGTTTCTTAACTACTACTAATGGATTAATAAAATTAATTTTTGAACATTCAATTACTCCATCTATTTTCTGTATTTCCTCTTGAATTTGTGCTTTTAATGCAAACAAAAGGAATTGGGTATGTCTTACTGTTAAAACTTTGTGATTCATCAACCTGCAATCTATGAATGTACTTGTCTGCTTGTCCTACTTTTTCATCATTAATCTCTTTATTCCTGTTAATTATTTCCAATATTCTGCCCTCTCGATAGTCGAGGCCAGAGCAGATTGTCCTCTAGCGCTGTTCCTGAAATCTGGTGGTTTGAAGACGAACAATGGCGTTGAGACGGCTCCACTGGATTTTGATTTGGGGGTATCTGCTTTGAGTAAAAAGGCGATAAAGGCGTCGCTTTTTGCGGATGAAGGTGATGACTTGGGGTAGAAGAGCTGGGCAATTGATATTGACGACCCTTGCTAGGGACCGATAGCTGAACAGCCCCTTGGATGGTAGTGGAGAGATCGACAGCGGCATCAACTTCTTGGGTGTTGGTGGGGGAGGGGATATTCCAAAGTCGATCTTCTAAGAGCTCCCGGAAGTCATCACAGCGAGCGTTGTTCTAGTCTAAAATAGTCCTGAAACCTTGGCGAGGAGATGGAGAAGCCATGATGTCTGTGGTTTTCACTAGAGGAAGGTGGTCGCTGGTGACGGTAGTGAAGTGTGGTGCCAGTCTATCAGTGACGAAGATATGATCAATTATGGAGCATCCGGGATGTGAGATATATGTTGCAGCTTGGTTGGAAATGTTGAAGAGGTCTAAAGGAAGAAGAAGGCAGTTGGCGAGTTCGGCCCCTTTGATGTTAGTGACAGAGTCACCGAAAGCAGTGTTTCTAGAGTTAAAATCTCCCATAATAATGGATCTACGGTTGGTGGCAGCGAATTCCAGAAGGTTTTCTGGAAGGGGATTATTAGGGGGGGGACGTAAAGACTGAATACATGGTTAGGGCCTAGTGAGGTGTGAAGAATCGCCGCGCAGCAGTAAAGGTCTGAAAATTCTACTGGAAGTTCTAGAAAGAAAAATGGTAGGCGATCATCGATGGTAAGGGCAACGCCTGCCCTCCCTCTGGGGCCATCTTTAAGAAAGATCTGGAACTTGGAGAGAGTTAGTGATTGTAAGAGCTTCAAATGAGTCTCTGTGACGGAGAGGACGTGGATGTTCTCGCTTTAGACGAGGTTCTCGATAAGAGGCAGTAGTTTCCTGGTCCAGCCGCTGGTGTTAATCGTCGCGATCTGTAGATCCATATACGAAATCGATGTGAGAAGTGGACATAGAAAAGAAACAATTTAAACCAGGGATACGTGCAACCAGTTGCCCGCATAGGTAGCCGCAAACTGCAAGTCAAAGAATTGGAAAATAAGGGGTTTTAAGATCTGCTGAGTTCTGCCGCGGAGGTCTGGGATTAGATTGGCGAGGGTGTTCATAAAAAATCGGATGATTCTATGAACCGTGGAGTCGTCGGCCTTGGAGAAATCCTCAGAGGGGGGGGGGGATCATTAGCTGTCTTCAGGGGAGCAATGGAGTGGCAGTTTGCGGCTTCAGCAGGCCGATTGGGACATTTCTCGGAAAAAGCGACGTGGTCTCCGCAGGAGGAAGTGTTGTGGTTTTCTTTGCAGACTCCACAAACAGACTTCCTCTCTTGGCAGCTGGAGGTTAAGTGATCAAACTTGAGGCATCTGCCACATTGTATTGGTTGAGGTTTGGGAGAATTGGAAGGTTCTGCAGGGTATGAATGGTAAAACATTCGTAACCTGCTAAAGATGAGGGTTTTCAAGGTGGATTGGGAGCTGGCGACAATACGAAACAACCTGGTTTCCTGGTCGGTAGTCTTTGAACGGATGCGCCAGGTGTTATCAAATTGAAGATCAGCTTGGCGGAGGGCTTCCTTCACGTCTTCGACGGAGATGTTTAAATCGACTCTTCGCAGGACGCAGGAGGCGGGGAGCGATGGTACGGCGATCTGGGACGAAGTGAGAAGAAATTATTAAGGGGCAACCAAGCTGGTGAGAAAATTATTCTAATTTGGTCCTGAGGTCGAGACATGGGAAGCTGACACATACAGTGCCGTTGTTGTGGACCGAGATGTTAGTGATGATAAGCCAGGAAATTTTCCTGATATAAACTTCTCCTCAAGTTGGATATTCTCAAGTTCCTGGAACTGGTAGTGCAATCTTCTTTTATACATTTCCTGCAGCGTTATCGTTGAACGCCGCGATCGGTCCTTCAGGGTACCGCGGATAGGGTTTCTTATCGCCAGTTCAAGCGTCGAATTGATGCAAAGCTTGATTAGGCGATGTATTAAATTTAAATACATTTTATGTAGAATAAAAATTTTATACAGCAGCAAGCGTTACAGGGGTGTCGATGAAGATGCCTTCGGGTAGGCCGTGCTTGTGAACGGCATCTTGGGGGTTGGGCCCCCGTAACTCTGAGCGGGGCAGGTGTGAGAAGGGGAGGAAGAACACCTGAAACAGCTCTTGATGAAGGTATTACAGCACACGCACCGCTTGTTGCTTGGATGGAGAGTCGTAGAAGTTTCTATAGAATGTGGTCCACACATTACCCTTTTTCTGTGACGTCAGAAATAACAAAACATAGCGTTTAAAACGTATGTCTTATATTACAGTAATATTCAAAAAAATCATTTTGATCACAGGTAGTAGACTTCAGAAAGAATTTGACGTATACCTAACCTTTAATGTATGGGATGCTTATTTAAGCACATTATTCAAACCAAGACATTCCTGACCTATGTAATTTTTATTCTAATAGGCATAAATGGCCATTAGCAGCGGCGAGTAAGGCGTCCATCACTCTACACGCGCACTAAAGGCAGGAATTAGCTTCAACATTCAAAGAATCAGGCTTGAAGCATATAATACACCCAAGTGCCTGACACTGTGATTGTGTGACCACCCCTGCATATTCTGACGCTATTTATATTATATGACCAGAAAGGCGCCACCTCTGCAACCAAGCAGGTATCTGTTCAGTGAGGAATAGGATCCCCGTCTTTATTCAAAATGTTATTACCTATCTTGATTTTTAAAAATGGCCAAACTTTCATATATAATGCAATTAGTGAGTTCGTGATTATCAAATAAGCATTTTTGTGTACACGAGATATATTGTTTGGCAATCACGCTCGTTCTCGGACTCGCGTGATTGCCTAAAACAATATATCGAGTGGAAACAGAAATGATTTGATAATCAAGAAGACATGAGTTGCATTCGGCACGAGTATAAAGAACGTTTGAACAGTTTATTTCTAAATACTAAAAGTACAGTTAGTGTGGCTGCTATGGAGATTGTACTTTCAGCAGATAACGCGATGTTTGTGAAAGTATTTGACTATCAGTTATTAGTCAAGAAGGTATACATATACAGGGTGTTTCAGAATAACTGTTCCTAATTCTCAGAATTGAGAGAGGGCATGTTATTCAACACTTTTTAATAATAAACTAGTGTTCGGAAATACTTCCGTTTCGAGATAATACGACATTAACGAATCGAGTACTTGAAATAATCTCAATGTGAAAAGTAACGATTTTATTGATTTCCAGCGGTTGCAATTTTTATTAATATTTAAAAAATGGTATTACACAAAAATTATAAGAATTGTTCAAAATTATAGCCACCATTGTCGACACACAAGGTATAACGATGTGTGGTTGGCCGACGACTTCTTCGAAATATCTGCGGACGATCACGAATGTCATCAAAAGCAAGAATAATTCGAGCCACTAACTCCTCTGCTATGTCCACAGGTGTCGCATAGACGAGTGATTTAATATGACCCTAAATACAAAAATCAATTGGAGTCATATCTGGCGAACGTGCAGGCCAAAGAATAGGACCTTGTCTCCCAATCCATCGGTTTCGAAATTGTGCATTTAAGTAATCTCGAACATTTAAACCGAAATGTGCTGGTGCACCATCATGTTGAAAGGCTCAATTCCTTAATGTCGTATTATCTCGAAACGGAAGTATTTCCGAACACTAGTTTATTATTAAAAAGTGTTGAATAACATGTCCTCTCTTAATTCTGAGAATTAGAAACAGTTATTCTGAAACACCCTGTATAGTAGGTCCCGGGTGGTGTAGCTTGAACAAGCGTCCACGTTCTATCAGCAGAGTTAATCAACGCTCTCTCTGGTCAGAACTTGGATGGGAGTTCCACGGCTGTACCTCTCGGCACCTCGTGATACGGCTGTCACGGAAATAGTTGGTTCCGGTGGTCATAACAACATCATGACTGTCGTTAGTGGGGTTGGAAGTCCCCACAAATGCACATCCACTCCTATAATTGGCCTAACGGCTGTTGGATGAGTGCGAAATAAATAAATAAATAAATGATTATCACAGTTGCTATGTACATTATCAAAAGTTAGTACATGCGTAACTTTGCATTTTTACTGTTTTTCATTGGTTGATATTATAGGGAGTGGTATGATCAGTAATAATACCACGAGACGACTGTGAATTATCAAAAATACTTTTGCTTTATCACGAAACGGGTTGCTTAGAAACAACACGAGCCGAAGGCAACCCGTTGAGTTTGTAAGAAAAAGTATTTGATAATTCTTAAAGTCGTCGAGTGAGTATTCGATTAGATTATACCATGAATAGCAATAAGGAAATTACACTAAAAGTGTAATTAATGCGTATCCTAAAAAACTTTATAGAAATGGGATGACATTGACAGCTGACAGCTCAAAATTGAAAACACCAAAACGATAACGCCACGGCGCGGCGTTTTCACTTATTAATACGTGGCCTGAATAGGGATCTTGTGCATGATGAATGGTATAATCAAAATTATTTAGCTGCTTTGTTGAAGTTAACGCCTTTAGGACAGTTTCCGTAATACTATGACCCGTTTCGTAAATGCGTTGGGCAATGCAAAATTTTTCGAATCTGTTGAATCTAAAACGAGCTGTATGCTCTACCTCAGTGGTTCTCAAAGTGTGGTACGCGTACCCCTTAGGGGTACGCAAAATTTTTTTGGGGGTACGCGGCAGGCCAACAAAGAATTGTATATTTTTTTACCGAACACAAATCGCATTTATCTTCAGTAATTACTGAATTTGATTGGCTTTTGAAGTTGGCTTATTTAAGTGATATTTTTGAAAACCTCAACATCTGGAATTTGTCCATGCAGGGCAGTGTTTCTGATATTTTTTATGTAGAAAAGAGAACTGATACAATGGTAAAAAAGATCACTCTCTGGGAAAAAAAATACAAAAAAAAACAAGTGTGAGCCTTTTGAAAGATTGCACACATTTTTGCAACATAATGAGAAAAACATGTCTGATTTTACTGAACTCAAGACTCAAATGGGCCAGCATTTGAATGCATTGAAGATCCGCATAAGAGAGTACTTTCCACCTTTGGAGAAACAGTATAACTGGATACGTGACCCCTTTGATGCTGATGCTACGGACACTAACCTGACTACTTTGAAAAGGAGCAGCTCATTAAAGTCTCGTGTGATCCCACGTTAAAAAAATACTTGAGTTTTGGTACTACATTGTTAGATTTCTGGATCGGTGTTGGAAAGGAATACAAAGAACTGTCTAGCACTGCTGTTCAATTTCTTATTGGGTTTTCCACCACTTATTTATGTGAAAGAGGTTTCTCAAGTTTAACCTATCTTAAAAATAAATATAGGACCAAATTAAGTGTTGAAGATGATTTAAGATTGTATTTATCTAAGTTAGAACCCAATATTGATAAACTGTGCAAACAGTAACAAGCTCACCCCTCACTAATTTTTTTGTAAGTATAAGCGCTTTTTGTTTTTTAAGTTTTTGTTTTTAATATAATAAAAATGTATGTAAGCAATATCTCTTCGTTTTATTTAAAAATGACGCGTAATTGAGTTACACAGGTTAAAACTATACCTACTAAATACAAAGGTTTAAGATTTTTTTTTATATTTCAGCTTACTAACTGATAAGGGGTACCCAAAACTTTTTGTTGGTAAAAAGGGGTACAGTGTCTAAAATAGTTTGAGAACCTCTGCTCTACCTAATACCAAAATTACGATGTGCTTGTCTAATATATTTAGAATCACAACGGGAACATTTAATTTAGTAAATTCCGGATTTCTCTAAAGTCTTAAGTTTGTCTTTTGGAATAAAATTCGAATATTGTTGTTTGAACTATTAACAACTCTATAGCCTGAATCTTTACAATTTTTATCAAGGTCCTTTGTAGCCGGGTGAAACGGAATTTTGGCGTACTTTTCGTTGGGCCCTTGACTTCTAAGAGTTGTGGAATGTCGAATGTCATATTTTGTTTTGCGTTTCCTAATCAAATTTTCGATAATTCTAGAAGAGAAGTTCTGAAGTTCGGTATTATACATATCTTTAAAGGAAAAGTTAGCAGCCTATGCACTCAGTAATTTAAAGCAGCCATTTTGTGTAGAAAACAATGATTAAAATCCGCTAAATTGAATTTTTTTACATTGGCATCTTTTCTATAAACATCGAATTCCAACTTATTTTTATCTCTTATTACTAAGTTATCCAGAAGTGGTAGTTATCCTTCGTTTTCCATTTCATATGTGAATTTTATGATAGGTAATTTAAAAATTAACTGATTCAAGAAATTATCAATATGTACTACATTTAGATAAATCAAAAACAGAAAAAATGTCGTCCACATACCTGAACCAAATCCTTGGAAACGCTCTGCATTATTGTTAAAATCAGTTTCGAATTTAGACATAAACAGGTTAACGAAAAAGAAAAGGCTGTTTCCCATTACTGTTGCTTCGTGCTGTTCATAATATTCTGGAACATGCAATGGGTAGTTAATCTAACAAACTCGTCAATTTGGTTTGAATTCAAATTGTTATCTCTAAGTAATTCCCGCAGATATGTCATGATTTATGGGACCGGTATTCTTAGAAACAAAGAACACATATCAAATGAAACTAGAATCTCCAAGTTCCAAATTTTTAATTTTATTTATTAACTGCAACGAGTTTTCGACCGAAAAATTACTTTGAGGCTTTGTCAAGTTTGCCAACATTTTGGCGATCACTGTATATTCCAATAAAAGTGAGCGCCCATTAAACATAATTCTTTACGTTTCATTCATTTTGTTAATAAATAAAACATTACATTTTGAAATATGACTATTGTTTACTTCATTTTCATTTTAATACAACATGTTCATTAAAAAATTCAACCGTATGAATTATTTGTTGGTGGCACTGTAAGTCTATGTCAAATTTAAGGTTATCAGGTTACTTTTCAGTCAGTTTTGACACAGACTGACTCAAAACCTAACCTGCTCACCTCAAATTTGACACAGACTTACAGTGCCACCAACATATTATTTACACGTTTGAATTTCCACAGACTGTTTTAATGAACATGTAGTATTGTAATCGCGAAAAAATCACCTTCCGAGATTTCTTCAGATCTTCACGATTCAGGGTTCATAAACAGGTTTTCTTCGTCTGTCTGTCTGTTGCCGGTTAAACTCAAAAACTATTTGTTGGAAGAAGACGATATTTTGAATGGAGATTATATGTATTTCTGGCATGAAACCGAAAAAAAAATCGGTAAAATATTACTATCTTTATTTGTTGTGGATCATATTTGATATTGTTATTATTTAAATAAATAAAAGAGTTAATATTACCTATATGGGTTGGGTCTCTATGTCCTAGCAAATATTATCATTTGCTATCAACTTAATTATCGTGTTATCTTTCTAATAAATTGATTGTAAACGCTTTGTATAATATGCTAATTCAACTACTGGGATCGCTACAATACTGGATATTATTTAACTAATGGGAACAATTCAAATATGGCGACCCAACCTCACAATTCGCAAAACAAGTTTGCTCTTATTCGACAATTATCTGTGATTACGTAATTAAAGCGTTGCCTAGGTGATAACAATTGTAGTAAGTAAATACACGTCACAAACAAAAAACACTCAGAGGAGTGCGTGCCGGAAGTGCACATAAAACCGACGCCACGCTTGGAATTCACTAAATTCAACCTTTTAGGATAAACCTTTCTGACCTGTTGCTTTTGCAATGGAAACTAGGACTTAACTCGAGCCCCAGTAAGTTCCACGATGCCTGAGCGGGGGAAGCCAAAATTAACACTTCACCGCTTGGCTTCCTTTCCCCAATTGTTTGTTTTCGATCTTACATTTTTTTAATTGTTTCCAAGCCTGCTCTGATTACATTTTGTTCAAATCAAGGCTAATACTAATTTTAATACTACTTTACAAATTATTATCAAGACCAATGCTATTTATACTATTTACAAAAGTTAAACTAGCTCATTTCTGGAACATCTTATAAAATATTATTTGATATGCTTAAACTATTATTAATTGGTATTATAATAATAAAGGCTTAGAATGTGTTCATAGCAATATATACAAGGTGAGCAACTTAAAAAGTACAAATCTTCCTAATTTTGCTTTAATTCAGGAGCTATTACTTAAATAAAAGTAATATTTTGCACATAGCTCAGGTGTTAACCCTTTGAAAAAAAATGGAAATATTTTGGACCAACATGTACGTTAAAAAATAAATATTTGTTTACTTTTGCTTTTACTTAGAAATAGATAAGATTAATAATTTGCACACTTGACGAAAATGGAACCAAACAGATACAGGTTAAATGTTAAAGAGTAAAAAGGGGCAACAGTATGTACGTTCTGTTTTATGCTGCCGCGCATCCCACAAATAGTTCAGTCGTTGGAGGTTTTCCGCTCCGAATTCTTTGAACCTTGACCGATTGACGTGAAATTTGGTGAGTAGTTAGGGGATGGCTCAAAGAGAAAAAGTAGCATAGCGCTGATGTGCGCTTTTACCCTGAGAGTGGATGCCACCCCTTCTCGGAGGTGGAAATGTGTTCAATCAAAATAACGCCGGAAATGGATGGAGGGACAAATTCTAAGTAAAAAATGTTCTATAAAGTTTTTTCGATAGATCGATATTTTTCGAGTTATTCGCGATTCAGAACTTAGTTTTTTCGTGATAAATATGCATGTTTTTGGACGGTTTTTCGTGAATAACTCGAAAACTTTGCGTTCTATCAAATAACTTGTAATGACCAAAAATGAAACTTATAATGGTTCGAAGTAATCAACGTTAAATAACGGAAAACCGATGCATTTTTCTGGAAAACTTATAGCGCATTTTTGGTAGTGATTGGAGAGACCTTTCACATGAGCACTGTTAAAAGTCTATTGCATTATAACTAAGCGAGTTACGATGGAAAAACGGTGGGCCACTCAAATTTTTGAAAAAAAAATGAGCGATAAAGCCCCAGCCATTTCACTAAAATTGATATTGACCGTTATCCCTTTACAAATTACTTTATTTTAGTATTACTCATGTAATCCAAAAGTTTGGCCCGGTTAGAATGCGTATTTTTCGAAAAAAGTATGATGAAAAACGCATTTTTCAAATTTCTTAAAAAAATACCTTATTTTCAAAATAACTAAAACTAATTTTGTTTTTGTATATCATTTATTAGCAATCAAAATATAAATATACATTCTATGGGCTAATTGTAGAAATTACTGAACTAGTTGACGTGAGGGGGAAGACACCCATTGGAGTCACCCCTATATTATTGTATAAGATCAGTGGGCCATTTCTTCTTTAAGCGGCGATGGTTGGGTTCCTCCTTTAATGGATATATCAATATATTTGGATGATTTATCAGGGTATCGTGGTATTTAACTGCCTTTTGTTTAATAGCGTCTTTCACAAATGGAATTGCTAGGTCGGCATGAAGAGTTTGATTAGACACAAACCATGGTGCGTTTGTAATGTTCCTCAGTATCTTAGATTGACGGCGTTGGATTACATCCACCGTTGATTTACTTGCGCAACCCCAGAGTTCAGAGCCGTATAACCAGATGGGACGAATAATGGATTTATATAACAGCAATTTATTATTTAATGTAAGCTGCGACCGCCGCCCAATGAGCCAGTTCATGTTTTTAGTTTTTAAGTCTATTTCTTTTCTTTTTTTGTAACATGCACCTTCCACGTTAAGCGTCTGTCAAAATGTAATCCCAGGTACCTAACTACATTTGCTTGGGGGACTGGCTTGTTTCGGAGGGTAATTGGCGGGCATGTTGATCGTTTTGTTGTAAAGGTGATATGTACGGACTTATCCCCATTAACTTCGATTCTCCATTTCTGAAGCCATTTTTCTAGTAAGTCTATATGCTATTGCGTTTTCGTAGACGCTAAGATTGGATCTTCGTTGTAAACGATAATTACCGTGTCATCAGCAAAGGTTCCCATGTCGCTATAATCGGTAGTAGGTATGTCGTACGTGTATAATAAGTACATGAGCGGCCCCAGAACACTTCCTTCCGGCACTTCTGCTTTGAATGGTTTTATTTCGGAAGTCTCGTCTCCAGCTCTTGTTTCAAAATTACGATTTTCTAAAAATAACGTAAAAATGATATAGTAAAAAAATGTGGGTTTTTTCTTAACGAAAATGTTAGTTTTTTTTTATTTCTGTAGGATAAAAAATAACGGAGATATAAATGTTAGAAGTTTGCATTATAGTGCGCGGACCACCCCTCCCGAGCCCTTCAACCCTTTACTTTTTGAATATGCAGGGTTTGGGCATGTTGAAATGTATATTATCTTGTAGCCCTGGAAATTTCTTGTAAGATGATTTCTGAATTGACGTTGCAGCTTCAAAATTAAGGGAGTTATGGTAAAAAATCCAATCGCATTTTATTCTCGTGCAGTGCGAGCCCATTGCATTTTGCATCGCTGTTAATATTCGATGAATTGAAAAGAGACAACGTAGAAGTTTAAAAATTGCTTGAGAACAAAGACACGTTTGCATACGAGATGAATATTGATGAAATTCAGTGAAATGAAGAATTTAAAAGGCTAAATGAAATATTCGAATCTAATCTTAATGATCTCGAAAAAAGAGGAAATACGTGGAAATTGTGGATATTATATTTTAGAATGGTCTCTTTGCTTAAAAAATGTCTCGCAGCGAATGAGAGACTGGGACTCGCACCTTAACTGTATCGAGCTCATAATACCGTTCTTTCATGCAGCTGGCTATTTTAATTATGCTAAATCTGCTCGGTTGTATCTACAGGATATGAAAAATTAAAAAAAGACAATGGACCCAACTGAGTATAAAAAATTTACTGAAAATGGATTTTTTACTTCTCGAAGAACCAATGTTTTTTATGCTGGAATTTTCTCAGATTAAACAAACTTTGATGAGGGCTATGAGCGTTGAAGGTGGACCGTTCAAACGAGGTACTACAGACAGCATTGTATTCAAATGGATTAAAGGTATTATATATACTAAAGATATAATTGAAGGTTTAGAAAAATTTTGCGATTTAGAATTCAGTAAAAGTCAGCAACATGTAAATTGGAGAGACGCGAGAATTAAAAAAGACAAAAAAAACGTTTTATCTTTGCAGCAATTTTTATCTGAGTACCTACAATCCATTTGATGATATCGATCAGTTGCAAAATATTGTCACAGGATTAATTGGAACGGAGTAAATTAATTGTTATAATGTTCTGGATATTGGCGTTGAACCCATGAAGGCAATCGATGGTATGGACTTTAATGATATCGAACTGCAAATAAAAATAGTTATTTCATTGCTTAGAGTTAATAGCAAACTTAAAATTTGCGAAAAATAAATTCCTGTAGATCCACTTTTACTGTTTCAAAGAATCTGTGTCATGAAAAAAGTGACGGAGAATTAAAGTTTTATTTAAAATTTGAATTGGCACCTTACCCGCTTTCATTGCTTGACGATGTTGGGATGAGAAAACCGACAAAATCATCATTATATACCTTATTCCAAACGCTTGATATTACCCTCAACAGAACATCTCAATACATTATTGATGGAGGTATGTTACTGTATAGAATAAAATGGCCTACAAATTGTAAATATGATAAGCTTTTTCAAGAATACATTCCGTATTCAAAAATAAATTTTGGCAATCATATAATTGTTGTTTTTGATACCTACGATGAAGTAGGCAATAAAGCAGCTGACAGAAATCGTCGTTCACTGAAGGTGTCTTCGAAGGAATATCAATTTACACCAGAAATACCTGTAACTGTAAGTCAAGAATTTTTTTTATCCAATTATAAAAACAAAAGTCGGTTCATATCATACCTTATGAAAGAATTAGGAAAAAATAACATTAAATGCTACCAAGGAAAAGAAGAAGCTGACGAATTAATAGTAGAAACAGCTATACAGCTCGACTCCAGTTTACAAAAAGTTATTGTGGCAGAAGATGTCGATATCTTAGTAACTTTGACTGCCAGAGTTAAAGCTAACGAAGAAATTCATTTCCTGAAATTAGGAAAACAAAATATTCAGTCGATGGTATATATTCGTCGAAAAGTTTAGAGCTGGATTATCTGAACAGTGCGAAATTGATACTTTTTTCTCACTGTTTTACTGAGTGCCACTCAACATCACCGTTTTACAATAAAGGTAAAAAAAGTGTATCGATATTTTAGGAAAACGTTCTGATTTGAGAGATAAGATTGTAACAGTACTTCTGATCTCAAAGATATTTTAGATGCTGGTAGGTACTGGACAATAGTTTTGTACAGACTTGCTAAAGACATACAATTGAATAAATTGAGTCGTGTCGAAGACTTCTCAGCATATCTCGGGCAGCTACGCTATGAATCATTTATTGAGGCTAAAATAAAAAACAGCGCGGTAAAGTTGTCATCACTGGCTCCAACAGTTGCAGCCCTGAATGAACACATTAAAAGGGTTTATTTACAAACCTAAATCTGGCTCGGCAACAAAAATATTCGCCCGATTGATTGGGGGTGGATTAATACTCAAGTTCAAGTATGCCTGCACCAGAAGAGTTACTTAAAATGATATTTTGCAACTGTAAAAAAGGATACGGTGCCTCTTGTGGTTCCCAAAGACTCGGATTATATTGTAACACAACATGTGCGACATGCTGCGGTGACAACTGCCAGAATTGTCCTCCAATTGACCAAGCGGAAGAAGTTGATAGTGATAGTAGCTCTGATGATGTATAGTTTCAAAATAATAATAAATTTTTATATTATAATATTTTCGTTTATTTTTTTATTAATTTAGACATATGGGGTGGTTTTTAAGGGTTGAAAATTTTGAATACATCGTATATCATGTTCGAGAAAACGAAAGAAGCTTTATTCTACATAATTAAATAAGATGTGAATCCATAAAATGCTTAAACCTGCATTTTTTTTATTTTTTTCACGAAGGGGTAGTTTCACCAATTAAATACAAAAAGCTAAATCGGACATTTGTCACTTTTGAAGTTAAGGGTAAGATGAGTTTACTTTCAAATTTCCATGGAAATCGATGGAGGTTCAAAGAATTCGGAGGTAATAGCCTATTTTTACCTTCAACGACTGGACTAAGACGCGAGAAGTCCTCCATGAGCGCGTGCGACATACTGGTGGAGTTGAAATCGAATTTGCAGGTGCTGTAGTTCCACCACCATTATTTTTTTAGTAATTTGAAAAATGACATAATTCGCATTACCAAGTGCTTCCTTTTATTGTTACAGTATTATTAGGAACGTTAAGATATTTTTACCCCTAGTTTCAGTTGATTTTAAAAATTTTTTAGTGTTGCAACCTCCAATTGCAAGGGTAGTTTTGAGTAAAACCCTCAACAGATATTTTAGCACATATTTATCCGCATAGCCATTAATCGCTTTTTCATTTTATAAAAGAAACACACCTAAGTTACAAATAAAATTATACTAGATATTTTGCTTGTATAACATTTTATTTTACAGTGTATCACTTTAAGTTTTATTCGTAATAAATCTAACGGGCCTTCCAAGATTTTCGTTATCGAGCAAGCACTGAAAATGTATGAATGCAATTATGTTTATATTTTCCTAAATCTCAAAGTTGACATTTGATTTTTAAGTAAACTTATAATTCCATTCATAAATTAGGAACTATTTTCAGTGTCCACTCGATTAACTAACATTTTAGGGCACCTGTTATATAAACTACGGTTGCAAAAATTTAAACAATATTTCAATAATAATTGTGTATAACAAGCACATTAATTACAAAAGCCGAACATATTCTTGACATGAACGCATTGTACCTGTAACTATAACTAAATAACAATTAAATCTACATAATAAATAAACTAATGAATAACTAACAAGAAGTGCATTCTCAATTCATTTAAATGGTTAAAACCTGATATTTCGGTGCATTTCCTGAGGAACTACTGAAGGTCTTTTTTCTTTCGGACTTCCGATGTTGAAGGTCTTCGATAATTTCAACAGTTTATGATGCGGGGCTTCCGTCACCCTCCAGTACACAGTTTGAATTGCGTTTCTTGCGGGAATAAACCGAACAGCGCTCCCAATCAAAGCAGTGCGGGACATCTTATAGTTTGAAGTGTATAACGGAATAGCGAAAGACACCTCTGTTAGCAAAGTTCTTTTACTCTGTGCAAATGCCTTCTATGTACCCGATATTTATACTAAAACGAAAATTACAAACATGTCTCTTGAAGCAATTGCTAGGTATAATGGAATTTCCATTAATTACAGTAAATATTTATACGTAAATATGAATTGCTTGAACAGCCATGTTCACTACATTATGTACACTCGGCAGAGCTTTACTTGCTTTGTTAACAGTGTCTTCGTGCATATATGTATCTCTTTTAGATTTGACGTATATACGTACTCCTCTAGTAATGACCTCACAAATGACGTCAAGCATTCTCCATAAATTGACCCAATTCAATTATAATAGATGTAATTTCTTTTAGGTAATTAAGTAAGTAATTACCTGATAAGTATCACCTTCGTATTAGTATGTGTTCAAAAATGTGTTTGTAGCATCAACATTTAATATAATTTTCATAAAAAACGGTTACGTCTTTGTTCGTGTTCATCATGAAAGATTTTAATAAAATGTAACTCCTTTCATTTTAACAAAATTTACGCTGAATCTCTAAAATATGTTTTGAAGAATGGCGTAACGTTCTTGGTTTTTTGAGTACCCTTAAAATATTTAGATTAGTTAAAAAAAGATTGGGAAATATGATGGAACCAGATACATTAGGAAAGAAGTTAAAACAAAATGATAATTTACTTAATGTTCTTCAAATAAGTATTTAGCACATACTCATAGTTGTATGTGTTTTTACATATTTACAAGATAGTTAATTTTGTCCCGATTAAAATTATTTCTGAATTTACTACTATTTGCTGTCTACACAATTTCTACATTTATATTTTTAAGATTCAAATATAATCTGAATATAAAAATAAGTAATATTATTACAGTACATTATACATCAAAGAGCGAAGAACATTACTTTTCCCAATGTGTAGGTTTGAAACCCGCGGGTGCAGACCAGGAGCTACAAATGCACCAAGGGAAAAATAACGTTTTCTCCTGCCATGTATATGCTATTTTCACCGACTTTATTGGTAGAGGCAAATCGTATTTTTATAAACCAAAAGCAGCCTTTGAATTTAGTTACTGACGAATACTATGACGATACACATTTATTATAATACATATTCGTCTCATTGTTAGGTTTATGATGAAAACTCCTTAGGCAGTAACACTTTATTTCTGTGGTAATTCTTGTAACTTAGAAACCGATATCTACTCGCAAGGAATTACAGCATTGTCTAACGTATCAGCTGTAAACAGGCAATTAAAAATATAAAATCATTTGTAAATTAAAATTGTATTCTATAGATAGAACGTTTTAAATCATAAAAAAAATTAAACTTCAGCTAACCCAAGGCAGCGGTTAAGCCATACCAAACTTCTAATTTATTCAAGAGATTTCCTGTTCTGAAAAATGTTATTTTGAAGGGAACCGACGTTACCATGATAGTAAAATAAAGATTAGTGCTATTTTAGAAAGAGTTGGAAAATATATACTGTGAATCTTCATAAACAAATACAGGGTGATTCATAAGTATGGTCATTAAAGGGCATAAAACAAAGGCCCTTTATATGATAAACTGTACTTTAAAAATAAATAATAATTTCACAAATAATTAAAACATTTAATTTCTTAAACTGATTGGCGGTCACTAGAATGAATTTCTGTGAACTTGGCACAGCGCAATAATAAATATTAGACACAGGTGATTGCGATACGACCGAATTTGGGTAAACGGAGATGCAAAATATAGATATTTGAGTATTTCAATCACATTTCTAAAGCGGATAATTTACGCTCATCTTATCCAATAAAGGCTTTCGTGTTAGCCACTGGTTCCGAAAAATTTGCAGAAGCCTTACTGCAAATATTTTTTCCACACGCAATTATTTTTTAGTGTAATATATTTCTACTGTGGTCAGTATACACTGATTGAAATTAATGACCATGCTTATGAATCACCCTGTAATGTTAACGTAGTTCAGCGTTTCTCATACTGATTCAAGAGTCTCTCAAGAGTCTTGCAAGACTATTACAAAATTGAAATAAAATAATAGCATTTCAGAAAATGCTAAGTCATCTTGCAAGACCAAATCTTGAAAAAATTGTGGTCTGGTTTTGCAAGACAAGACTTTTCCTAATTTAGCAAGATGCCGTCACTAATTCCATGTAAAATGTTTTTTTCCTTAGTAAAGGCTGCCGTTGGAAATAAATGTTGACAAACAGCTAATATAGCAACAAATTTTAATTAATATACTACTATAATACACATATCCACATATCCTACACACATCCACACACTATAAATGATTTTCATAAGTTTCAATGAAAACTTAAGTACGCTCCGAAAATTAAGGCTGTGTCATTGAATAATTCGTAGAAAAAGTTTACACCTATGAACCTTAGTTTTTAAACTCTTAGTTTTCGAAATACAGCGTGTTTAGGTTTTCAAGTCACGTATTGAAATGTGCTTGTAACCATAGAACGCCTGTATTGCTGTGAATGGTCATCCAACTCAATCCAAGCGTTCTACTATTATGGAAAAATAAAAAACGCGACTTGTAAACTAGAACACGCTGTATAAAAAAATTATTATTACATAACCGTATATAGTCATAAGCGTATCCTCTTTTCAAATATTCTATGAGTAGAATATTTTATTTTGAAAATATAATTAATCTAAACTAGGAAAAATATGCTATATCGCTATAAATCAGCTGTTTTAGAGCCTTTGTTTAATGTTGTATATGTCGCATAGGTAACCAACTTATAGACTACATTTCTCCTGATAAAAAGAACTCCTCAATCTATTTAGTAACAATAATTTTGATTGAAGTAGCGAGTATATATTTATTTTATGCCCATAGATTACGATTAGTGCGGTTAAACAAATCAATAAATTAAATGCTTATAAAATAGTACAACGTTTTTAACAACTTACTAGACATATAGCCCTACCTGGACGCGATAATAGTCATGAACATCTAGCATTTATTAACTTCGTATAAATTATTGATAAACGCCACACTAATGAATAATTCATAAGTAACTAATTATCAATAATACTACTTAATTCAATTAAGTAGTTGTTGGAAACACTACTAAATTATTTGTTAAGTTTGGTTATTAATTAATTTACATCTCTAGTATATATCTAACAGAATAATCACTATTAATAACAACCGTATCCCTATAACTTTAAAAATACAACACAAATAAATCTCAATTTAGTTCTAGGAGCAGATACAAACAATAGTCTGGAATTCTATCCCTGCACATTTTCATTGAATAATAATTGCTGCTTAAGGAGAGAGCGAGACAGAGATATTAAACTCCTTTAGTTGGTTTCTCTATCTCGAATAAATACTCTTCTTTTCATTCTTATTTCTATCATTCCGCAGAGATGCCCCAGTTATAGCATTATCGTCTTTCAGCTGACTCAGATATGACTTGTTTACCATACCTTCTTTGTATTCTATTGGTCATCTATGGTCTCCCTGTATTTCATTCTGTCTCAAAGATGAGTTAAAAAACGTGGCGTAATGCTTTTTTCGTCTAACCAATTAAGTAATTCCTATGCTTTACATAAAATTATCATAAACGAATAAAGTTTTTCTGTTCACCTTGCTTCTAAGTTTGATAGTAAAGATAGTAAAAGCATTACTGAAATTAAAGCCAAAGAAAAATCTAATAAGCCCTGAATTTATGAAAACTATGTTGATAAATTTCTCCGTGTATCCCTAGGTGTCTTTCTATACCTTTGTTGTCTTTTCTAGTGATGGGCATAACCGGACAATTTTCATAACCGAATTATTTGCATTCGAATGATATTAATAGCCGAATCCTTTTGCTATTCTGATTAAACCATACCCCTTCTTTTTCGTTTCCGTTATACCTAAATATTCAAATTGCTGCTTTTCCATCTCTTCTACTAACTCCGTTTCTTTTCCTGTTATACCCTGCACGTTCATTGTGCCTATTTTTAGTACACTTTTCTTACTTTTATTTTGCTCGCCTGTATATTCGCCTTTTTCTTTGTTCTTTTCCTGTGTTATACTCGCCTCTCCGTATCTCACTTGATTTTCTTTCCTTTTTTCATTATCGTCGTCCATGTCCTTTGCTATTTTCGTCTTCTTTGTGGTTTGGCCTTCTTGTCTTGTTAGTTTTTTGCTGTTTCACAATAACAAGAAACAACAACGGAAACAGAATAATCGAGTTATGTATTGAACACGATTTAGTAATAACAAATTCGAAATTTCAACATAAAGAGGTCCACAAATACACACGCTCAAGACTAGAGAAGTCAATCATAGATTACTTTCTAGTAGGAAAAGAAGACAGCAACCGAATAAAAGACATAATCGTGAAAAGAGGACCGGGAATTGGCAGCGACCATTACCTAGGAAGGATGGACATGAAAATAAAAAGAGAGGCACCAAAAGAAAAAAGAAGAAAAGTAATGAAGGAAAGCAATAGAAGTTATCCACTGAAAGAAGAAGAAACGAGAAAAGAGTATCAAGAAATAATACAAAAAAATCTAAAATCAGAACCAAGAGGAAGAGACGTAGAGGAAGAATGGAGCTACTTAAAGTAAAGCCTACTAGAAAGAGACAGCAGTAGGAAGCTGCGGAGTAACAAAGGTATAGTTAATAAAAATATAAAGAAAACAGCTTTATGGACAAAAGAAATAAAAGAAAAAGTAGGACAAAAGAAAAATATTTGGAATATATGCCTACAGACTAAGGTCCAGGGAAGACTACGGAAAGTACAAAAACAAAAAAAAAGGAGGTAAAAGAAGTGGTAAATAGGGCAAAACAAGAAGAATAAGTGAAATTCGGAAAAAGAATGAAAGACATCTTTAATGAAAATCAAAAGTTATTTTACAGCACAGGGTGTCCCATTTTAGATGATATTACAAGGTATCTCACTTACGAGTAAAGATAGAGAGTTGCGGTTTTTGCAATACTACTCTTTTGTGAAAAAAAAGATGGTATAAACAAAATTTTTATAGCCCGCTTCGTTTCAGAGATACAGAGCGAAATTGAAAATTTTGCATTTTGGGACCGCCCTCGTATCTCCGTTATCCATTACATATCTCATAGCTAAAAACTGGCTCTTATACAGTTTTTTACATAGAATCCAGTGGGGTAGTCAGATTTTTGCTGTGAGCTGTCAATTTTTAGCAATAAATCAAACCTGTGTTTTTTTTATCGGGACAGCCTGTATATTTTTCTTACGTTTGATTGGAAATTTTATAAGCTTTACAAAAATATATACGCCACTGGATTCTACGTAAAAAACTGTATAAGAGTCAGTTGTTGTTAAAGGATAACGGAGATACGAGGGGGTCCCAAACGCAATATTTTCAATTTCGCCCTGTATCTCGAAAACTAAGCGGGCTATGAAAATTTTGTTTATACCATCTTTTTTTCACAAAAAAGTAGCACAGTATTGCGAAAAACGCAATTCTCTATCTTTACTCGTAAGTGAGATACCTTGTATATCATGGAAAATGGGACACCCTGTACACTAAAACAACTAAGGAAAAAACGAACCAGCACATTAAAAAACATTAGAGATAAACAAGTCGAATTACTTACAAAAGAAGAGGACATAATGAAAAGATGGGTGCAACATTTCAAGGAGGTGTTAGGAGACAACGGCGAAGAAAAAGAAAATGAAGGCAACAGCGAAAATGAACAAAACAGCACAAAGACGAACGACGATGGAGGCATCGAGTATATAACCAAAACGGAATTAGAGAAGGCCAATACAAAAGATACAACTAGAAAAGGCAGCAGGAATAGATGGAATATCACCGGAAATGATAAAATACATAGGGGAGTCAGGAAGGGAAAGGATATTAAGCCTGATGAACAACATGATAAAAGCAAAGAGAGCCCCAAAAGATTGACAGACGGGTGTAATAATTCCACTGTATAAAAAAGGTGATATAAGAGAATGTGATAATTACAGAGGAATCACTTTACTAAGCATACTGGGCAAGATATAGGCGAGAATATGGGAAACCAAATTAAGAGAAAAACTAGAAAACACATTAGAAGACAGTCAATGCGGCTTTAGAAAGGGAAGAGGAGTACAGGATAACCTATTCATACTACGGCAAATCTGCGAAAGGGCAATAAGAAGGGGGAAGGAAGTTTATCTATGCTTTATGGATCTTAGTAAGCCGTTTGAATGAGTTAGAAAAAAAGACATAATTATGGAAAACACTAGAAAATAGAGGTGAAAGTGCAACACAGATAGAGATGGTCAAATCACTATAACATAAGACGGCAAAAGTAGTGAGAACCAGACACGAGGAATCGGAGGAGTTTGCAACAACGAGAGGCTTAAAACAGGGTTGTGTACTAAGCCTGTTTATATTCACAGTAATTATGGATGAAGTAGTTAAGGAGAGTAAGAAGGAGACAAGGAAATATAAAGTAGGGAGGTGTCAAATGGAAAAAGTGCAAATGTCCGAATTACTATATGCAGACGACATGGCGATTTTAGCAGAAACAGAGAAAGAACTACAGAAAAACATAAACATATACAATAGGGAAATGCAAAAGGCAAACATAAAAATTAACATAGAAAAGACAAAGACGATGGTTATAGCAGCAGAAGAAAAAAGGCACAGCATTACAACAGAAGGGAATGAAATAGAGCAAGTGTACACATTCAAATACCTAAGGTCATATATCAGTAACAACGGAAAGATAGATGACGAAATAAATGACCGTGCAGCCGTTGTAGGAAGAACTTTCAACGCTATAAAAAGACCTTTCTGAGAAAAGCAGAAATACCAAAAGAAACCAAAGTGGAAGTAGTGAAAAAAGTAGTGTACCCGGCTCTAGTGTACGGAAGTGAATCGTGGGTGGTCACAGATAAACAACGAAGTAGACTGACAAGCACATAAATGAGATTCTGGAGCAAAATACAAAAAAACAAGAGAAGACGGGAACACAACGTACAGAGAGCAGTTAGATGTAAAGGCAGTGAACGAAGATGACAAGAAAGATAATTAGGATGGCTAGGACACGTGTATAGAATGGATGAAGACCGAATGGTGAAACAGACTTTTAAAGCAAGACCAGGAGGAAAGAACAGAGTGGGAAGACCGAGAAGCACGTGGAAAGAAGAGGTGAGAAAGGCAGGGCAGCAGAAGGGATTAGAATGGAACACAGCGAGACAAAAAGCCCAAAATAGAAAAGAATGGGAAAAGTGGTGCAGAAAAACTCCAAACAACGAAGACTAACAACCAATCGACGCCAAGCCTTACACCTTACGGTAGAGAGGCTCAGGATTATGTATGTATGTAGGTTGACAACATTTAAAACAATTCTTTAAAATCTTCCCTTGCAAATAGAAGCTTTGAAACTATTTTTTTAAATATCAAAGAAAAATTAGACTTTGGTTTTTACGGTATTCGCCCTGTATATGTTGGGTACAAAATATGTTCCTTTTCGTCTAGGGCAAAAACCTGAGCTATGTGCAAAATATTACTATTGTTTAAGCAATAGTTCTTGAGTTAAATAGAAAATAGGCAAACTTTTATTTTTTCTGGTGCTAGCCCTGTATATATTTGAACTATTTTTTTCCGTTTCGAGCCCGGTAAACATATAACCCGCATATAAACGATCGTCTTCCTCCAACAAATAGATTTTGAGTTATATCGCCAACAGGCGGACAGACAGACAGACATGTGACGTTTCGTGTTCCTACAAATTGTTTGAAAACGTGCTAATCACCGTTATCAATTTGTAGGCGCTATCACAGTCACAAAAGCCATCCAGTCGCGACTTGAAAGCATCTAGGCACCACCAGGGGTTACGTAAAAGTAGATGTCCGCCACTCAATTGCCAGAAGATGTACCTGATTGCCCCATGTGTTTTAGGTCGAGGCCCGCAACACGCGAGTTTTTGTAAAGCGCATGCTTGCCCAACTTACCTAAGTAAACGACGTGGAAGGAGGTCGAAAAGCAGGATAAGAGGACGATGCCCTGCCAATCGAGACAGAGAGATTACCGTTCTTTCCAGAGTCCAGACCAGAATCTAAACCGTCTTCGCTTAGTCCTGATACTGGAGGAACTGCCAGTCCAGTACCTAAAAAAACGATCATGCTTGTAACTAACACCTGGGGGCGATCACATTATTGCTTCATTTCTGCCATTCGCATTCATGAAGAAATGTTCTATTCCTAAGTTGAACTACCTGAGAATCGTAGCCCTACCTGAAACCTTCCTTACTGCTTGTGTTAGTAAAACTGCATTTCAGCAACCCTCCAGAACTACCCTTCCATTCAAGCATATGGCGCACGATAAAACATCTTGAGGACTAGCTTTCCCTTAATACCAGCACGTCCAGGGTACCAGCGCACGGAAACACATCATGTTGACTATCCTTAGATTCTTTCCCTGATCATTGCATTTTCTTCGGGCGTTTTCCAAATTTATATCGCTCCAAGTTGATAATAAAACCAGTCAATTAAAACCGAGTTCCTCTGGAAAACCCTCTGCTAGAATGCATAATTTGTCAGTCCAGGTCGTAGTTACCAGCAGGCTGAATACAGCGCCCAGAAACGCAAGTACAAAACTCGCCGAAATCCAGCTCCAAAAATCTGTCAGATATCCTGTCAAAATAGCCTGAGCAGGAGTTTGGCGAAGCCGCCAGAATCTCCGACCCATTCGAAGTTCCAGTGAGCCACGAGTCCCTTGAAATTAGCAGTGATCCCGGAGGTCACCGCATTGTAATTTCATTTGAAAGCAAACAGCACCAAAGTGCGCTGTTCCTAAGCATTTGCTACAAAGAACCCGACCGATCTTCCACCGGCTCCCCGGGCTTGAATCTCTCCAGTAGATCGGGTCACATGCAGGCCTAAATCAGCAGCCGAAGTTGTATAGACAGCTTGGCTACGTGTCCCGTGGGCTATTAAAAACGGAGAACCACCCAGAAGGATTGTTTATTGTATTTATTGTAAATTGTTCGTGTAAACAGTTTTTAGTTATTAGTAGCCTAGATCTAAGTTGTAATAAAATGTTTGTGCATAGTAACTAGTAAATTTGTAATACTCCAGCGAAATTCGAACCTGGACCCAGACCTACCCGTAAGCATAATAACGTAAATAGAAAGCAGAACTTGGCATACAAAATTGCAGCCAGTAATCACATAAAGTAGGGACAAGAAATCAGACGACGTGCGCCACCAAGCGAATTTTAGTTTAGCTTAAATTGTTAATTTTCCATTGATAATTGATTAAGCTTAAACCAAACGCATGATTTCAAATGAGCTGTAAAGAAGAAAATAAATATCGGGTTTGTAAATCTAATGGTGGTATTTATGACGTCACTAAAATTGGTTTGGTGGCGCACGTCGTCTGATTTCTTGTCCCTACTTTAGTCATATACATGTCGCCCTTCGCAAGAAACCCGTAAGCAAAATCCCAGAACGTTACAGACAGACGGAATTAAGAAAACTTGTTTTTTACTTCATCTATGAACCCTAAAACGTGAATATCTGAAGAAATCTCGGAAGATAGTTATTTTCAGATTACAATAATTCAGTCCTCTTTTAGACGAGGCAAGTCGAGGGGGCATCGAATTTCTGAAGTTATTCGATCATGAATTTCTTTATTGCTATTACTATTGTCGCTTGCCATTGCTCTAAGATATTGAAATTTATATACCCATATTATTCCAAACGTTTGTCTCCTATGTTTATTGTGTGTAATGTTGTTGCATGTCAGGTTGCTTCCTCTGAATTGTATGTTCTGTTTAGTGATACATATCCCACTTTGTTGACTAACCTAACTGAAGTTAATAGGCGATAATAAGGTCCCGGGTGATGCAGCTTGAACAAGCGTCCACGTTCGATCAGTAGAGTTAAGCAACGCTTTTTCTGGTCAGAACTTGGATGGGAGTTCCACGGCTGCTTCTCCCGGCTGCCACGGAAGTAGTTGGTCATAATAACATCATGACAGTCGTTAGTGGGATTGGAAGTCCCCATAAATGTATAGCGACGCCTATAATTGGCCTAACGGCTGTTGGCTCAGTACGAAATAAATAAATAAATGATTTTTTGAAATTCACTGTTGTTAATATGTTGGTGGCGCTGTAAGTCTATGTCAAATTCGAGGTTGCTAACCTTTAATTGCAATGTCTTGGCCGCTTTAATCTCTTCTGTCAAGTCAATTCGTTTTCCTATTATGACTGTTTTGATTTTTGGAAGAGTAAGAAATCGAGTGCGAATATGGCAATGGCAGACACAAGATACTTTTTTATACGAAAAAATCTGTTGGATAATGAGTAAAGTGTAACAAAATCCGTTATCTTTTTGTAACCCATAACATTTGCCCATTAGTCAGATCGTTTCTCAAAGTTCTTTTGGTTCATTATATATTCAGGGTTCATCTTCTCCCGCATAATTCCTTCAATTAAATTAAGAGTATTAACATCACTTTGGTTAAGGATTTCGATTGGCGTGCTTTTTTTGGATGAGGCGAGTTGGGCGTTTTCTATTGTAAACCCTAAATCTTGGTATCAGGATCATAATCATATACCCAAGATTTTCAAATTAAAACACTTGAAACAAAAGCTGTAACGAGATTTACTCAGAATTTCCCTCCCAAGTGAACATTGCGACACTAAACAATTCTAAAAATCAAAGATAATTGGGATAAAAATAACTTAATATTCCCAATAATACAGAAATAATGAAAGAAAACACTTGGCAATGCGTATGACTGCAATTTTCAAATTTAAAGAAAATAATACCGCCTTGTTATTCGAACTGCAGCGCCCGGGAACGAACCTGGGAATACGATTTCAACGTTTGGCAGTAGCTTGCAAGCAGTCCGCCCGCTCATTGCATGTGGCCACTCTCGTCTCCTCGCCTCCGTGCGACGCGGTTGCAGGAAACATAACGCACTTATTCGTTGACCTCTTATGTCTTTTTTAAAACTTTAACTATGACTCTGTTAAGTCACATTTTCGTCAAGGGCTAAGCCTGAGCTATGTGTAAATTATTACTTTTATCTAATTCTTAGTTAACGCAAAAATACACAAAATTTTACTTTTTAAGTGCTGGCCTTGTATACGTTGGGTCCAAAACAAGCCCTTTTCGGCCAAGGCTAAAAGCCTGAGCTATGTGGAAAATATTACTTTTATCTAAGTGATAGTTCTTGAGTTACAGCAAAAATAGGAAGAATTTTATTTGTTTATGTGCTCCTCCTGTATATATTTTACCTAAACTTTTTCGTTTTTATACCAGAAAGCCATGTAATCTGCATAGAGAATATTATCTTCTACCAACAAACAGTTTTTGAGTTATACCGACAACAGACAAACAGACAGACAGACACACAGACAGACAGACAGACAAACAGACACACAGACGGGATTGGGAAAACCTATTTTTCGTCATCGAAGCACCCTGAAACAGATCTGAAGAACTTTCCGAAGGTGATTTTTTCGCGATTACAGTACTTCCTTCGTCTTTTAGACAAGTGAAGTAAAAATTAGAATCTGAGGCCACACGATCACAAAATTTCAAAGAAATGGACAGACGATTTCGCTATTCATCGGATGACAAAATGTTCGGAACAAGTTTTGCATTCATTCGCTTAGGGTTAATTTTTTTGTAAAATTTGCTGCACTAAAATGTGGAAATTATTGAGCAATTTTCTGTTTGATCGAACTATTTCACTCACTTTTGCAATGGCTTTTTAAAACCAGACGGGTAAACAAATGAATTTGACACTTCACAATCTAATGATAGGTTGCTAAATCAAATACAATATTTCTTACATATCATTGTATTTAGTAGTATTATATCAAAGAACGAGTCATAAGGCAGGCTTTATAACACGAATCCAAGTTTAAAACGCGAGCCGCGTAGCGGCGGCATTCTAAAGGACGAGTGCGGTAAATGACTTATGAAACGAGTTTCTTTACTTCCCTGGTCTATAAGGCGAATGAAGTATTGTAATAGTAAAGAAATCACCTTCCGAGATTTCTTCAAATCTTCACGTTTCAGGGTCCCTAGATAATGAAAACCATGTTTTCTCAATTCCATCTGTCTGCCCGTCTGTTGACGGCACAGCTCAAACACAATTTGTTGGAAGAAGACGATATTTTGCATTCGGATTATATTTCTATCTGGCTCGAGACCGAATATACTTTTGAGCACCATAAAAATAAAGTGTTTTTTTCTATTTATTCTTTAGCTGGGGAATAACTAAAAGTAATAATTTGCACATAGTTCAGGCCCTTGTAGAAAATGAGAAGCAACAGATACGGGGTAAATGTCGTTTAAAGGATAAAATGTGCAACGATCAGCATGTCCTATATAAAGCAGCCGCAGAGAAAATAAGAGACTTGCCGTCAGGGCCGAATGGGACTAGGAATCGGGGCCACCCGGGGTGCTTTCAGTTCGAATTCCATCGGCTGCAATTTTTTAATTTCCAAATTGATGTAATTTGCGTTACCAAGTGTTTCCTTTTATTGTTTCAGTATTATTGGGAACGTGAAGGTATTTTACCCTTATGTGGTGCGCTCTTGCGAGGGAAGTTCCGTGTAAACTCCTTTCCGATTTTTTTCCTATTTTGCGCCTTGTATGCCTTTTATAAATAAGATAGCTGTATTAAAATCTATGGAATTTTTTGGTGGTTTATTGTGACAATTAGAACGTCGATTTACAGTATACAGCTTCCAACTTCCAAACAGATTTTTCATGTACTTCGCCTGAAATAAGAAAAATTACTGCAAATTCTGTCAACAATTTACTTCCCAACCTTATGATATTTCGAAGCTCTCAACTTTGAAAAAGTAAATTATACTAGGCAAAGGATCTAAGTATAACCAAAAATATTTTTATTTTGCGCAGTAACAAACTCTTTGATAATTCATAAAAAATTTGTAAATGTACATGGATGTTATACAAAAGATGAATATAAAACTACGTTAAAAATCATAATCTTTTTTCAATCTAATTTTGCATATCAGAATTCATTCCCTGGATTTAGGGTGTTCATTTAGTGTTAACATGCGTCCACCGATTCTTCAGGAAATTGCATGGCAACGGAAATGCTTTTCTAACACCGAAAGTTCTGCGCAATGTCGGCTATTGACGGTTTAAAAGCTCTTGCTCGCTGTTTGACAACATTTCGTTTCGCGGGTGTTGCATCGCTGACATCGCGTGATAATTCTCTCCCTGACACCGTCAGTTCGACGCTTTGTTTTAACTATCTTCTGGAAAAATGGTAAGTTAAACTTATTACAAATTGCTTCAGTTTTTATTATATTTACAGGGAGCTTTTATGTAGCAACTTTTTAGAAATCCCATATCAAAAGCCACATATTTGCGAAGAAGAGCTTATTTTAATATTAGAACATCCAGTCCATATTAAAACTGTATGGCTCATTTGAAAGAAACATCGAATTGTTGTACTTTTAGTTTAAACATTATTTTCCCTTATTATAAATTTAATATCCCTTTCATGCGGAACACGCATAGAAACGATTTGTTAATTAGAGCTAACAGCAGTTGTATTTCTTAAAACCCATATTTTAATGGTAGCTTATACTGCATGTTTATTACTGTTCATCATCGAAATTATTCTTTAGGGACATTACTTAAGAATCTTCCAGTAATTAAAAAAGAATGAGTTATTTTATTTTGTAATTAAAGTATCACGAACTATAAAACCTTAACAAAAACTATATGTTGCTATTACGTGGATAAAAATTTCAGAAATATAATTTTAAATATCTTGATGCATTAATTTATTCTCAAGTAAACTCACACAGGGTTTAAAAATAGCAACAATTTTCCAAAATAAAATAAAGTTTTCATTTAGAAACTAACGTTTCATGAAATTTTGTTGACAGTTAAGCAAACTTAAAGTATGTACTAAGCTTTGAGAACTTCAATATAGGATTTCAATAAATATAATCAACGAAAGAATAACGAAAATAAATCTTTGCAATGTGAGCGATTTTCTGAGCGATAACAGCAAACAGAAATTATTTTAAAGTGGACTGATATTGTTAGAAACCGGTTTAAATTAAAAGCAAAAAATATTGTAAGGATAAATAACGCAGTTCCTTATTAATTATATCTTTCTACCCGATTTGACAATTTTTCAAACTACTAAAATATATTTTTTATTCAAACTCCAAGTTCAGTATGTATCAAAGTGTAAACTCATTGAATGCACTCCGTTGAATCGTTACACTATAATTTATTTAAATCGATTTACTTGTGAAACTTGAAACATTAGTTTTAATCAATTTCCAATTAATTTCATGCTCGCCATGTCGATGATTTCCAAAACCCTTAGGTTTACAATTACTATCCAAGCTCTATAACCAAAATGCAATTCTAAATGCCGCCAAAAATATTCCCAGGTAGCAGGTTAAGTATACAGCCTGTTCAAAATTAAGTGTGCACTATTGCTATATCGGTTGCTCTTATAGCTAGGAAGTTGGTTAAATTAGTAAAATATTAGCATATTTCGTGCCGATTAAAATGGCGTAAACAAAAAAAACAATTGAGCGTCGGGTTTTTGACATACGTAAAAAAATTCATTTGTTTTTAAATGGAACCTCCTGTATATTTTGACGTCAATCGATAGCCAATCCTCTTCTGAACAAAAAACTTCTTATACCCTACTATCCTAAAGTTAATAACAATGGAGATATACGCCTGTTCAAAATTAAATGTGCACTATTGCTAACTTTTTTATTATGGGAGCTACAACGTCGGTTAAATAGGCGAAGTAGTAGTATTTTTTACGTGAATTACGGTGGTAATTATAAAACAACAATTGAACATCGCATTTTTGAGATATTTAGCAAAACGTATATTTTTATTGGAACGCAACCACAAAATTCGACCCCATAGTTATCACATTCAAGAAATTAAAACCACACCACTGTTCCATCAAAGCAAAATTCGTTATTCGTTCTTATAGCTTATTAATAATACAATCTAGACGTATTCACTTTTGTCTTATAAACGTTTTACTTTTACGCTTTAATTTTTTCCATGAGATTTTTTTTCTAACATAAAAAAAATCTGTAAAAGGCTTTACTCAGAAATTCCTTCGCAAATGGAGGTTGTGACACTAAACAATTTTAAAAATGAAAGATAATTAAGGGTAAAAATTAGTTAACGTTCCCAATAATATTGAAACAATAAAAGTAAACACTTGGCAATGTGAATTACATCAATTTTCAAAAAAACTATTACCGGCAGTGGGATTCGAACTGCAGCGCCCGCGAACGATCCGCGAATACGATTTCAACGTTTGGCCTGCTCATCGCATGCGACCACGCTGGACTCCTTACCTCGGAGCGACGCGGCTGCATTAAACATAACTCACTTATTCGCTGCCCCTTTGTATTATTTACAACATTTGTCCTGTATCTATTGGGAACAGACAGAATTGAGAAAACCTCTGTTTGGTCATCTACCCTGAAGCGTGAAGATCTAAAGAAATCTCTTTTAGACGAGAGAAGTAAAAAAGAAGTATTTTGTTTCTCAACGCGGAGGCCATTTTGGTGTCAGGGGCCTAATGAGTTTAATGCCAATAATCATACCCTTAATACATCCCTGCCGGATTGGAATTGCCAAAAATTTTAAATTAACACAGATTTTTTAAACATTATTTACTGGGAGAAAATCACTTGTGATTTAATAAATACTAAAACAGCAACAAATAATATACAATTCTGGACTAATAGCGACTAGTAAAAATTGTACATGCAATGCTGTTCAATTATTAAAAAAGGTATGTTTAGTTCGTCCACCGTCTGTCCGCTATATTTAATGTATAGATCAAGAGCAATCGAGAAGTTTTATAAATAGGAAGTCTCTTTCTGGCTGCAAACGACAAGCATGTACCACAATATATACCCTTTTTTCCTCCAAAAATAGGACGCACCTATGTAACTGGGAATTCCTATAACGCGTGCAACGTCTAAAATTGCTGCGAGAATAATGGGGCACCGAACGATGACATTGATCAATATATAAGTACCTCGTTCTCCACTTAATCAAATATCAAGGATAATATCTAGTTTGACTGAACAGCGGATCAACTATTATTTTATTATAGGAAGGTTGTGACAAGTCGACGTCAACAACAATTTTGTATTAAGTTACGGGGAATGGCGTGTAAATGTTTGTAATATGACTGCGGCGCCTCTTTTCCAGAAAACAATTTAGTTTTTCTCCAACCACACTAATAAGACGCCATATTGTCGAATAATTTTGTATAAAAAGTAAGTCATTTCGGGATGTTCACAAATTACCTTGGCAACTGTACACTTTCCGATTCATATTTGCGCTAGAGTAGAACAGGGACAGAAACCCCCTCCACTTTTTATTTGATTCGCGGATTCGCGGTTTAATTCGCGGTTTTATTCGCGGATTTCGCGGTTTTAATTCGCGGTTTTAATTTCGCGGTTTGATCTAATTAATTTTCGCGGATTGATCTAATTAATTTCGCGGTTTGATCTAATTAATTTTCACATGTGCTACTGAATAAATTACGCATTAGCTTCCGATTAAAATTACGCGTCGGACTTCGGCAGCCATCTTGGATTTCTGGCGGGAATATTTGAAATTTGAATTTTTTTTCTAAGTTCAATTTTTTGAATTTAAATCTCCCGGAGTGTCGGCCATCTTGGTGCGCGCGCACTTCTCACGGCGGTTGTTTTTAAATTTGAATTTTCGCGGAAATATTTGAAATTCAAACTGGTAGATCTATCTCGCTCTTCGAAGCTGTTGTCTCTCTCTTGCATTCACTCGCGGAAATATTTAAATTTAAAAAAATCTCTGGACGAGCGGGATTCGAACCCTAGTTTTTTTGGCAACAGCCTTAGCACCTTACCGCTGCGCTATCGAGGTCTGTTGAACATATAGGAATTGAACAAGACGTCATTTCGCAGCTGTGCCGTCACACCGTTCGAGTTGAAACAAACTATTTGTCCCAAGCTTCTGGTTAATTTCCATTCGACCGCGCATAATTTGAAAAGCTATATGAAATAATTACTTTATTTTTATAATTAAAACAGCGAAATCCGCGAATAAATCCGCGAATCCGCGATAATTACTTTATTTTATATAACGAAATCTGATTCATAAATTTGACTGTTGTAAACTTTTAAAACAGATCGAGACATGTGTTTTGTTCATTTAAACAACCTTGGTGACGAGGCTGAGTTTAAAACCGTTTAATAGATGTGGCTATCTGATGCAGCGGTTATTATCCATTTTCATATTTGAAATGCCAGAACATGACGAATTTTCGGTTGTATAAAGAGGTTTTCGCGCTAGTATTTGAATGGGTTAAATTACGCGATTTTTCTAAGTTCCCTTTTTAAAAACAGGTCGAGACATGTGTTTTGTAATTAGAATCATACATCGAATATTTAAATCAAATAATTTAAAAACGCTACAATGAAATTTATACTGTATTTATCTTTGATGCTACAATGAAATTTATACTGTATTTATAGCAAATGCTCGTTTCCTGGAATAGTCTGTTATTGACTAACTGTTAACGGTTTAGCCTGAGGCTCTTCTCAGTGCATCGTTTAGAAAACGCCTGCCTGAACCTGTATGTTTACACGGATTGCTTTGGACCTCGGTGTATTTTCAAACAAAGAACCAGATTCTAGAAATTCATCGAGTTACAAATTTGAGTTTAATATATTCCTGACATACTTCTGTTGTGCCCTCGCCCATATAAAATAAGACATACGCATTAAATAAATGTTTTTATTGTATAAGAATGGTTGCCCCCCATAAATTTGAATAAAAACAGACAATTTCGTTGAAAAAATAGCTTTTCAATATCGTTTGCAAATAAGACAAGGGATACTTGTAAAAATATAAGTCAAACCATTTTTTCTTGTAAAAAATTTACGAAAAGACGTAAGTGTTGGCGACAAATTAAAATAAATTTGAATAAAAGCACGCAAAATTACGAAAATACGTAGAAAATTTATAAAAATCGGCATCTTGTCACATTAAATTCTGCAAAAACGACAAAAAACAATATTTTTATACAACTTTTATCGAAAAAATAGTAAAATTTTACGAAAATACGTCTGCGTTGACGACAAATGAAAATAAATTTGAATAAAAACACGCAAAAATTACGAAAAGACGTATGTGTTGGCGACAAATTAAAATAAATTTGAATAAAAACGCACAATTTCGTTGAAAATCTTTACAAAGCGACTTTATAGTACCGAAAAAATGATGTAAAAAAGTTTTAAGAGTTATTTCTAAGCATAATTTTGCAAACGTTTAACAAATAAACCGTAATTTTTTAAAGTACATCACACAATTATGAAATCGTAGTTCAATTTATATAAATTTTCGATACTTTGTATGTGAAAAATAGCTTCAATTACTAATATTTGAATAAAATCATGCAATTTCCAAAGCATTTCGTTTAAAATGTTAGAAAATCGACAGCAGCTCCCATAAAAATTTATAAAAATCGGCATCTTGTCACATTAAATTCTGCAAAAACGACAAAAAACAATATTTGTATACAACTTTCACTGAAAAATAGTAAAATTTTACGAAAATACGTATGTGTTGACGACAAATGAAAATAAATTTGAATAGAAACACGCAAAAATTACGAAAAGACGTATGTGTTGACCCCCAAAGTAACAAAAATTTGAATAAAATCACGCAATCATACAGCATCTCACATAAATTTTCACAAAAATCGACATCATGTCACATAAATTATACAAAAACTGTCATCATATCACTTGAAATTATACAAAAAACGACATTTTCATTCAACACACGATGAAAATTGAACAAAAATCACGCAGTCATACAGCATCTCACATAAATTTTCACAAAAATCGACATCATGTCATATAAATTATACAAAAACTGTCATCATGTCACTTGAAATTATACAAAAAACGACATTTTTACTAAACACACGACGAAAATTGAACAAAAATCACACAATTACACGCCATCTCACATAAATTTTTACAAAAATCGACATCATGTTACATAAACTATGCATAATTTTGCAAATGTTTTACACTTTTTATAAAATGCACCGCTCAAAATTAAAAGAAATAGCAATTTCATTGAAAAAATCTACTACCACAATCATTTCGATAAACAAAATTCAAAAAATCTTATACTTTTGACGGAAATATATGTATGTTGACCACAAATTAACATAATTTTTAAATAAAAACGCGCAATTCGTTGAAAAAAATATTCTGACACCACCAAAACACGCAATTTCATTGAAAAATATATATATGTTGTCCACAAATTAACATAAATTTGAATAAAAACACGTAATTTTGTTGAAAAAATGTTCTGGCCCCGTCATTTCACTTAAAATTTTACAAAAGTGCCATCATAACACTTGAAATTATACAAAATATATGTATGTTGATCACAAATTAACATAAACCTGAATAAAACACACAATTTCGTTGAAAAATTTGCAAATGTTTTACACTTTTTATAAAATGTGTCGCTCAAAATTAAAAGAAATCACAATTTTTAAATTATATCACGCTATTATGAAATCGTAGATTGATTTTTACTTCCTTTTACTACTATAAAGGAAGTATTGGATTCACCCCAAAATTTCGAAATTGAGTTTTCAACAGATCTTCACGTTTTAGAGTCCCCTGATCCCAAAAAACATATTTTTTTTCATTGGTCTGTCTGTCTGTCTGTCTGTGTGTCTGTGTGTCTGTCTGTGTGTGTGTCTGTGAACAGAATATCTCAAAAACGAAAAGAGATATGGAATTGAAACTTCATATATAAGTTTTGTGTACTATGTAGATGAGACAGCAAGCTTTTGAAGAAAATCGCATAACCGGAAGTAGGTGTTTACTCTTGTGATTTTTCAGTTTTTTTCGATTTTTTCAAAAACGGCTCTAACGATTTTTTTTAAATTTTACATTTTTCTTACATTTTTAATGTGTATTGATGTGAGATAGGTGATTTTCCAGTTGAATACTTCTAAAGTGGGTTTCTTTTGTTTTTTTTTCTATTTTTTGTATTAACTCCTATTTTAAATAAAACACCCGGTATATTATTACATTTTTGAATTCACCTTAAAATTCTAGAGAAAATTTGTCTCTTCAACTAACACTCGATTTTGTACCGTTTTTGTAGAATTTGTAATTTTTGAAAATTTTTAACAAATGGTTAAAAATTAAAAATGAAATTTTTGACTAATTATAAGATCACTGTAAAAGGAAGTTGTGTGAGTGTATCACACCAGATTTTTTTTTGAAATTTTACACTTTGTAACTGTAAAATAACTTCAAATACTAATATTTTAGCTTTAGATTTTGTAATTATTGCAGATTCGTGAAAAACAAAAGCAGAGTAGAAATAAAAAACACAAACACTTTCTAATAAACAAATATATTGTTCTTATTTCGTATAATACTTAATAATATAAAAATAAATGTACAGCTGAATGTCTCATTTTTCTAAAATCCGCTAGCAATTTACAAAACTGTAGTTGGAGGTGTACAACATTTCAAATTAAAAAGGCTGCAAGTAATAAAATCAGAAGTTTAAGACGCTCCCAAGCCAGTCGCACAATTCTTGTAGGAAGTTTGATCAGAAGCAAAAACAGGGCGTTTCACATTCAACAGACTCGGGCTTGTTTGCAATATTTTCTGAACTTCCATTGTATTCATTGCGCCACCAATCGGATAAAATTAGTATGTTTTCCAATGCACCCACCGGCGAACAGATATTATGATTAAGACAGCGTACGGCAGTAGCAGTTTTTCGCAGAACTTTTAAAGATGGGCACTCGAGATCTTCCAGATTCACGACGATTTTATTAAGAAAACTTAGAACCTCCTTTTTTTCTTGACCCTTAACGTACACTTTTTCAAATTTTTTGAGAACTCTTGCTAGCTCGGTTTCAAATTCATCAAATTGTATAGAACCAGTATCCCATGCTAGACCGTGGTGACTCTGCTCCAGATAGTTTATGCCTTTTTTAACGAAATAGGGCAGAGTGACATAATTTGCAGGAGGTTTTAAAACGAAAATTGCTAGCTGATTACCATCTGCTGAAATAACAACCACTTCTTTCGGAATAAACTGCTTCTGCTCGCCACGGAACCCTTGTAGATCTACGAAGGCAGTGTCCATACCGACGTTTCGTCCGGGGCCCATCTTCAGATGCACTAGGTAACAGAACACAATCACTTAAAACGAGTTAGTGCGGTATCAGTTTGGACAGCTGGTTTTACAAATTTTAAAATAAAAAGAGGTGGAAACACTGCGTGCGCCGCATAGCAGACAGGTTGGCTCGAGCACTCTCTGCATAATTAAGAAAACATCTAGTTTAAAACCCTTCTATTTGCAATTTCATACAATATTTCATATAAATTAAGCCATGTACAAATTTCTTAATCAGGTTTTGATATATATTTTCTCGAAAGACTTGATTCTAAGCTACCGTTTTATTATTTGTCGTGATGCGGCATCGCTGAATTTTACAAGAGCCATCCTGTCTGCTGTGTGACGCACGCAGTGTTTCCATACCTTTTTATTTTAAAATTCTATAAAATCAGAGGTCCAAACTGCTGCCGCATCAGGTAACAGAGTACAATGGTTTAAAACGTGTTAGTGAGGCATCAGTCGGGCCTGCGTATGACTGCGTGATTTTTGTTCAATTTTCATCGTGTGTTGAATGAAAATGTTGTTTTTTGTATAATTTCAAGTGATAGATGACAGTTTTTGTATAATTTATGTGACATGATGTCGATTTTTGTGAAAATTTATGTGAGATGCTGTATGACTGCGTGATTTTTGTTCAATTTTCATCGTGTGTTGAATGAAAATATCGTTTTTTGTATAATTTCAAGTGATATGATGACAGTTTTTGTATAATTTATGTGACATGATGTCGATTTTTGTGAAAATTTATGTGAGATGCTGTATGATTGCGTGATTTTATTCAAATTTTTGTTACTTTGGGGGTCAACACATACGTCTTTTCGTAATTTTTGCGTGTTTCTATTCAAATTTATTTTCATTTGTCGTCAACACATACGTATTTTCGTAAAATTTTACTATTTTTCAGTGAAAGTTGTATACAAATATTGTTTTTTGTCGTTTTTGCAGAATTTAATGTGACAAGATGCCGATTTTTATAAATTTTTATGGGAGCTGCTGTCGATTTTCTAACATTTTAAACGAAATGCTTTGGAAATTGCATGATTTTATTCAAATATTAGTAATTGAAGCTATTTCTCACATACAAAGTATCGAAAATTTATATAAATTGAACTACGATTTCATAATTGTGTGATGTACTTTAAAAAATTACGGTTTATTTGTTAAACGTTTGCAAAATTATGCTTAGAAATAACTCTTAAAACTTTTTTACATCATTTTTTCGGTACTATAAAGTCGCTTTGTAAAGATTTTCAACGAAATTGTGCGTTTTTATTCAAATTTATTTTAATTTGTCGCCAACACATACGTCTTTTCGTAATTTTTGCGTGTTTTTATTCAAATTTATTTTCATTTGTCGTCAACGCAGACGTATTTTCGTAAAATTTTACTATTTTTTCGATAAAAGTTGTATAAAAATATTGTTTTTTGTCGTTTTTGCAGAATTTAATGTGACAAGATGCCGATTTTTATAAATTTTCTACGTATTTTCGTAATTTTGCGTGCTTTTATTCAAATTTATTTTAATTTGTCGCCAACACTTACGTCTTTTCGTAAATTTTTTACAAGAAAAAATGGTTTGACTTATATTTTTACAAGTATCCCTTGTCTTATTTGCAAACGATATTGAAAAGCTATTTTTTCAACGAAATTGTCTGTTTTTATTCAAATTTATGGGGGACAACCATTCTTATACAATAAAAACATTTATTTAATGCGTATGTCTTATTTTATATGGGCGAGGGCACAACAGAAGTATGTCAGGAATATATTAAACTCAAATTTGTAACTCGATGAATTTCTAGAATCTGGTTCTTTGTTTGAAAATACACCGAGGTCCAAAGCAATCCGTGTAAACATACAGGTTCAGGCAGGCGTTTTCTAAACGATGCACTGAGAAGAGCCTCAGGCTAAACCGTTAACAGTTAGTCAATAACAGACTATTCCAGGAAACGAGCATTTGCTATAAATACAGTATAAATTTCATTGTAGCATCAAAGATAAATACAGTATAAATTTCATTGTAGCGTTTTTAAATTATTTGATTTAAATATTCGATGTATGATTCTAATTACAAAACACATGTCTCGACCTGTTTTTAAAAAGGAAACTTAGAAAAATCGCGTAATTTAACCCATTCAAATACTAGCGCGAAAACCTCTTTATACAACCGAAAATTCGTCATGTTCTGGCATTTCAAATATGAAAATGGATAATAACCGCTGCATCAGATAGCCACATCTATTAAACGGTTTTAAACTCAGCCTCGTCACCAAGGTTGTTTAAATGAACAAAACACATGTCTCGACCTGTTTTAAAAGTTTACAACGGTCAAATTTATGAATCAGATTTCGCTATATAAAATAAAGTAATTATCGCGGATTCGCGGATTTATTCGCGGATTTCGCTGTTTTAATTATAAAAATAAAGTAATTATTTCATATAGCTTTTCAAATTATGCGCGGTCGAATGGAAATTAACCAGAAGCTTGGGACAAATAGTTTGTTTCAACTCGAACGGTGTGACGGCACAGCTGCGAAATGACGTCTTGTTCAATTCCTATATGTTCAACAGACCTCGATAGCGCAGCGGTAAGGTGCTAAGGCTGTTGCCAAAAAAACTAGGGTTCGAATCCCGCTCGTCCAGAGATTTTTTTAAATTTAAATATTTCCGCGAGTGAATGCAAGAGAGAGACAACAGCTTCGAAGAGCGAGATAGATCTACCAGTTTGAATTTCAAATATTTCCGCGAAAATTCAAATTTAAAAACAACCGCCGTGAGAAGTGCGCGCGCACCAAGATGTCCGACACTCCGGGAGATTTAAATTCAAAAAATTTAACTTAGAAAAAATCGGAAAAAAAATTCAAATTTCAAATATTCCCGCCAGAAATCCAAGATGGCCGCCGAAGTCCGACGCGTAATTTTAATCGGAAGCTAATGCGTAATTTATTCAGTAGCACATGTGAAAATTAATTAGATCAAACCGCGAAATTAATTAGATCAATCCGCGAAAATTAATTAGATCAAACCGCGAAATTAAAACCGCGAATTAAAACCGCGAAATCCGCGAATAAAACCGCGAATTAAACCGCGAATCCGCGAATCAAATAAAAAGTGGAGGGGGTTTCTGTCCCTGTTCTACTCGCTAGTACAAAAATAGACGCAAGATAGAGTTTTACATGGTAAATTTTAAATAAAAAGCAAACGCTTCGTCAATATTCGGCAGTCGCCGTCGTTGTTGTTTATTTTTCGCGTACAGTGATTGTTTATTTGCGCCACCACATTTCGACAATATAACCTACAATGTTTGATACTAAATAATAAGTCATATTACCGAATTTATGAGTAGTTGGAGAAAAAATAGTATGTTTCATTCGTACAAAAAATGCGTTTTTGGGACGCGTAAGACTGTCTTACTTGTCCCGAAATCATGCATTTTTTGTACTAATGAAACAAATAACTATTTCTGGGTTATGAATTTATCGTGTTTTTTGGAAAATAAAAATAAAAATTTAGGAGCCATCACCAAGTTCTTTATTTGTTATTTGCTCGATTTGTATAAGTAAGTTTCAGTAATGTTGAACAAAAAGACTTTTATATACATTTCAGTATTTGTTAAGAATAAAAGATGTTCTCTTTAACAGGTTTTGCATCACTTAAAACAATAGGAGCAGAAAAAAATAATTCGTTACATAAAAGGTTAATAGCATTCTATTCCTTTAAAACATTTCTAGAATATCTCAAAAATGCATTTTCAGATAAAATCAAGTTGCTACCTATCCAGTTATAAACATCAACAAAGAGATTGCTTGAAAGTGCAGCTGAAGATTGAAGATAATTATTTGTCTTTCTGCTGCTCGTTCAATTGGAAAATTAATCAATTTTAGAACACTCCCATGTAATGAGCGACGTGTGCAAGCGAAAGCACGCGTATGACATCACGTTCCATCCGTTGACAAAAACTTAATGGCGCTTTAATAAATGAACCACGAAGCCTAATCCGCTTTTAAAGCAATTTTCATTTTGTAAGTAATTACTTAATTATTTATTTAGCTGATCCAAAACATTAACGTGCATGGGTCAAGGTCAATTAAATTTAGTGTAGGTAGATTTACTTTATTAAGAATACATCGGGTTTTTAGTCTATTGCTGTAAGGAAGTTACTCGAACTATTATTAATTATACATTTTAAAATAAAATGGATGCACCTATTTTAAAATTAAGCTTATTAGATCTGAACAATGTTCAAATTAGTTGTAATTCTTTGGAATCAATTGACTAACGTATTCAAAATATACAAAACTTTTACGGATGAAATTAATGTTTCAATGAAATTAGGTTTCTGGAAACATCCATAAGTTATGAAGTTATTTATTTAGTACAATAATTAGACCAAGCCATAGGTATTTCTGCCTAAAAAAAATCAGGAAGTCTTGTAAATTGGCAATTTAGGACAGTCATATCCTCAATAACATACTAAATTTGCGACTTTGGTGTGGGCCAATTCACTCCGCCAGCTTGGAAAAATGTCCAAATTCAGTTTTTTAATAGTATTTTTTCTAGCATCTCCAATACAAAAAACAGTTATTGTAAAAATTGTAGAGGATCGAATTCTCTGCAAGTTTTATTTAAAACATTCTTTTGTCCAGCAAATACTTTTAGTATTAATCTCATGCGAATTGCATAAAGACTTCTTGGTCACGCGAAATTGATTAGTTATTAAGTAATTATCCTTTATACTAATATCTGAACTCCCAAAGCAGTCATGTACATATAGTACATTCAAAGACACTACGGTTCGAGTGCAATGATTGTATTCGACGGATATCCAGCTCATGCAGAAAACACAAACACTAAAAGTACAGAATCACTTCTCCGATCAAAGAGGAAAACTTCCCGCAAATATATAGTTTTCGACGAGTCGATGATACATATACATAGACAAGATTTCTAGCTAACGGAAAAAGAACAGTCGCCTTTTTTTCGAGAAATCATTTCAGACGAGGGAAGTAAAAAGGATGCGGCTCAGGATGTGGCTGCAGGAAAGCAGGTTTAAAGTGCTCTATTGTTTACATTTACTGCAACGGGCAACCCTACGAAAACGTTGCTGACATTTTAAGCGACTTCTTGGAAGATGAACAACTCGAAAACGTTATTAACAAACTGCCAAACTGTCGGTATATGTAAATGCTAAGAGTACAGAAGAGGAATATGACACTCAACCAAGCACTACAGCAGCAGAAGTCCACAAACCTGGTTCCTCCACACCATCGGAACAAAGAAAAGTATAAAAATCCACCAAAACTACACCATTTACTCTATCGGATGGTAATTTGGAAACGAGTATAAATGATAATTAATAACTAATCAATACCGAGTACAATTTCGCGTGACAATGCAGCATTTGTGCAATTTTAAATACATTCTAATTCACACGAGATTAAATCTAAAACTATTAACTTCGCAAACAAATGCTTCAGACGAAACTTGTAGAAGCTTGCCTATAAGATACTGGAAAGGTGATACTATTAAAAAACTAATTTTGGACGCCATCGTTCCAAGACGGCGGCGAGAGCGTACACGAACCAAGGTCGCAAATTTAGTATGCTATTCAGGGTATAATACTGTGCTATATTGCTATTTTCACAATGTCTTGATTGTTTTTCCGAGCACGATCTTAGCTCCTTGTTGCATGGCTTAAATGTGCTATATAATCAGAACTTCTTCATCTTTCGTCAGAATGCATGTCCATTTCTTCCACTGCTTCGTCACGTCTAAAGTTTTTCATTTTTTGAGTACCCAATTTCATAATTTTCCCTTCTTAGCGTTTTCTTGGACAACCTGCCATCTCCTTCCATTATCTTCTTATGTATTTTCCTTATTTTATTCGTCTATTTTTAGGAATTCTCCAAGTATTCCTACTATTTAAATCACTTTTCTTCTACTTCCCTCTTATCCCATCTCTTCCCTATTTTTTTCCATTTCTACGTCTATGAAATTTAGCTTTACCTTTGATAAGAACTTTATTTTGTCATACTGATTTTACTCTCATGTCTCTTCTGTGTCAACTCACCATATAAAATGGTTAGTTGGTTGATAATATAGCTCTTGCTTCTATTTATCATTTCTAGATCTATTGTCCCGTCGTTACTAACTATATTACCCCCACGTACTCATATGTGAACGCTTCTTGTATAGTCTCTGTTTACATACAATTTCTTCCTCCCTCATTTTTGATTTGCCTGTTCTTGTTGGTTTTATTGTCCTGCGTTTTTTAACATTCACCGTCATTTTCACAGCTGCAATTTGCTCTACCCACTACTTGTCAGTGGTATTTGTGGTTTCCTACAAATACGATGCCGTTTGCTTGAATGGTTTTTCATTTAGCTATTCTAGTGATTTTATACATGTATTACTATGAACACACTCTTAATCCTCCATAATTATTACTGTAATTAATAACCTTTCATGAATATCAAATAATATCTAAAAATATTCCATGATGCGCTGATTTGTAATTTCATCTTTGTACAATAATGCTATGGATGTGACAATAATTTTGTTAAAAACTTTATTGAAATCATATTACATTTGCAGTGAACAAATGTAATCAAAGTAGGCATTGGATTGTCATGACAACAATAAAATCTGTAAACAAAACAATTGGGGATAGAAAGCCAAGCTTGGTGGCTGGTAATTTTGACTTCCACAATTTAAACTTAAATTATCAATAAATAAATACCAGCTTTGATTAAAAGTTGTATAATTTATTGGGAGTGTCTTGTGGAGACCATGGAGAGTAAGAAGCGCCAGAGGAAGACCAGTGGCACGGTGGCAGGATGATCTGAAGAAGGTGGCAGGACTACACTGAATAAGCGCTGCTCAGGACAGAGACCGATAGAAAAAACTAAGAGAGACCTATGCTCAATTTTGGACAGCTAAAAGAAGAAAAAGAAGTTTTGTGGAAACTGTGGAAGTTTGGTTGGTGTTGCTAGTGCTTCCCCAGGTAAAATAGTGCTTCGAAGTTTTGGTCGAGCAGTAGTTGGTGTTTCCGAGGCAGTTTTTGAACGAGCAGGCAGCGTAATTCAAGTCTGAGGCGGGTGTGAACGAGGCAGCGGTTTGTCCTAAAGCAGTTTGGAGCCCTAGAACGAGGCAAAAGACAGAGTGGTGCAGAGTAGCAGCCGAAAAATTTTAGAAGGTAACCAAGCAAGGTGTGTGGATCATTACAGCAATATTCATCAGCGCAAAGGTCTACAACAACGTGGGATTTACTGCGGTGTTCTTTAGAGCCATATTATCGATCACAGGAGCAGCAGAACAGGTCAGAAAAGTGATTCTAGAAAGCATTATTCTTAAAATTGTGAAGTGGCGTCTCTTTTATACCAACTTCCGCCAAGAACGTCACTGGAGTGTTTTGTTTTGTGGTGTCTACTTACTTACGCTTTTGTTGTCGCCTAAGAAACGTGTAATAACGTAAAACTGAACTGTTTCTCGAAGCAAGGCGAATTTGTTTCGCACAATTTATTAGGTTGGAACGCCATATTTGAACTTGAGTTCCCATTAGCTATAATTTCCGCATAGAAGTGATCCCAGCAGTTAAATGGGTATTATTCAAACTTTTAGTTTTTAACATTATTATAAAAGGACTCAAATATTGAATTTGATAGCAAATGTATTTCAATTAGTTTATATAATTTAATAATACTTGCTAGGATGTAGAGACCCGATCCATATGCAATACGAGTCATTTTAGTAATTTTTTTTACATTTATTTATTTAACGGTATATTAAAACCTACAAAAACATTCATAACATTGTACTATATTATAGAAAATAAGAAGCTTAAACTATCTCCTCGTTTCACTCCTTTTGTTATATTTAAATATATTGAGCTTTCCTTACTCGTTAGACCTCACTCCTTCTAACTTATACAAATTTTTCTAACTCGTGCAATATCTGCCATAAATTTTTTCTTAATGCGTTTTCAAATACTACTTTTATATCTATAAATACTAAAAACGTTTCGTTACCCTGTTCTATTTTCTTCTACTAAGTAGCGTTCTTATGGGGTTTATGTGATATTGACTCTGTCTACTCTTACTATTCATCAATTTCTTGTCTTTGATTTATTTTTCAATATAAACACTTTTGGTTACTACCTTGGTATTTTATTCTCTTCCCATCCCCTCCTTTTATAATTTCTGGACTACATTATCCTCCCCCCCCCCCTTGAAATTCTTGTTTTCAGTTTGCTTTTGCCTCATTTTTCCGTTTTATATAATTTCTACATCATAGTACTCTATTTTTTCTTTGTCTTTTTTCATTTCTGTTCCTATTTCCTTTTTCTGTTTTGAAATTTTGTATTCATGGAATTTCCTCCATGGGATAAGTATATTTTCTTTTGTCACTCATTTTCGTCTACCTATTATGTTTACCGTGTATATGCCTCTTCTTCCTCATCTCTTCAATCTTGTTTTAGAGAATGCCGATATTTTCTTTAAACATATGTTCTAATATGTTTCCAAAGGTTTTCCAGCTACTTTGTTTAGCCTAGAATCAATAATGTAAGCTGTAACATAATAACCACCTCATTTTTTATTCGCGACCTGTCAAAATAGCCCAAGAGTATATATGTTATAACTACCAAGAAAGTATATGTTGCAGAAATACATTTTATTACAAAAAACATACAAAAAAAAATTAAATACAGTGACATTTTATTACAACATAACACATTAAAAGCAATTATGAATTACAGTTAAATTTTATTTTTTAAAATTCATTAAAAGAAGGATGAAAGTAGATATTTATATTTCTAAATTATGCGAAATTTCATGAAAGTAATCCAAAATGTTAGTATTATGATAATTTTCCACTAAAGTACCTAGACGTCGATTTAATAGTGCATACGGGTCCATACCACTTCGCCCACAGACCACTTCGCCCACTCATCTTTTAGTGCCATATCGCCCAATCGGATGTCCACTTCGCCCAATTTTTGATATGTACCACATCGCCCAACACGACCACTTCGCCCACATTTCCACAAGGGACACAACGCCTAACAGGACCACTTGCCCACATTTTCGCTAGGGACACAACGCCCACATCGACCACTTCGCCCAAAGTTTATATAGACCCACAACGCCCACAACAGGACCACAATGCCCAAAATCCATTCGTTAGAACTTGGTTAATGCACACATACGTGGCTGGAGATTTCGCCTGCAGACCACTTCGCCAACCCGTCTTTTTGTAACATTTTGTCCAACTTTTCACGAGAGACACAACTCCCAATAGGACCACTTCGCCCACATCTTCGCGAGGGACACAACGCCCACATCGACCACTTCGCCCAACGTTTATATAGACCCACAACGCCCACAACATGACTACAACGCCCAAAATCCGTTCGTTATTGCACACGTAAACTGTTGAATAATAGTGTCAAAGTTCTGTTGCCACAACGCCCAAAATAAATTCGTGCGAACTCTAAAATGTCTTTATTTATTTGTAAGAGAAAATAAATATCTAATATGACCACTTTGCCCTATTAACAATTAATTTTTGTTAAAATTTTAAATTTAATTGAAGTCTTGAAATCGTTTGCTCAGATATCTCCGAAACAACTGATCCGATTTAGACGAAATTTGATGTCTACGGATGCATGGTTTTTGGCCGGATATTTTCCTTGTGAATTTATTATAATTTTTTGGACCTTAATCAAAATCGATTATTATAGGAAATGGCGGCAGTTATTGAAGTAATTTTGGTCTAAACTATATCTCGTAATGATTCTCAATCACAAAATTTACTCAAACTTAAAACTTAAAATTCAACCAATTGAGCCGATTTCAGAATTTTGAAAACTACCATAAGACATCGGTTACTCACTTGATACATCTCAAATTTGAGCTTGCTATAATTCAGCCTTGCTCACAATTCTTTATACGGATGGGGCCATAATACAGTGAATTTATTTTAACGCGCAATGTGATATTCCCGTTTCCATGAGGAGTTGATTGTTACTATTGTTTCTAAGGGTACGCCACGCCATGTGTAAATGCGTTTATCTACTCCTACTGTACAATGGCCATTCATAATTCACAGTTTGCAGCCAATCATATAATTCCATTTTCATTATTCAATAGTTTGCAAGTTGCAACCAATCAGAAAATTCTACTTTCATTATTCAATAGATTGTAGCCAATCACAAAATTAATTCTTATTATTAAATGACTTTTGAAGCGAACAGCTGTCACAAATGTCATAATTCGGAAATATGAACACAAGACTCGTATTGCATAGGAGTAGATAAAATAACGTATTATATTCGCGATTATGGCCATTATTCACTCAGATGACTTGCGCCACGCGCCTTCGGCTTGTGGCGCAAATGTCATCTTCGTGAATAATGGCTGTCATAATCGCTCATATAATAATATACTATTACGGATGGGGCCATAATTATATACAGTGAAAATTCATGAACTGCAAACGCGAGTAAATCAAGCCGAATTTACGATTGCCTAAAAAGACGCCAAGACCGATGGACAGTCGATCTAAGGTACTCTGATATTAATCCACGGATCGTCTGCGTTGATTGTTTAAGTAATTGTTCAACGCAGACGAGGCATCCACGCCTAGTGTAATTTTTGTTAATTAATCATTATGTCACAGATAGAATGTATGAGGTACTGTGTTATTTTGTGATTAATTCAGATGATAAATTCAGAGTTGAAAAACAGGATTTTTTTAGAGATTAACAGTAAAGTAAAAGAAGGTAGTTCACAAAGTAAAACGCATTCTGAACAAAGAAATAATTTCTTCCGAACAAGTAAAAGAAGTAGTAAAAGAATAGTAAGAGAAGTGTAAACAAAATTAAAACTATTTTTATCTACGACCACTACTAAAAGTAGGCCTTTTAGCACTAGCTTGTTTCACTAAAAGTGACGTTTTATAATTTAGCGTGTTTAAAGAAATCAGCTGTTTACTTTTAGCGCATGTGTTGTATAAAGTGAAGTGAGGTTATAAACTACAATTTCGAACTGGAAGTGAAGTTGCAAAATTATTCTAGTTACTTCTTGCGTTAGAAGTAAAGTGTTTTTGAAATAATTAAAGCGTTATGTAATGAATGCAGTCAGATGTGTAATATTAACAATTACCTTTTATAACTGACTTTGACAGTATTGGTTTCACAAACATTCACCTGCGCGCCAAGGCCCTCTCTTTATTATGACATAAATTCTAACTGCCATAGATGCAAACCTTTGTTAAATCGATATTTATGGATTAATGGCAGTAAATTTAAGGTGGTAGAGAAAATATTGTATGCAACTCGTGCTAAAAGTCGTTTATGCATGAAACATGTTATGAAACAAAATTTTCATGTCTCGCGCATTAACGTCAACTTTTAGCACTTGTTGCATAAATAGCTATTATTTTAAACAACAAAATTCAAGAAGTTTAAATTAGCTCATGTTGCGCTAAACAATATCCTAAGCGATCATAGAAACTTCTCCGCACATTAGCCAACGTATTAGTGCTAATACTCTGAACTAACCCTTTAATTTTTGAACGCAGTTCTTCAAATCGTTAGTTGTTGTGGAAAAGACTTTCCAGCGGCATTTCTAGCACAGTTTAACAAAATTCCATACTTCTGAAATGGCCATCGGGAAGAATATCGCAGCTAAATCTACTAGTTCTGCAATTTATTTAAACGAATAATGTGGATAGTCATTAGTGGTAATACAAAACGCTTTTAAATTCTTGTCATCGTTGGGAACATTAGGCCTTTTATGCTGTTGGGGAGAAACACATCCAACGTTTTCAAAATTTGAAATAACTCCATGTAACATTGATAACGATGAAGAACACCTATTTCCAAATATTGTGAAAAAATTTTGAATTTCCCGGACCGTTGGACCCTGATAATACCATTTTACAATTTGCACTGTTCCGTTGCTTCGTGGTTATCGATTTTAAGATAGAAACGACAGCAGATATTAGCTACTGACAAAATACGCGAACTGTCAACGTCAAATTCTCGGCATTTGTAAATTCGACATATCGTCTGCCTTGTTCGTAGTAAAGAAAATCTCTCTGTATAACATCAATGAGATAACATGAACAACAAAATAGAATTATTGAGTAAGAAAGAGCTGACCATACGAAAAAATTATTTTAGTATGCATGTTTAGTTGACATACGTTATAATTAAAATGAGTGTCAAGCCTCCTCGAATATTTGCTACTATGTTTATCTCTTTCTTACTGTAGCAATACGCGTTATTTTCTTGTTCATGTTATCTCATTGCTGTTATATACAGAGATTTTCTTTACTACGAACACGGCAGACGATATGTCGAATTTACAAATGCAGAGAATTTAACGTTGACAGTTTGTCAGTAGCTAATATCTGCCGTCATTTATATCTTAAAATCCATAACTATGAAGCAACGGAACAGTACAAATTGTAAAATGGTATTATCGGGGTAACACCAGTCCGGGAAATTCAAAATTCTTTCACAACATTTGGAAATAGGTGTTCTTCATCGTCATCAACGTTACATGGAGTTATTTCAAATTTTGGAAACTTTGGATGTGTTTCTCCCCAAAAGCACAAAAGGCATAATATTCCCAACGAAGACAGGAATAAAAAAAGGTTTGTATTACCACTAATGACTATCCAGATTATTCATTCAAGTAAATTGCAGAACTAGTAGATTTAGCTGCGGTATTCTTCCCGATGGCCATTTCAGAAGTATGGAATTTTGTGAAACTGTGACAGAAATGCCGAAAACTTCCTCTGGAAAGTAATTTTTACTACAACTAATAATTTGAAAAACTGCGTTTAAAAATTAAAGGGGTAGTTCAGAGTACTAGCACTAATACGTTGGCTAATATGAGGAGAAGTTTCTATGATCGCTTAGGATATTGTTTAGCGCAAGAAGGCAGGCTCTTTGAACAAGAGCTAATTTAAACTTCTTGAATTTTGTTGTTTGAAATAAAAATAATTTTACTTTTGTGTACAACTTTTTTTACTATGAGTTAGTTTGTTCGGAAGAAATTATTTCTTTCTTCAGAATGCGTTTTACTTTGTGAACTACCTCCTTTTACTTTACACTTTACTGTTAATTTCTAAAAATCCTGTTTTTCAACTCTGAGAATTCATCACAGAATAATACAGTGCTTCATACATTATATCTGTCATATAATAATTAATTAACAAAAATTACACTAGGCGTGGATGCCTCGTCTGCGTTGAATAATTACTTAAACAATCTACGCAGACGACCCGTGGATTAATATCAGAGTACCTTAGATTGACTGTCCATCGGTCTTGCAGTATTTTTAGGCAATCGTAAATTCGCCTTAATTCACTCGTGTTCCGAGTTCATAAATTTTTACTGTATAATTATGGCGCCATCGGTACGTATATAATATGTTTCATAATGGCTGAAACATATACAGGTGGGGCCATAATTATATGAACCGTGTGTCCCAAGGTTCAAGAACGCAGGGATTCTATTATCGTAATTTAAAGGAATGATCGACTACGGCTATGCCCGTGTTATTAAATGTAAAATGCACAAGTGCACAATTGTTTAATTTCTTGTCCTGAATTAATCATGTTAGCCTTATCACTTCTAAGTTGTCAAATTTATAAAATATCAAAATAAAACAAATGCAGGCTCGCAAAGTCTACCTTTAATAACAGAGGCATAGCCGTAGTCGATCGTTTGCTTGAATTACCATTATAAAATCCAGATGTTATATGATCCCTGGGACACACTCTATGACAGCGATGAGAAGAAGAGTTTCTTGAAGCCATTTAAATCGATATTAATGATTAGAATTGAAAAATATTTCTCCTAAAAAGCGCCTTGCATAGAAAACGTAAAAATTATGCAAACATACTACTTTTCGGTAAATAATAAAAAATCTAAAGAAGTAATTAACATTTTATATTATATTCACCATTTCTAATTCTTTAAAGTTTTCACATAAAAAAAATTTTAACTTTAATATTAAGTCCTTGTATGTGAAATTTTGAAAAATATTTAAAAACTTGAAAAATGGATTTTTAGCTAAAGTTAAAAAATTAGGGATTTTCTGGCCTTGAGCTTGTTTAGTTAGCTAAAAATAACACACTCTAAAAAAATCTCATTGAAATATTGCTTAATTTCCGAAAAATATCACTTTTTGGATTTTGACAATTTCGAAAAACTCCATTTTCTAAATAAGTAAAAATCACTCGGTATATATGATAGGGGCTAAATAGGTTTTTAGACAAGTACAAATTATTGACGTAAAGTTTTTTTTTTTGAAAAATAAAAAATAAAAAATTTTCCCATATTATGCCAACTTTTTGGCGGACACTGTATACATCTTTTTCTTGCACAAGCATTTTACTTCGTATTCATTTCTTCTCATTGCTGTCATAGCATGTGTCGCAGGGATAATAGAACATCTGAATTTTATAATGGCAATTCAAACAAACGATCGACTACGGTTATTAAAGGTAGAATTGACGAGCCTGCCTTTGTTTCATTTTGATTAGAGTGCTTTATTAACCAGGCAAGCTTATCCCACTAGATTTTGTGTCACAGGGATTTTAGCGCCAAGCCGTTGGCTGCGCTGACCGGTAACCGTGCATTCTGTCGTCTGTCAACCAAGCAAGAATAGAAACCGTTGGAGTACGTACTGCTCGATCCAGACGAACAATGCATGCTGATTTAAATCTTGGTGCATCCCATTACGATGCTAATTATAATTACAGTCTTCATCCAAGTGTGGTTATTTAAATCTATATACAGTGTGTAGGTGTTGTTCTGCGCTGTCAACTGTATCTGTCAGTTCTATCGAGTTCTGTCACTCGTCACTGTTGTTTGAACTAAGGTACTATTAAAGTTCTCTAGTTTGAACCACGTGCGTGTTAGTTAACAGTGTTTTCGTTTAGATTTTTTCTGCTTTCTTTTTATTTGTTTAAAAACCAATCTTTTTTAAGACGGATAAAATTAAATTACATGATCGTTGTTTTTCCGACTTACCGTATGCTATTTGGAAAGTAACTAGAATTTGAATTTGCCGCCACTTTCAGTAACTCAAAATGGCGGACGAGCTTGCTCGTATTTTTTTTTTTTTTTTTTTTTCTCTAAGTTTTATTAGCAATCAGAATAATTTTTACAATAATATTCTATGAGCTAATGGTATGTAATCATTAAATATAACATGAAGAGGAAGACACCCATTGGTGTTACCCCTATTTTATATTGTTAAATCTATCGGCCATCGTCTTTTCAGTCTTCTAGCTTCCGGTTGTTCAGTTAGAGGGATGACTGTAGCATTGGGATGTCTTTCCAGTGTGTCGTGATGTTTCCTGGCTTTTTCTTTAATTACATCTGTCGCAAACGGTATATTGAGGTCGGTATGCAATGTGAGGTTCGATACGAACCATGGGGCATTAGATAGTATCCTAAGTGTCTTAGATTGAAATCTCTGTATGATATCAATAGTTGACTTACAGGTACTTCCCCACAGTTCGCACCCATAAGTCCAGATAGGACGAATTATACATTTGTACAGCAGTAGTTTGTTTTCCAGCGTGAGAGCTGATCTTTTTCCTGTGAGCCAGTACATACTCTTCAGTTTTAGATCCATTTCTTTTCGCTTCTTAGTGACATGTGTCTTCCAAGTCAATCGTCTGTCCAAGTGCATACCCAGATACCTGACTTCATTAGCTTGAGGTATGGTTGTGTGGTTAAGAGAAATTGTAGGGCATGTTGCGCGTTTTGTAGTAAAAGTGACGTGAGTTGATTTACCTTCATTAACTTTTATGCGCCATTTTGTCAGCCAGACTTCTAGTAAGTTCAGGTGTTCTTGGAGGAGATTTGATGCCATTGCTGGATCTTCGTTGCAGGAGAGTATTGCTGTGTCATCAGCAAATGTCCCCAAGGTTGTTTGTGGTGTTGTTGGAAGGTCATAGGTGAAAAGCAAGTATAGCATAGGTCCAAGTACGCTTCCTTGTGGGACACCAGCATTTATTTGTTTTAGTTGCGAGGTTTCGTTGCCTACTTTGGTTTGGAAGGAACGATCAGTCAAGTAAGAACGTAACAAAAGGTAATACTGATGCGGAAGGAGTATTTTTATTTTAAAAAGTAAACCTCTGTGCCATACTTTATCGAATGCGCTTTGCACATCCAGGAACACTGCGCTGCAATAGAGTTTGGTTTCCAATGATTTGCTTATTATATTTGTCAGCCGATGACATTGTTGAATCGTCGAGTGTTCGTTGCGGAACCCGAACTGATGATTTGGGAGCCATTCGTTTTGTAATGAACTTTTGTTTACTCGTTTTAAGGTTAGCTTTTCGAGCAATTTAGAAATTAACGGAAGTAAGCTGATGGGCCGATAGGATGTTGTTTGATTAGGAGGTTTACCAGGTTTAGGAATAAGAATAATTTGGGCAAATTTAAGTGGTAAGGGCCAATATGTAAGTCGTACTATTGCATTGAAGAGAAGTTGTAGAAATTTGATTCCTTTCTCAGGTAGATGTTTCAAGACAATTGCGGTTATGAGGTCCCATCCCGGCGACTTGTTATTGTTTAGAAGTTTAATCTGTGTTTCGATTTCTTCTTGACTGAAACTACGTATTGGAGGCGATAGTTGTAGTGGGACATCTAAATAGTTCTCAACATGTTGGTCAATTTCATTAGAGTGTGGTTCGAAGACGTTTTGTAGATGCTGTGCGAACTCTTCAGCCTTTTCCTTGTCTGTTCTTGCCCAAGTTCCTGTATTACTTCGTAGGGGTGGCAGGTGTGCTCTAGGTCTGTTGATTCCTTTAGCCGCTTTCCAAAGTGAATTATCACGTGCTGAAAGTGAACTTGAGTATTGCTGAAAAGTTTCATTACGTATTTCTTGAAGTCGGCGTCTCAGTTTGTTGTTTAATTGATTAAAGATAGTTTTGTCTGCAATACTATGACTACGCTGCCATCTTGCCCGAGCTCTCCGTTTTTCTCTAACTATCTCTACTATTTCAAGGGGAATGTTAAAAGAATCTTTGACATAGTGAATCTGTGGAGTAGCATTCCACGCAGCTTCTTGAATGGTGGTTATCAGGTGGTGAGTTGCCTTTTCTAATTCATCTTCGGTTTTTAAACTTAGGTTTAATTTCAGGTGTTGGTCAATATGATTTGCAAAAGTTTCCCAATTTGTTCTTTTATTAGCGAGAGTTGGTTTAGGTTCATTGTATATGATGGTTGCGCTTATAGTTAGTAATATGGGGGAGTGGTCTGATGTTATGTCGTAATTGGGTGATATATTCACATAGTTAGAAGCAATTCCTTTAGTAATAAAAAAATCCAGCAGATCTGGTGTTTTATTTGGGTCTGTCGGCCAGTAGGTTGGTGTCCCAGTTGAGATAAATTGGTAATTATTTTCAGTAATAAGATTGTACAATTCCCTGCCTTTTGTCGTTGTCAGTCGAGCACCCCAGTGTGTATTTTTCGAGTTGAAATCTCCGCCTGCTAGAAATTTTGGGCCTAGTGTTCGGAAAAAAGGTTGTAACATTTGCTTAGTTGTATTGTGCCTTGGTGGACAATATGTAGCGGCTATAACCAGTGGTGCTGGAAGTTTCTTGACTTGTATTATCGTTCCTTGTAGAAATTCTGTTTTGAAAGAGGGCAATTCGTGATGTTGTATAGAGCTTCTAATTATGATAGCTGAACCTCCATGTGCTGTATTGTCTGGATGATCCGTGTCAGTTCTATCGAGTTCTGTCACTCGTCACTGTTGTTTGAACTAAGGTACTATTAAAGTTCTCTAGTTTGAACCACGTGCGTGTTAGTTAACAGTGTTTTCGTTTAGATTTTTTCTGCTTTCTTTTTATTTGTTTAAAAACCAATCTTTTTTAAGACGGATAAAATTAAATTACATGATCGTTGTTTTTCCGACTTACCGTATGCTATTTGGAAAGTAACTAGAATTTGAATTTGCCGCCACTTTCAGTAACTCAAAATGGCGGACGAGCTTGCTCGTATAAATATAGTACCTTAATTTTGATGTTTTATAAATTTGACAACTTAAGGGCCGGTTGCAGAAAGCAATGTTAAGTCTGGTGTTAGCTAACGTCGCGTCAAAGTGAACAAAATCGCATCAAATTTTGTTTACTAATGTATTAGTTACCATAAACATTTGAGATTTGATTCGTTTTTGTTCACTTTGACGTCGCGTTAGCTAACACCAGACTTAGGGCCGGTTGCAGAAAGCAATGTTAAGTCTGGTGTTAGCTAACGTCGCGTCAAAGTGAACAAAATCGCATCAAATTTTGTTTACTAATGTATTAGTTACCATAAGCATTTGAGATTTGATTCGTTTTTGTTCACTTTGACGTCGCGTTAGCTAACACCAGACTTAACGTTGCTTTCTGCAACCGGCCCTTAACGTTGCTTTCTGCAACCGGCCCTAGAAGTGATAAGGCTAACATGATTAATGCAGGACAAGGAATTAAACAAATGTGCGCTTGCGCATTTTACATTTAATAACACGGGCACAGCTACAGTCGATCATTCCTTTAAAGTTTAAATTACCATAATAGAATCACTGCTTTCTATGAATCCTGTGACACACGGTACATATAATGGCCTCAGCTATATATTTTTCAGCCATTATGAAACATATTATATACGTACCGATGGGGCCATAATTATATACAGGGAGTTTATTGTAACGCGCAATGTGTAAATGCGTTTATTTTAAAATGCAATATGTAAACGCTACTGAGTATGTAAAAACATAATATATTCTACGGAGGAAGGAATTCTGTTGATTAAATAGTAAAAATATTTCAGTTTACAGCAAGTATGTGGGTTATTACATGCCCTGTTGTTATTTCTGATGCGTCTTTTTAAATAAAATTACGGTTTATACACTGCTCAACATTTGAACTGGTACACTTATACAGGGTGTCCAAAAAATGGCGGATTAACTCTACGGTGCGTTACTGAGAGATGCCTTATGAACCCTGGAAAAAAAATCCCTGGGCCGTATTTTTCGAAATATTTCGAAATTAATAAAAATAAATCTGGCAACATTGATACTGCAATAATTTCTCAATCAAAAATGTATCCATAGTAAGTTGTTAATATGTTGGTTACACTGTAAGTCTATGTCAAATTCGAGGTGAGTAGGTTAGGTTTTGCGTCAGTTTTGACACAAACTGTCGCAAAACCTAACCTGCTAACATCGAATTTGACATGAACTTACAGTGCCACCAACATATTATACATACAACACATATTTCAATGCCAAGCTTGATTTCTTATATTATTATTGTACAAAGCCTGTTTGCCATATTTAGTAATTGACAAACTCAACAGGAAATCAGTTTTTTAAAATACTTAAATATTGAAAACAATTTAGTTAAATCCCAAGAATATTAAAAAAACAGATATTTTAATAAGTCCCAGATATATTTGACACTATAATTATACACTGGTTAATTTAAATAAATGGATAGCATTACCCACCTTTGACCAGAAATATTTCGAAAAACACGGCCCAGGGAATTTTTATCATATTTTTCCATGGTTCATTAGACATCCCCAAGTAACGCACTGTAGAGTTAATCCGCCATTTTTTGGACACCCTGTATAACATGCCGTAAAAGTAAACAACTCCTCTTAGGCGTTTTGCATGACTTCCTACATGATCAGGGCTGTATTTCGGAATGCAAACAAATGCCATGCCAAATGACATTTGCGATTTAATTGTTGTTTGTTGTTATTATCTCTTGTAAGTGCAGGTACTGAGTTCGTGGACGCTTATACTTTTATCAAGTTTTAAGAGAAATTTTGCGATTTTCCCGAGTAAGTTTTATTTCAGAGTGGTTGACTGCATTTTAGAGATGCCATTAAGGCGTTTAAGTATTGAAGAGATGAGCCAAGCCATGGTGTAAAGACAGTCAAGCCAAGCTATGGGAATGCTTATGACTGGTAAATCGCTAAGAACTGTTGCTGCCTATTTCATTGTGAGCCACAATGTGATCAGAAGAGTTCCAATGCATTTTAATGATACTACATCTGTCCAACATAGGCACGGCGGAGGGCAAAATCGCAGTACAACAGTCAGAGAGGACCGTTTTATTACGGTTCGGTGTCGAAGGAATAGATTTTCTACTGGAAGAACACTCCAAATTCAGTTATTGAATGCAACAGGTACTCAAGTATCCACTCAAACGGTAAGAAAAAGGCTCCATGCGGTAAATTTAAGGTCCAGATCTTCTAAAAAATGTCCATTGTTGACCAAAGCCCTCAAAAGAAGAAGGCTAGAGTGGGCGCACCAACATGAAAATTGAAATGTTGAAGATTGGGGTCGTTTATTCAGTAAACCAGAGTGCGTCTCCATAGCTCAGATGGAAGAGTGAGAGTTTGTAGAAACAGAGGAGAACGCTATATTGAAAACCACGTGACTTACCATCAAGCTTATGGAGGTGGTTCAATTACCGTTTGGGGAGGTATTTCTGAAACTCGTACTGAATTGGTTATGCTTGGAAATGCTATGATGAATAGTGTCAGGTATCTTAATGAGGTATTACAACCTGTAGTGTTGCCATTTGCCAATGAAATAGGCGATGGTTTCGTGTTTGTTGATGATAACGCGCGTCCTCATAGAACAAGGAAAATCAATGCATTTTTTGAAGAGAACAATATTACGCACATGGATTGGCCAGCGAACTCTCCAGATCTTAATCCCTTAGAGAACGTATAGGATTACCTGAAAATGTTAATAAGGTCACGAGGAGTAGATCCAAACAATCACCATCAGCTCCGAACTGCCGTTTTCGAAGAATGGCCAAATATTCCTCAGCATTACATTCGGGGTGTGATTTCCAGCATGCCAAGACGTTGCCAAGAGATCATAAGAGCTAGAGGAGGTCCCACGCATTATTAACCTTTAAGTGTTTGGTTATCATTTCTTTTCAGAGTAAACTTTTCTGTAATACTAAAATGAAGATTTTGTTATTTTTTTATTAAAACATTTGAAATTCGTTATTTAAGTTTTATTCTTTTAATTCTTCGCCCTAAAAGTGTTTTCCAGAACCATATACTATCAATTAAGCAAGAAAGCGTTACTCAAATAGTAGTAAATTGTTATTTATATACGTTCTTGTAAGTGTGTCAGTTCAAATGTTGAGCAGTGTATATTGAATTTTAAAATAAACGCATTTACACATGGCGTGGCGTACCCTTAGAAACCAATAGTAACAATCAAGTCCTCATGGAAACGGAAATACCACATTGCTCATTAAAATAAATTTACTGTATAACAGCAATGAGATAACATGAACAAGAAAATAACGCGTATTGCTTGAGTAAGAAATAGATAAACATAATAGCAAATATTCGAGGAGGCTTGACACTCATTTTAATTATGACGTATGGTCATCTCTTTCTTACTCAAGCATTCTATTTTGTGGTTCATGTTATCTCATTGCTGTTATACAGAGTGTCCAAAAAATGGCGGATTAACTCTACGGTGCGTTACTTGGGGATGCCTAGTGAACCCTGGAAAAATATTTAAAAAATTCCCTGGGTCGTATTTTTCGAAGAATTTTTGGTCAAAGGTGTGTGATAAAATCAATTTATTTAAATAACTGGTGTATAATTATAGTGTCAGATATATCTGGGACATATTAAATATTAAATGGATACATCTGACACTATAATTATACACCAGCTATTTAAATAAATTGACTTTATCACCCACCATTGACCAAATTTTTTTCGAAAAATACGGCCCAGAGAATTTTTTAAATATTTTTCCAGGGTTCACTATGCATACCCAAGTAACGCACCGTAGAGTTAATCCGCCATTTTTTTGACACCATGTATACAGGGAGTTTATTATAACGCGCAATGTGTAAAATGCGTTTATTTTGAAATGCAATTCGGTAACGTTACTGAATATGTAAAAACATGATTATTTTCCACGGAGGAAGGAATTCTGTTGATCAAATGATATAAAGACTTCAGTTTACAGCAAGTATGTGAGTTATTACATGCCCTGTTGTTATTTCTGATGCGTCTTTTTCAATAAAATTAAGGTTCATATATTGCATTTTAAAATAAACGCATTTACACATGGCGTGGCGTACCCATAGAAACCAATAGTAACAACTCCTCATAGAAACGGGAATACCACATTGCGCGTTAAAATAAATTCACTGTATAATTATGGCCCCATCCGTATAAAGAATTTTGAGCAAAGCTGAATTTATTTTTGAATTATAGCAAGCTCAAATTTGAGATGTATCAAGTAAGTAACCGATGTCTTACGGTAGTTTTCAAAATTCTGAAATTGGCCCAATTGGTTGAATTTTAAGTTTTAAGTTTGAGTAAATTTTGTGATTGAGAATCATTAAGAGATATAGTTTAGCCCAAAATTACTTCAATAACTGCCGCAATAACTTTCCTATAATAATCGATTTTCATTAAGGTTTAAAAAATTATAATAAATTGGCAAGGAAAATATCCGCCCAAAAACCATGCATCCATAGACATCAAATTTTGTCTAAATCGGACCAGTGGTTTCAGAGATATCTGAGCGAACGATTCCAAGACTTCAATTAAATTTAAAATTTTAACAAAAATTAATTGTTAATAGGGCAAAGTGGTCATATTAGATATTATTCTTTCTCTTACAAATAAATCAAGACATTTTAGAGTTCGCACAAATTTATTTTTTTCTATAGCACATGTTAAAGTGTGCTTTTATCAACTCGAAACAAAAGGTCAAGTTTTACTTTAACAGCAAGGGTAGATAAAGTAGCACTTTAACATCAAGGATAGATAAAGTAATTTAATTTTGTTTAAATTAAATATGACAGCTTCGTATTATCGTAGCAACTCAATCTAGCTACTGACATTTTGAAATGTGATTGACTGTCATAATTTTCTTTTGAAATTGTTAAAGTTCTTGCTATAGAAAAAAATATTGTATTATACACGACGATAAAGTTATTTCTATCCACTCTTGAACCATTAACGTCTCGACTTCGTCTCGACGTTAAACGATTCACTCGTGGATAAAATTTAACTTTATCGTCTTGTATAATAAGTTACTATTGGGCGTTGTGGCAACAGAATTTTGCCATTATTATTCAACACTACGTGTGCAATAATCTAGTTCTAACGAACGGATTTTGGGCGTTGTGATCCTTTTGTGGGCGTTGTGGGTCTATATAAACGTTGGGCGAAGTGGTCGATGTGGTCGTTGTGTCCCTCGGGAAGATGTGGGCGAAGTGGTCCTGTCGGGAGTTGTGTCTCTCGTGAAAGGTTGGGCAATATGGTACAAAAAGACGGGTGGGCGAAGTGGTCGGCAGGCGAAATTTCCTTTCTTATCCGTGGGCGAAATGTCCAGCCACGTATGTGTGCATTAACCGAGTTCTAACGAATGGATTTTGGGCGTTGTGGTCCTGTTGTGGGCGTTGTGGATCTATATAAACTTTGGGCGAAGTGGTCGATGTGGGCGTTGTGCCCCTAGCGATAATGTGGGCGAAGTGGTCCTGTTAGGCGTTGTGTCCCTCGTGGAAATGTGGGCGAAGTGGTCGTGTTGGGCGATGTGGTACATATCAAAAATTGGGCGAAGTGGACTTCCGATTGGGCGATATGGTACTAAAAGACGGGTGGGCGAAGTGGTCTGTGGGCGAAGTGGTATGGACCCGTCTGTGGGCGAAGTGCATACTTGTTCTTGATACCACGGAGTGTCGAATTCTTCACCAAAACGTTCTATTGGATCTCAACCAAATCTCACTTTTTACGAAAGTGGTCACTATATTTCATAATTTTTCTTTAATGTGCTTTTTTGCAGTAAAATGCATTTGTGCTACATCTACGTTAGTTATAACATATAATACACTTGCGCTCTTTTGTCGGGGCTGTTTTGGCCGGGGCTATTTTGACGGGCTACCTTTTTTGTTGAATTATTTATTTAGAAATCTGTGTTGGTAATTCTATATATATATTTATTGTAGTGATAACAAGCACCACATTAAACAGTTAATATTTATGTAATAGCTTTACTTTTAGATAGCCCTTATTTAATTTTCAAATCAATTACGTATTGTGAATAATTATTTTAACTGAGTACTCTTATCAGGGTGGTTCGCCAATCTAGTGATCTGTTAATTGAATTTTCAACTGTATTTTTAAAATGTTAGACTATTAAATGACACCTAATGTCAACTGACTTCTATTCCAAATCAAACCAGGTATTGACAATCGTATCTTACATTGACACACATATCAATCAATTTACCTACGTAAGCACTGTATTAAGTTTATTTTTACACTTTCTTTTACTGATTGTTATTCAAAATGCTTTTATAAATTCTTTACACAAACCTTAAAACTTCTCTAGCTTTCACTGCAATAATCCTACCAACAACAGCCTCCAATGTCGATAGTCTGCAACACCTACTGCTTACTCCCCAAATAGTGACAACTATGATGGTCTGTCAAACCTCGAACTGCATCGATCCTGTCAATAACTCCTACTATTCCCAGAACCCAGACCTGCTCCCTTACAAACGCCACCGTCACACCAATCGACTCCCGGTAAGTTGCAGTATTATGATGATCCAAATCTAACCTTGTTTATTCTGCAGATAGTCCGATGTCAGCAATACCCACAAAAATTATCCAAATCAATCAGTTACTTGTAAGAATCTCCAATAATATCTTGTATGTATCAATAAAATAAATCCAAATCTCTTCAAATAATGTAACCTTCTGTATTATTTATTTCCAATTCACTGTATTTGTACAATCTCTTCCCCGATTGTATGTCTGTATTAGTTCCAATTTACACTTTCGCCCATCACACCATGCAGATTTGTTGCCAACGAATGTTTCATTTATTACATACACAGTTGCCTGAAATTTAGAATCTCCAATAATAATTGGATTAATAAGTTGACTATTAATATGAATGTAATTTAAAAACTCTTCATATAATCTGGTCTTTGTGTAATAGCCTATCGAGTCTTGTATCTTTCGAAGTAATATATTAAAAATTAAAGCAAATACAACCTTTTTTTCTGCAATATTTCAGTTTCCCTCATTAGATTACACATTGGCAGACATTCTCTATCAAAAATTATGTTAAATACTCCGATCTAATAAAAATACGAAACCTAAAACCTCCACTTGTAAAAGAAAACTTCGAACAACTTGTACATTCACACGTAGTGATTTCAAAATTTTCACATTCGTATAAGGCATGTTTGGCTAAAACAACTGCAAATGACCTCTATTAACATGTCCTCCAATATATACGTTTATGAACCAGTCACCCTGTATATAATTGAAACATTCAGAATAATGTGGCTGCTGGGAAATTACCATAAATTGGTATTTTAAATATATTTGTAACATCGCTTTAACAGTAAGTGCCATTACTTCAGAATATACAAGAACTTTGGCAAAATTCAAATATTGTACTAAAATTATAATACTAAAAACTTCTATAAAACGCTAACAATCAGTGTATTGATCAACGGTGTTATTTTTATGTTGAGCCTAATAATTCTTGTTTAATAAACTTACCGTGCTATCATTTAAATCACTTTTGTGTATGTTTTAAAAAACGAAGAATTTATAGAAGAATAATAAAGTGTTGGCCAAATCAGTGATTTAATGCAAATCTAAAGAAATTGCTAGGACTCTTTCAGCTATTATTATTGTGTCCGACGTGCGGTCACCTTATGATGTCATGCCCTCTGCACAGATAAATGGAACACTTCATGGTTTTACTTCGAAAAGATGATCTGTATTGTTTTATCACTGATGTTTCACTTTAGCGTACGTGATAACTTAGTCAAACATCATTATAAAGTGCTACAACGCATAACTATTAATGAGTAATTCGTTTAATAACACAAATGAGTAAATTTTAGCGTTATGCAAAACTGCAGTTACATATAATATCAACATTTAAGTACCTAAAATGTTTAGTATTTTATTTTTTGTGTACATAATATAAACAATAGTTCTACCTTTAATTGGCAATGATACCAATTTTCTCATTCGGCAATTAAAATATAAGTACGCAGATTTATTCCTATAGGCAAATATGGCATATTTTTACAACAATCAAATATTTTTTGTAATTATTTTACGACATACACAAAGTAGTTTAGAGAAAGAATGATCACGAATTGTATTTTTCCAGTAATACTGATATAGACAATTTTACTGTTCCCCTAGCTCCCTAGCATAACAATCACTATTCCTTACAAATCATCTCCTAGCACTAAATCACAAATCCGTGATTAAGTGTAGACCATGTTTGAACTATTTCATTTAAAATGTGGTTGAACTGTGGCAAATTTTCATAAATATCCAATACACATAATTGAAGATATTCATTGATTTGTCACTCGTTTTCGTATTTAGAACTTTCTGACAATTTAGATCTTCATGTTTCCATTACATATATTTGCTTTTAAAAAACGTAATGAAAAGGAACTAATAGACAGATAATACGGCAGGTAAAGCAGTCGCTTGATATTAATTTTCAAGCTGATTTTGACAACTCTATAACTCTTCGCTTATCATAGTATTTGTATTCAATTTAATCAAAGATGTCCATAACTCTGCTTCAGCTTCATTGAAAGTGTTGTAAGATTCAGTATTATGAAATTTTGCTTTATTTCTAATTGCATTTATGAATTCTGATAACAACTAAAAATGTTTTTTCCAGGAATTGAACTGCCTGGTGACAGTTGTCTTTTCTATGTAAGCGCTTGTATTTAAATCTCAGTAAAAACGTACATACATACAAAAATAATCATTGCAAGAATATTATGTGTTGCATTCCGTCTGAGACTTCATGTTTTCGTTATTCTTCATTTTACAAAAGACGTTTAGTCAGTTACAATTTTCTTCTTTTAATAGTATTATAAAAACAACAGAATCGAGTTCGAGGTGTAGATTTGTTACACACTGAGAATTAGAAATGCATCTCGATGCGACCCAAATGTCATTCTTACAAGTATTTTGTGTTATTATAAATTATAACAAAGAAGAAATACAAAATTGAACTGATTTTACTTAGATTTTTGAAGATATATTGTTTTAATTAATTGTGTCACTCTATTAAATTATTCAATATTTATCCCCTACAATTTATTAAATTCTTTCAATTTCAGAAATATTGAGCTTCTAATATATTAAAGAAGCTTATGCTTTTGTAGTGGAGCTAAAGCAAACTTTATAAAAATTTCAAAAATGTTACTTCACGTGCAAGATCGTAAAAGCGCCGCCGATAAGGTACAAAATATACTAATAAAAAGTGAAATTCGGTGTGGAGCTGTACGAGCTAAACTCGGTGGGTGTTTTGCAAATAAACTTTTTAATGTCAAAAACTGATTTATGTACGTCGCGCTTGCAGCATGGGGTGACAAATTGCTTCTGCCGTTTTAGCCAAATTGTTAAGCCTTTCATATACACTTTCTAATAAACTGCATTTCTCCAAAAACTGCCACATATTTTCACAGCAAGGATGCGCCCAACTAATAGGAGTACAAAGGAAAAATTAAGCTTCCTGCAAAGTCAAAACGATTCAGCTAGATAGCTGAAACGGCCCAGAAGAAAGTGAAAAAATTCCGAGCCGGCACAGCGATCTGGCGTGGATCTTCTACTCGATGCAAAATTGTGAGCCCAAAATGGTACGAGACAGTGAAAGATCATAAAATCCCTTCTACTTGCATAACAGGCACCTATATAACGAGAGACAGCCTGACGCCATAAATGTACGTGTTACAATTCCAGTCTGCTTACTTTGAGTTTTTTGGAAGATCTGGTCAGCTCTCAGATCCAGATTGCCCTGCTAGTTCGATCACTTTGATCAATTATAGATCGTTGGTCAGATTCCACGCTATTAATCTAGATTAATCGCCCTTTAACGTCAGATACTTTGGCAATCCTGTACACTTCAAATCGCGCGGTAAGACTGTTCGTAAATATCGTATATAATTGTACCATTTTTATATGTATTCCTGTATATTTTATTGTGTGTTCTCAAAATAATAAAATAGATGTTATTGTTGTCTACATCGGTTATGCTTTATTAAACCTACAAGTAACTCTTCACCGACCCAATTTAACCGCTTTACTGTTACCAGCTGCATTGAATTCAATAAGTAAAGCATAGAAAAGTCTTATTAAAGTGATTTGTTTTCTTGTTCATGTTGCCATCGGCGATAGATAGTATAGTCACCTAACATGTGAGCAAATGAAAACGAAATCAAGCTTGGCTTTGAAAAAATTAAGTCATGTGGTGTATTACTTCTGATGTTTTTAATTTAAGTATGACAGCTATTATAATAGTCCATATCCAACATACTGTGAATTAATAATCAACATATGTTTCAATTTTCAAAGCCAAGCTTGATTTCATTTTCGTTTGCTCACATGTTATTTTTATTTGTGATGAATCAATTTACTATTTCAACATTAACGTAAATAGTTGTTCGGATATGAGTAGCTTAATCTAGACATATCTTACATTTTACCAGCAAACTATAACAACGATTTTAATTAAATTTACTTGTAATTTTTTTAGCTCTATTGTTAGTAGTAGTTAGGTATTTCAATTTTTATCTGAAAATCTGACTGCATTTATATAATAATCGAATTTTTTTCCATGAAATTTGAGGCTTGTTAAGGTCTGCATGTCAGCAAGTATGTACCGCCCGATGGTCAATGCAATCAAAGTCACGTAATAAACGACATAAAATAAAATAAACTGTTCAGCTTACCTGTCAGCTGTTAAAAGTGGACTAATAGAAACGCCACAATTTGCATTTCATAGCCAACCAAAATGAATTATAGTGGTTATTGTATTAGTACCGAATTGCAGCGACTAATGTAAGTACTAGTACTCAAGTGACTATTTTGAACAAATTAAAATATTTATTGGAGATGTTAACAAAAATTATTTTCTTAATATCTAACTAAATTTTGAGACTTTAATTTGTAAAATGGGTTTGGTTCACTGAATAATCCACCGAATACTATTCCTAGTAAAATTTAAATAGATTATTTTAGAGGCGGTATCACTCATGTCCATTGCATCTGCAATTTGTACCCACGTGAAATCGACATTTGTGACACCTACTTATAGTATTATATATGAATATTTTGCTCGCACCTCAATTGCATATACGTACATAATAGAGGGCAACTGCAGACTTAATCATAAACGTTCGCATTTGAAAGGTTACTAACGTGATATTAATTTGTTTTAAGAGAAACGTCATCAAAGGATAATAAATGCGCTTTGCATTAGTAGATATAAGCCGTTCACGACCTTTTTGGGACAGAGTTGGCTATGATTTTTTCTTTTCATGTTGGATTCGATGATGTAGCGGATGCAACTTTTTTTTTCTGTCAGTGTCTGTTCGACATTTGCTTGCCACCAGATTGCCAGATTTAATATTTTAATATTCGTAAGAAAATAAATGATTTATCAAATGTGTAAAAATAATTTTAATTTCCGTCAAAGGAAAAGTCAAAATGCCCAAAATAATTTTGTTGCAACAAAAAATTTCCACTAAACGATGCTACTTCCAATTTAAGAAGGACAGACCACATTTAAAAGAAAGCGAGTCGATGTGGAGACTAGAGAATATCCGGCAACAATGTACCTATTCAGAAAATATAACCTTAAACTGAAAACAACCTAACCTAACACAAAAATTGTCAATTTCCATGAGGGAGTTTAGTTGCAACAGAGGTACTGCCAACAAAATTACTAGATGGTCATAGCCTCACCTGACCCAAAAAGATCGTGAACGGCTTATACTTTATTGAACGATTTCAAAGAAATTGCATTCGCATTAACACATAAAATGCTTTTCAGTAAACATGTCGGGAAGATAGTTTAATTTGTCATCCTCGTAGAATGCCTCACATTAGACTATCACAGACTTAGCAGTATTGATACTTCATTTTGTCACTACACTTTATGTAGTCATATTAACCCAAATTATGCAAATAATTTCAGAAACCTTAGATTTTGTGTCAAGTCTCCATTACAGAAATTATCTTTAACTTTAGTAATATTAGCAAAACATAAGGACCTTTGATACTAAGTTTGTATTTTCTTTAAATAAAAAAAAAAACAAGCAAGTACAAAGAGTACCAGCTAGTAGGTTACTACGCAAAAAAACCTAACAAATTACAATCTTTCATTAACACCCCTTAGTGTCGGAATTGAACCCTCGCATAGTTAATGGAGGTCAAAGTCCTTCCTCTTTGTACTTATATTTGCGCTGCTCTGATTACCAGACATTGATTGATTTAAGTCGGGGAAAAAGGAGACTGGTACAGCCTGAAAGAACAATTATTAAGAACGGCTTAATATGCAACCAAGGGGAACGGAAAGGTACGCGATCAACATGACTGTCGATCGTCATCCTAAAAATGTATTATTATATCTATACACGTTCGGTTTTATTGTGCCCGTTCGTGCTACCGTCTTAGAAAACGTTTTAAAAAGAAAAATCCATGTTGATTAATGAAAAAAGCTTTAGCAATAACCGTGCCTCACGAAATCGTTTGCAAAAGAAGTATGTGATGAACTGACACATGAATGATCATTAGTGGTTTGTAATTATCTTACCTTTTATGCACTTTCCACGAATCATTTTAATTCGGCTCTGTTATATTAAATTGGAAAACTTTTCCAATAATTGCTTTTCTCTTATTCCCTGAACAAGTACGACGATTCACATGGAATATAAATGCAAAAGGAGGCGTTTCATTTAAAACTGTTTATACAGTAATTGCCTGAGGTTCAAAGAAATGTTCTATTCCCAAAACGCTAATCAATAATCATATTTATCGAATGTCCACTTTGAGAGGGCCAAGGTCGTATCAAAAGCTTGTCGAGATCTTAAAAATGCAAAGTTAATTCCTAAAACCTTGCTTTAATAGAAATATTTCAATTGCTCCCTTTGAAACTAGATTATAAGCCGAAATGCATGTAAAACCAAAATGTGAAGGTATCTAACAGCTTAGTGATATATCAGCGACAGCGTTAGCAAATTTGTAAAACGGAACTGAAATATCTGTTTCTGAATAACTCGGAAAATTAATAGGAAATGTAAAGCGGGGAAAAGTTAATTTCAAAGATAAGATCATGACGATGCATGCAACAGTCGGTCTTTCACCCAGCACTGCAATAAGGTAATTGCACGTTGATGTAAATTGGACAATAATAAATGACTGCAACAAAATTTTATTAAAATCCAAGACCATTACAGCTTGATTCACGAAATTGTTCAAAAGCTGGTTCTGTGGCCCAAATAAGCAAATCTACTTTCGTTACGGAGTTGCAGTTCAGAAAGGGAGTACGCTAGATTAATTTATTTTTTATATTTCATTTCTATTTTTTTTTAAATTTATGTTAGGGGAACAGAATAAAAATTGCAATAATATTACAAGTTTACGAAATGTCCTCCTACCATTTCTACTCAGACTACTCCCCATAGTATTTTCATTAACGTTGGCATATTTTTCAAACCTGCAACATTATCTACTGGTTCTCGATAAATTAAGGATTCGCTCTTGTTAATCAAACTGCAAATTCATGGAAAAAAATATTACTTTCAAAACTAGTTGTACAAATAACTATTTTCGTCGACCTCTCTATAAAATGTGATCTTACGGACGCATTTACATGCAAACAATTTCACTTTTTTGGACACCATTAATTCTTGGTTCTCAAACCTTTTTCGTCCGCAACAACTCTTATAATTCACACACCCCTTTCATTTTTTTTTATTATCTCGGCCGACGGAAAAAATTAATATGCACCTCAGACGAAAACTGCGTTGTATGGCTTTATTTGCTGTTTTGGCTCAGCTATCGCCTCTGCCAGCAATTGCAGGTATTGTTCATAAAGAGCCAATTTTTCGGTTTGGATCCACAAATAACTATTTTACTTTCTGCGTTCTACCTGTTTTGTTATATGCAGAGACAAGCAGGAATAACTGATACATTTTCAAGACATGAAATTTCATAAATTTGATTCAAACAAAACAAAAAATAGCTTTAACGTGTACAGAGAAGATGGTGAATTAATTTTATAAAGATAGTATGCCGAAGGTGACTTTCATTTTCATTTAGAAACTCGTGAAAACGTCGCACGAAATCGAGTATTGCTCTCTCCAACAGCTATTTCTTCGGTAATTCTTTGATTAATTTTTGCAACCTGCGGGATTTAGGAGCCGCGTCGAGTCCATTCTACTTTTTAAATAACTCCATAGAACGTAATCCGGGTACAAGTCTGGTGATTAATGAGAATACTGTATGTCCAAAAAAGCACGAAATTAAAGGATTCGGAAACATTTCTTTTTACTTTTATTAATTATGTTCCACACTCTACCGATCCATGTTTGCCAGATAATAAGTAAAATTCCCATTCTTAGTTAATATGAATATCATACCCAAGTTGATCTATTAAAAATGTTGCATCAAATTAAAAGGTGTCAGCTATCCCTACCTGTCGCTGTGCAGTTAATACTGTTATAAATAAAAGATTATACAGTGTACTTTATACAGGGTGAGACAACACTAGCGATATTTGCATATATTTTTAATACCATTCGCTATAGCAAAAGGAGTTCTGTGCAGTCGATTATTTTTTGCACTGCACACTGCTTTTGCATTTTAGTAATTATACCATTCATAATGCACAAAATCCCTATTTAGGCCACGTATTAATAAGTGAAAACACGGTGGTGTTATCGTTTTGGTGTTTTCAATTTTGAACTGTCAGCTGTCAATGTCATGCCATTTCCAATAAGTTTTTTAGGATACGCATTAAATACATTTTTGGTGTAATTCCCTTATTGATATTCATGGTACATATAATCTAATTAAATACTCACTCGACGACTTTATTATCAAATACTTCGGCTCGTGATGTTTCTAAGCAACTCATTTCGTGAGAAAGCAAAAGTATTTTTGATAATTCGCAGCCGTCTCGTGATATTATTACTGAGACCATTTCCCATCCACGACTATGCTATGCTTTTTTGTAAATTAGAGTGAGAATTAAAAAGTTTGAAGCTTATTTTAAAAATAACAATTCTGTTGTAACTACCCAACGTTTATTTCGTCGCCACTTTCAGTTAAATCCACGAGATGCAGTTTATGGTCGAATAACAATTAAAAAGTGGGTACACAAGTTTCGCAGTACTGCCTCATGTGCCAAAGAAAAACCAAAAGGAAGAACTCGTTCTGTACGCATACTTAAAAAAAAACTTTCGTCCTAGGCTTCAAGAGTGCCAGCAGTGAGAAAAAGGTCACTTGACTGATGTAATATTTAAAAAATAAAACTTCCATGTTTCCTTAAGAACTTTTTGTTTGATTTTTGGATAAAAATTTAGCCATTAACAAAAACAACTCAATTTAAAATGGATACCTCATTCTGCCGGACCTTGTACTATTAGATTGATTTACTTTTGGGATTTACCTAAGCAATATACTACATATTTACAGATTTGCAAACACAATAGTATGTTTAAGGTCAAGAAACATTAAATTTTGGATTTTCATTGGTCGCTTTTTAATAGATAACAGGTGAAGTCTTAGGAATTATATTAAAGTATTACCTTTTATTCTAAATTTAAACCATTTAGTCTAAAAGGCACTCCAGTTGAAAATTGGCAATGCAAGTTGTGGAAAACATTTGAAAATTGAGCATTACTTAACTAACTTTTAAAATTTACTGTTGATTATAATATCTATTTGTGGCTTTGTAGGGCGGTGGCTAGCCGACTGTTGATTATAATATACAAAATTAAAATTTATTACATGCAGAGTGAGTTTTTATGCAAATAAGTCACTTCATTATTTCCTGCATTGTTGACCAAAAGAAGCGAGAGCCTTCGAAACGGCTCGACTAGGGGAAATAGATAAAATAACAGACAAGTACTTTAATGAATCTGTTATTTTTAAAAAGCTAAAAAATACTTTTTCCGGATACTTTCTAGAAGTACTATAGTATATTGTATGGTAAAAACTGAAAGAAAGAATATGAATGTGAATCATGCAAAGCGGCAAGAGCACTTTTAGCTCGAAATATACATACTATTTTTCGATAGATGGGCATATTATTAAGGCGGAAATAATTATATTATTTCATTTTATTTAAAACCCGAGCTACGCTTCGTTTCGCTAATTACACAATTTAATTAAATTTATCGGTTGCAGGATATTAATGCATTGTTTACATATACAAAAGTAGGCTGGTAACTAAATCATAACTGATCTGTACGGTAATAGTCCATTACCGTACATGGCAACCATAACCATACAGCAACCGATAAACTATTGAACAAATCACGGATGTTATGAATCATAACAGCCTCAGATATTTTAAAATCCTCGCTCTGCGAGCTCGGATTTCTATACAACATCTGCGGCAGTTATGATACTCATAACATTCCTAGATATGTTAATAGCTATAAATATAATTTAATTTTACTTTACTTTTTCGTAAAAAAAAAACTTAAGCTATCATACAATTTAATCGGTCCTTCGAAGGAAATCGCGAACAAAGATACATACAAAGAAAGAGACCACCGATTTTATGGTATTGATATCAATTGGCAATGAATTTAAAATTACTCGCGACATGTGACGCGATTATTTAAACAAATTACAAGTGATATCAAAGAAACATCCTGACGTGGCTAACTATTTTGCTCACACGGAAACCCAAAACGCTCGGGGAGCGGAAAAGTGATGAAAACGCTCGCTCAGCGGCGAATGTCAACATTCTGTTGGCAAACGACAGTTATAAAAATCTACGTTCGATGTCAGTCGTCGAAAAATTCATTTTCTTCTATGTATGCATGTATGTATGTTCCACACATAGCGACGAAAGTTACGAACGGATTTTAATGAAAATTTACGGAGATGTTTTATGAAGCTTTAAAACGCTGATAGCAGACTTTGGTTTCGCTACGTTACACCTTTTGGTATTAGGAAACCCCAATACCTTGATAAATGTCGAAAAACGACAAATAGCTTTTCTCAAAAATGGCTTTTAAAGATTTTGATCATTTTCACAGACGACATTTCCCTCTTACTCAAAAGTGATACCCCATAGTCAGTATCTACCCTAAAATTCTAGGGAGGGAGATATCTGGAGGCGAATTTCATTTCAGTGTGTAGCTTATGAGGAATGGAAGCTGGAGTAGAGCCAGGTCTACTATTATACGTAATACTCCTATATTGCTAGTAGGGTCTGGGAACGGGCGATAACATTATGGCGCCGACATATTGTACGTCTGTCTCTTTCTGAGCACTACGCGTCTGTGCGCATGCCTGATAATTCGAACTGCACAGCTTCGTTCACGTGTTGACGGACAACGCTTGCGCGCAATGCACCAAGTGCGTTGTCTGTATCACTTACGCAGTGACCTCTCCACTTACAGGCACTAGAAATATATGAGTATTACATATATATGGTTTACTGATCGCAGAAATAGTAAGGTTAGAAGCAACATGAAAAGAGAGACGTTTTTAGTCATTTGATGCGTAATAGGATTATTGAATTACATTTATCTACTCCGGTGGGATAAGTAACTCATTACGTCACTCATTTGACACTATTTCAGTTAGGTAATGATGCTCATTACACCACTCAGTTATGTAATGGTTTTGGTTTCATTACGCAACTGAGTTGTGTAATGACTTCATTACCTAATTGAAATAGTGTCAAATGAATGACATAATCACATTTGCCTACTAAAATATTTATGAAAATGACAGATCTGACATTTCTCTTAATGCACTTTTCTCAATTTTAGGCAGTCGTAGATAAAATTTTGTACAATACATGTGTGATAATGCATCATTAATATACTTGTGAGCTTACATATCTCGTGCTACGCACTCGTTTGTAACTTACACACACGTATATTAATGATGCTGTTATCCCACTTGTATAGTAAATAACTATTATCTACTCCATTGGGATAAGCAACTCATTACGTCACTCATTTGACACTATTTCCGTTAGTGAAGCTCATTACACCACTCAGTTATGTAATGGCTTCATTACCTAACTGAGTGGTGTAATGACTTCATTACCTAACTGAAATAGTGTCAAATGAATGGCAGAATGACATATGCCTACTAAAATATGTTTAAAAATGGCAGATCTGACATTTCTTTTAATGCACTTTTCTCAATTTTAGGCAGTTGTAGATAAAACTTTGTACAATACATGTGTGATAATGCATCATTAATATACTTGTGTGCTTACATACACGTATATTAATGATACACTTATCCCACTTGTATAGTAAATAACTATTATCTACGACAGTGTGTAAAATTGACTTTTAGTTGGCAGTATAAAGTTTGTAAAAATGACTGTTTAACATGTATCTAATACTTCTAAATTAGTAGTAGGGTCTGGGAACGGACGAAAACATTACGGCGCCGACATATAGTACGTCCATCTCTCTCTGAGAACTACGCGTCTGGTGCGCATGGGTGTAATTCGAACTGCACAGCTTTGTTCACGTGTTCACAGACGACGCTTGCGCACAATGCACCAAGTTCGTGGAAAGAGCTGGTTGTATGTCTCACTTACCTTGTGACCTCTCCACTTACAGTCGCTAGCAATATAGAAGTATTAGATATATGCTGTTGAATAACATGTTTTCAATAGTTCACGTTGTCAGTAGCAACGTGTTTAAAATTATTTCATTGTTCAAGTCATTAGTAGCAACATTTTTTTAAATTTTCAACCACGCACAATTGCGACCGGTTGCTAGTAATCCCAATTTTTTATTTAAAAATTTTATTTTATATTTACCGTGTTTCCCACATTCTATCGTAGATAAAATATTGTGCGATACACATGCATAAAACATCTTTAGTCACTCGCGGGGCTTAAAACGCTCGCTCACTCGCGTTTTAACCTGCCCCACTCGTGACTAAAGACTAGCTTTACGTACTTTTATTGTAAACTAGCAAGATGCCCGTTCTTCGTACGGGAAACAAATGTTTTTTCTTCTAAATTTTGAATAAATTCTAGGGCGCCCCCACCCCCTCACTCAATATGCTAAACTAACAAACGTCGCAAAACAATATTGTTGGAAAAAGAAACAAAATTCTTCTGAAAAAATTCCTCCACAACTCTTTTTTATGCTTCACGTACCCCTTGGAAATGTGTATGTAATTGTCGTTCTTCTTGTATATATTGATAAAACTATAGTTTTAGTATAACAATGAGATAAAATTAAAATATATATGTACAATCTAAATATTGTATTCATAAATTACTGCAAGATAAACTTAACACCTTACCCCTTTTCAGTTTTTCCTTTTTACCGCTTTAGGGGTAACATTAAAATCCCTTAAACCCCTTTCTAAATATTTTAAGAATACATCGGTATGCCAAAAAAACAATGTTCTAACTCAATAAACATAGGAGATACAACGGGTTCTTTAATTCACCCCGAATTCAGATTTGCACCTTTAGGGGTTGATTTGGGAAAATCCTGAAAAGTGTTTTTAGACATTTGTATTGGATACCTATGCATGCAAAAAACCAAGTCGATATCTTATGGGGTTAAGAGATATTAAAGAATTCGTGAAAACACAGTTCACCGCTTTTCACCCTTTAGGGGTAACATTTTAAAATCCCTTAAACCACTTTCTAAATGTTTTAATAAGACATTTATATACCAAAAAAGAATGCTCTAGCTCAATAAACATAGGAGATATGAAGGGTTCTTTAATTCACCCCAAATTAAGATTTGCACTTTTAGGGGCTGGTTATGGCAAAATCCTGAAATGCGTTTTTAGACACTTGTATTGTACACCTATACAAGGAAACACCAAGTCGATATCTTATCGGGTCTAAGAGATATTGAGGAATTCGTAAAAATACAGTTTACCCCTTTTCACCCCCTTAGGGGTAAAATTGTAAAATCCCTTAAACTTCTTTCTAAATATTTTAAGAATATATCTATATGCCAAAAAAAAAAGGATTGTTCTAGCTCAATAAACCTAGGAGTTACAAAGGGTTCTTTAATTCACCCCAAATCCAGATTTGCACCTTTAGGGGTCGATTAGGGAAAAATCCTGAAATGTGTTTTTAGATACTTCTATTGGACACTTATGCAAGCAAACACCAAGTCGCTATCTTATCGGGTGTAAGAGATATTCAGGAATTCATGAAAACACGGTTTACCTCTTTTCACCCCCTTAGGGTTAAAATTTTCAAATTCCCTTAAACCGCTTTCTAAATATTTTAAAAATACATCTATACGCCAAAAAAGAATGTTCTAACTCAATAAACATAGGAGATACGAAGGGTTCTTTAATTCACCCCCAATCCAAATTTGCACCTTTAAGGGTTGATTAGGGCAAAATCCTAAAATATGTTTTTAGGTATTTGCATTGATAATCTTTGCAAGCAAACACCAAATTGATATCTTATCGGGTGTAAGAGATATTGAAGAATTCGTGAAAACGCATTTTACCTCTTTTCACCCCCTTAGGGGTCGAATTCTAAAAAATCCCTTCTTAGCACTACCTTACATAACAAATTCAACCTTCCACCCAAATTTCAAGTTTTTAGTGCCAGTGGTTTCGGCTCTGCGTTGATTAGTCAGGGTTGTGACTTTCCTTTATATATGTATAGATTACTATTATCGTTTAACCATTGTTACAAATTATGACAAATACAGTGATTTCTAGAAATAAAGTAGTTATAAAAAGATCTCCTCGAAGCATGCCTCGGAATTTGAACGTATTATTGCGTTCAAAAAATTTCGCACGGTTTGTTTGCCTTGTGTACGTATGGTTTTAGCAAGTGGACTAATGTCACTCAATTGTCAGTTGTACAATTGATATTTTCCTTTAAAACTTCAAATGGCGAATCGTGTTCTAAGCTAGACCGAAGAAGGCTTTGCTATAGCAAAACTAAAAGAGGGATGGTCACTGCAACATGTGGCCGATGAGGATGAAGTTGGTTACAGAAGAAGCATTATTTTGTTTGAAGCGCTACGACCATAACCCCAAAACGTGAAAAATAACAAGTAGTCAAATACACACTAAGCCACTTGTATCATTATAACCTCAAATTACATTCTTGATAGAAGCTTCGACATTTTGCAGTTTTCTTGACGTTTAATATTTTCTGAATAAAGCTGGGACATGACAGTTTTTGTTTTACAGTGATCATTCGTTAGATACACTTTTTTACTATATAATATTAAAAGTTAAGTATCCTTGAAAAACAATTGTAGCGCCAGAAATAAATGGTAATCACAAACCAAGTAAGTACTACTTACCAATTTATACGGATGAAAAAAACTAGAAATGTTACTTTTTAAGGTAATAACAGTTACACATTACGTCAGGCCTATAAGAAATTAGAAAAAATTAACAATTAAAATATCTTAAATATAAATTTAAATTTTACTGAATTCAACATTTTTCATATTATGGTTCGCATTTTTTTATAATATGTACTTTAAAATCTTTTTTCTACGACCACTACTAAAAGTAGACCTTTTAGCACTAGCTTGTTGAACTAAAAATGACGTTTTATATATCAGCGTGCTAGAAGTGAAATCAGCTGTTTAGCACGTGTGGTTTTGAATTTAGTATTTGAAAATGGAAGTGAGTTTATAAAGTTATTCTAGTTACTTCCTTCGTTAGAGGTAAAATGTTTTTTTAAATAATTAAAGCATTATGTAATGAATAAAGTAAAATGTATACTTTTCTAATTACCTTTGATAACTAACTTTGACAACTACCGGCTGCAGAAACAGTCACCTGCGCCGTCACTGCCATCTCTTTACTATGACATAAATTATACCTGTCATAAATGCAAACCTTTGTTAAATCGACATTTATGGATTAATAACAGTACATTTAAAGTCGTAGAAAAAATATTGTATGCAAACTCGTGCTAAAAGTGTTATTTCACTCGACATGTTATAAAACTCACCATTCGGCTTCGTTTAATAATTCACATGTCTCGTGCATAAACATTCACTTTTACCACTTGTTGCATAAATATCTATTTAAGAAAAGTAATGACATCCGCTTTCTATCACCAGTTCATTCGATTCATTTTCTAGTGTTTCACGTTTTCACATTTAGCGTATTTTGATTAATAAATACACGCACTGCCTCCTGGAACTAGAAAATGAGGAGCTACATATAAAAATTCAATCAAAGCGCATTATTAATCATAAAATGAGTTAACATGTTTTTCTCTGAGCTTTCTGATTACGTAATAAAGCAATTTAATTGAACTTAAAGAAAATAGTATTTTAATATTTGCAGAAATTTAGTACATCGTATACTTTTTATAAAGAACAACAGTAATCTCAGAATCAATTATAAAATGGCAGTTCCTTTTCTAATTAACTGTGTTTTTATTTATTATAGTTTCTGCAATTCTCACAGGCACAATAAAAAAGACTGTTCTATTATAGTAATTTACGATGCAAGTAACGTTATCAAGCTTTTTACATTACGAGAGAATCGTTTGAATGAACGAGCGACGTTAGGAACGAGTTCTTTAAAGTTCTCGAGTAATGTAGAAAGCAGATAACGTTGCGTATATCGTAACACGTTTTATTTTATCCTAAAATACTAATATTTTTCAAAACATAGGAAAATTTGTTATTAATGACACAACAGCGAGACATATATTTGCTGTGGCTGTGGTCGTATACAGTTAGTAGCACTGTCAGGTTATGTTAAATTCGAGATCAGCAGGTTAAGTTTTGCGTCAGTCTATGTCAAACAAACAAAACCTAACCTACTAACATCTAATTTGACATACACTGACATTGTCACTAACAATACACGTCAGTACTGCCAACATGTGATTAAATTCTAATAAAGTATCGGTATGTTATTTTTCTTAACAACACTAGTAAAATAAAAACTAAAACAATATATCTACCAAATCTAATTATGGATAGCTGAATGAATTTAATAGTATATTACATCCTGAGGTGGGAAGTGTTTCATTCCTGTCGAGAGATTAAGTAGTTAACCGAGACGAGCAGCGTCGAGGTTAACTTTATCTCGAGAGAGGAATGAAACTTTTCACCGTGGTATGTATACTATTTTATTTGCAATCATCTAATTTTAAAAATAACTACAATTAAATTCTGAATAATAGATATCTTGACGTAGCAAATATTTTTGTTACCATGAATACAACCCACTCAATATTTTAGTTGCCATGAAAACAACCCAGTCTTCAGGTATGTAATATTTTTCGGGGTATGTAATAATTTCCCGGTTTGTTTCAGTAATCATCTAGTGCCAGCTATTGACATGTCACGAAATTGACACATTACAATGTGATTGCGAATAAACGTTATTTTTAAATTATAAAGATTTTCTTAAAATGATGGATATAGAATTTCGTTTTACCCAATAAAATATGGAAAGATTGAAAACTGATATCAAATTTAGAAACCATAAATATACAGCACATCTTGTATATCTCTAAATATTATAGTCCCCTAAAATTCATAAACAAATAGCCTAAAAAGCTTCGTAATTAATATAATTCCTGGAATAAACACAAAAATCATATACTGACCACTATCATGACATTATATTGAAATATTAATCCAGCCACGCAAACTACCTAAGTATCTAGATATCCAACACTTTTAATTGTAATGCTGAGTTACCTTATTACCTTTAGCAGCAGCCAATATCCAATATGCAATATTACAATTTGATCTCCATAAAAAGTGTGGATAACTTTAGCGAATGTAATATACAGGGTGTTATGGAAATTATTGCAAATATTTTAACCCTTAATAGGACTCGCTAAACTGAACAACTTCTCCTTCTATAGTTTTTTCGAAAACTCTAAAAATGCATACCCGCCTATGGAATAATATTTTAATTTAATGGCACAAAACACAAAAACATTATGCAAACCAACAAAAACTGCATAGGTACAGTCGCGGAATTAAAAATCCGGACATTTAAAATGATTCAGTGTATATCTTACTTTACTTTACTTATCACGTTACCTGGTGAAATAGTGAAAGTCAAAATAATTACTCGTATATGACAGCATGCCTCATTGTTTAACTGTCAATTGCTAACCTAGAAACGCAAAGCCCAATTTACATTACCCAAAAATTGCAAAAATCCTCTATACGACTCGTCCGGATTTTTAATTCCGCGACTGTACTTACTGATAAAACCAAAAGGCCCTGAACACACGGGATTCCGTATCCGAGATTCGGTACGCGGGATACAGAATCTGAGTCTGTTCAGACACAGCGACTGAATCTCAGACGCGGTCCTTCAGTCATTTGCAGTGCCGTGCTGTTATGGACCTAGCATTGCTGTTCTTTGTTTCTGTCGAATTAGTCTAGATGTGCTGTATTTAAAGTCAGGGATTGGGCTCTACTAAGCTAATAAATTTTTCATTGTCAAATAATGTACGCTCTATGATCGTTGTATAGTAAGGAACGCCCTGCTTATTCGATATAAATAGAAGTTGAAGAAAATCTGCTACGCCTATGATATGATATCATATGTTCTGGCTGGCAAAAGTAGGCGTGTCCAGGCCCTGGTACACGTGGACTCATATGCACCATATGCTCCAATAGTAAATCGGTATCCGAGATACAGAATTTGTGGCCGGCGGGCGAAAAGGAGAGATAAGGAAAATTTGCAGCCAGATACTGTATGCGTCGCTGAATGCCGTGTGAACATCTTCATTTGAGCGCGTGTATTTTTTGTATCTGGGATTCCGTATCTCGCATACAGAATCCACGTGTGTCCAGGGTCTGGACGCGCATACTTTTGCTAGCCACAACACGCGATATCATATCATACGCGTAGCAGATTTTCTTCACCTTGTATTTAAATCGAATAATCAGTGCGTTCGTTACTATACAAAGATCATGGAGCGTACATTATTTGACAATGAAAAATTTATTAGCTTAGTAGAGCCCAATCCCTGACTTTAAATACAGCACATCTAGACTAATTCGACAGAAACAAAGAACAGCAATGCTAGGTCCATAACAGCACGGCACTGCAAATGACTAAAGGCCCGCGTCTGAGATTCAGTCGCCGTGTCTGAACAGACTCAGATTCTGTATCCCGCATACCGAATCTCGGATACGGAATCCCGTGTGTTCAGGGCCTATTAGTTCACATATGGTCACCAACGTACTTTATCAATTGAGATAGGTAAGTTATTGACCGCATGTTTTTTGTGCAAGAACTCTGCAGTTTTAATATACTTGTGTCGTTCACCTTTAACTTAGATTTGCTTACCAAGCGGCTCGTCAAATTTAGGGGAGATAAATGATTAAGATAATACGCAATTAAATGAAAAACGATAAATAGAAAAGTTGTTCATTTTGGTGAGCTCTATTACTGGTTAAAATATTTACACTCATTTCCATAACACCCTGTATATATTATGCGATTTAGTGGAAAGTAAAGCAAATAAAACTATTTTTTTATCTTCAGCATCCAGTAATAGCATTTAGCTGTATATGATGATAAATGAATTCGTACCCTAAATACTTGAATAAAAAAATCTGTAAAAGGCTTTACCCAAAACTTTCCTCGTCAACATTGTGCCACTAAATAATTTTAAAAATCAAATTAGGTTAGGAGTACGAATATCTTCACGTTTCTAATAAATTAAATACATTTTCAAATTTAAAAAAATGTATCCCGCTGGGGTTTGAACCCGCCGCATCTGCAGCTCTGCAGAATGTTCGATCCTAACCGAATCTCCGCAGAGGATATAAGTACGGCGAAATTCCATCTGCACTACAGCGTCTCTTCGGGAAAAGTCCGGCACGCGCGTCTCTTGAAGAGCACGGTGTAATGGTTTTTTATCCTTTATCGGTTGAGTCTTATTTTCGGCAAATATAAAGCCTGACCTATGTGAAAGTTACTACTTCCTTTTATTTCAAAATTAACACAAAAATAAACAACATTTTATTTCTTTAAGGTGCTCACCCTGTACATATTTGTATGAAATTGTACCGGTTTCATGCGAGGTAGATGTATAATATGTATGCAAAATATCGTCTTCCTCCGACAAATAGTTTTTGAGCTATGCTGCCAACAGACAGACAGACAGACAGACAGACGGACAGACAGACAGACAGACAGACGGACAGACAGACAGACAGACAGGCAGACTGACGGAATTGAGAAAAGGTGATTTTTTCGTGACGAGGGAAGTAAAAATTGAAAATATCTGCAACCACTTCTGTCTATTTTTATTTCTGGTGAAATTTTTCGTTTCTTCGTTGGTTATGAGCACTCACGACATAGTATTTCGCTGTAGACAGACGAAAAGCGGAAATTGAATATTTAACCGGGAAAACTTCCTTTGTTCCCCAATTATACACCTGACCTTTGGGTAAATTTAGTATTCATAGAAGAGATAAACGACCTGACCTCTAGACGCACGAAAATACTGCTCTAAATTTTACACCCCCTGATTATAACTTTTGCACCTGGGACATTCTCATGCTACTACTTGGATTTATTAGTGTGACACTTGTCTAGGTTCTGATTTAACATTCAATATTTAAATGTGAAATGTTGATTTGTTAACACTTAAAACTCTTTTACAGAGGGAATGCATATCCGTCCACATTGGCCAAGCTGGCGTTCAAATTGGTAACGCATGCTGGGAGCTTTATTGTTTAGAACATGGAATCCAACCCGACGGTCAAATGCCGTCAGACAAAACTATCGGCGGCGGTGATGACTCTTTCAACACCTTCTTCAGCGAAACTGGATCGGGGAAGCACGTCCCACGAGCTGTCTTTGTTGACCTAGAACCCACTGTCGTCGGTAAGCCGATAATTAAAGTTTTAAAAGAATAACTGAAGTGAAACTTCGTGACGAGAATTTCGGCTGTATGATTACCAGTCATGCCCCTGTTGTACCAAGTTTTCGTAAGATCTAATTGAGAATTTCCGCGGGAAACGCGGGTGGTAGGCTATGCATTATTTATGAAAAGTCATACGGAAATCGCGTGCTCAAAGAAGGCATGACTAAGAGTGATTATAGTCGATAGTGATATTGAGCTGTTAAATTATCTAGGTTATCATTTTTTTATTATTAGGTCGAAACGTTTACTCATTCTTTATGTGTTCCTCCTAAAGGGCACTCTTTACCTAAACAAATAAGCCTCGAAACACGTAAGGTAACAAAAAAATAATACTGATAAAAGATAATATAACAAAACTATCTTTCCATACAAAAGCATTATTCTATATTATCCGCCGATACGATGTCCGTAGATAAAGAAACCCATTTTTATCAAAAATTTTGACTTCCAAAATATATATTGTGGTTGCACAGCTTGCATTTTAATTTAAGTTTAAGATCACATAAATCATTCTTAGCTGCTGATTAAATATTTATACAATATGCAATTTTTAGGTTAGTTCCTAATTAGTTGCATAATAGTCTGCGACCCTCAGGTCAACAGCGTGAAAGAAATGGTTTTACGGTGTTTAATCCAAGCATTAAATTTGTTAGGAGATTTAGGAATGTTTTTATTTGTCTAGCACTACTGCCACTAGATATATCCATGGTTTTTAGAAGAAAACCTAATTTAAGATCATTGATTTTCCAATACAGCCTTTAAAAAACTAAGGGCCAGTTTGAAACAAGTGAACTAAATGGTATTAATCTTAGTGGTTACAAAAACCCATATGTAACGCTTGTTGTGATCGCTAAAATGTTATCTCGATATTTGAAAAACCCGCAATGCATTATTTTGCTTTTAACTAAGAAAAATAAAAAGCGACTTAAAACCTTCAGCATACTTAACTTTATAATAATACACAAAAGTTAAACTGCTGTTGAAAACAAGCTAGTTTAATTGAAATTCCTTCTCGTAAAAGATTACAATTTGCTACAAGGATAGAACTCGTGTAAATTGAGAATTCAAAAACTATTATTAATTATTTATTAGAGCGTACACATCGTGTCTGGTGGAATTTTTTATTTAGTTTAAAAACGTATGTTACAGATGAGGTCAGAACTGGAACATATCGCCAGTTATTCCATCCGGAGCAACTCATAACTGGTAAGGAAGACGCCGCCAATAATTATGCGCGTGGTCATTATACCATCGGAAAGGAAATTGTAGACATCGTTCTAGACCGAATTCGTAAACTTGCGGATCGATGTACTGGTCTCCAGGTAATTGCAGTTTAAAAGATTCTCATCAAATTTACAACACGTGACAACTACTGTACAGTTCTTTGCTTTTCATCTGGCCGCCTGTCACAATCAGCTTGCCACTACTAGAAATTGAAGTTGGCAATAGTAATTTTAGGAAAAAATAAATCACTATACTAAATTTCAAATAGGTATGCAGTACTAAGTAGTAATCATAATTATGGCCGTGATTGGTTAAAACAAAGACATCATTACAACCGTCTGAAAATCACATATTTTTCAAAATTGTCAATTTGACATTGGGCATGAATTCTAACACTGTAAAAAGAAAATCAATAAACAGTACACAAAATAGGCTGGCCTACAATTTTTGTTTGAATTTTATACGGAAAAATTGTTGTAAAACACGAGCAGTCAAACAAACTTAAATTTTTCTGGTGTAAAACTGAGTTTGAGTTGAGAGCGCCATCTACTGCATTTTTATTTGAAATTTAGTATAAATAATAAATTGACGGTAAACTTACTACTCGCTGACAAATAACAAATTTGTTATATAATAGGGTGTTCGGAAAAGAATGGTATGGAATAATTTCTCAACATGGGGGTAGCGATCCCCAGGGAGATGGCGAGGAATTGGTCTAGTGGTCGCCCTTAGCGATTGTTCTAATAACAATATTTTTGCTACATAAAAACTTTACTTAAATACATAAAATATGTTTCACAAAATCCAGAAAACATCTTAAACATAGATCAGAAAGATACTAAATATAAATAACGTGTTTAGATATGAAAAAATCATAATCAAAGCGAAACTTGGGAATACAAAGGGATTCTAATAATGTAACTAGAAAAGTTCTATTTTTAAACTTTGCTTAGGCATAGGGGGTCGCCAAGTTCTAGCTAATCAAATTGGAATCGCCAAACCAAAACGTTGAGAAACACTGGTTTAGGGGATACTATTTTTATCAAAATAGACAGATAGAGACAAGCACACCACACTAAAACATTTTCTTTACAACTTATAAACTGCTTATCGAACGAAGTTCAATCTTAACATGATCAATCGTTTTCGCAAAGTCTCGTATAACTAATTTTGTTACCCTCACATGTTTTGTATTTTAATTGATATTTTTATTTTGCACTATAATATCGAAAAATTCAATGGTTTCCGAGATTAAGATATTTGAAATTATTCTTAACTTCACAATCCATACCATTCTTTTGATATCATATAAACCAAAAACAGCGTTTTGTGTGAAATTATCGGTAGTAATACTATAAGTAGGTACTTCAATATTATTGGATTGTGTGTCTATAACTTATTGTGTAATAATAAAAGAGTGATAGTTTAAATATTCCGACCGCGAAGCGGAAGGATTATTCTATCAAACTGACAAACAAACAAACAAAATGTATTTATTGCGTTACCTAGTGAAGTCACTTTAATATATATAATCGATTTTGTATTATCATATATAATACAACTAGTAAGTTCTTGCTTATCAAATAATAATTTCTTGTTACACGAGATATATTGTTCGGCAATCATGCGAGTCCGAAGGATATATATATAGTTACACCGTTTTTCATTGGTTGATATTATAGGGAGTGGTATAATCGAAATTATACAAGAAAACTTATCTAAATCCAGCCTTCTGATTGGTTAATTTCGCTACGAAAAAATAATCACTTATAATACCATGAATAGTCAAAGTTATGTCGACTATTTTTGTGGTGGTATCACGAATGTCCATTGCGCTTTGGTACGATTAGGACGAGTGCGCTAGCACGAGTCCTAATCTCAACCGCAATGGACATGAGTAGTGATACCACCGCAAAAATAATCTACTTAACTTTGACTAAGAATGGTATTCGAGGGACTATTTAATGAACCAAACTACTTTTTCAAATTAGTTTTCAGTAAATCTAGCAACAAACTACGCAATTTCTATAGTAACAGAACACTAATGTTGACTTTTTCTAATAAAAATCACATTTGTTTAAAATAGTCACTTGAATACCTTCTAGGAAGATATATCCGCTGATATTTTTTTGATTGGTCAAGAAACGTCAGAATTCTGGATTTTCATTGGTCACTTTTTGACGGATGAGAGGTGAATTGAATAGTCTATATTATATCTGCGGTACCCAAAAAAGTGGAATTTGGGTAGTTACCACCCCCTAGACATAGTTTAATGAGCTTTGGGGAAATTAATGAAACCATATCACGTGAAACGGGAACAAGTACAGAAAAGAAAAACATCAACAATAATATAAGTTGCAGATCAACATCAGTTCCAAATCAATTTTGAACAGAACATCAACAACAATCTCACCTCACTAATCCGACATAATAATTTTCATTGCTTGCTTGCGTGACGACACTTTGAGAGCGAACCCGTGGGCCGAATTGGCTCAGGGCGACGCAAGTAAGCCAGTATTAGGACTAGTAGGGTTTTCAAATTTTTATAAGTGACTTTTTTTATGTGGATTTTCTAACCTCAAAATTAACTCGACACAAAATGGATCACTCTTGTACAAATTGCATTACCTACCTAAATGAATTATTTCTCGCCCAATTTGGGTGCAGAACGCTAGTAAGTAATAATCAATCTTCTGACATACGGCAATACATAAAACACCTAATAACAATAGCAAATAGACTACCTAAGTGCGAAAAACTACAAAACGACAACATTGGATGACAGCAGAAACCCTCTAGATTGTAGAAGAAAGGCGCTTGCTAAGATGCAGGGAATAAACCCCGTAGAGAAAAAACTGAGATACAGTCAACTTAATAGGTATAGTCTGTTTTTTTGCTTTATGATTCAGAGCAGGCTTTGCATTTGCATTTTTGTAACAGTGTAGGTAGTTAGTGACAAAGGAAAAAACACTAGTTATGTCAAAAACCATTAGAACTGTCAATGTGTTAACTTATAAGCACTATTATACTTAATAAGAGCTAAAATTACTGAACCATTGACATTAAATAAGGTATGGCTTTATTTTTAGTACGTTTATTTAAGCGTGATTGATATCTAACTGTACAGAAACGTCATAAAATTTCTAGACATCTATCTTTTATGTACTAATGTAAAAATAAATATATTATTAATAATTTGCTGATGATTTTAGTTTGTAGAACTGTGTTGCACAAGTTATTATTTATGCTACACATATAACAAGCATTTCAAAATAAAGAGATAATACAAAATACTCTGGTAGAACCATTTTCAGAGATATAATTTACTAGAATATAGATGGATACACTTCAGGATAATCATCCAGAATCTGATTCAGAAGAGGAATACAACTCATCTTCCGATTCTGTATCAGATTCTTCCAATCTAATAATAACAGGAGGTATATCATCCACACCAATTTAACAATGTGCTTTGCCCAGTCACTTTATATTAGTAGTTCACAGTGTTCAACGTTTTTTCCATATGTTTGCTGTACACAGTGATAGAGATTTAAGCCATAAATTAGCAATTATGTCTTTTGAGGGAGGCTGAGAATTTATGTCCTTATTATAATAGTTCTTACATAAACTCCATGCCAATTCAATTGGATTGTATTGACAGTGGTATGGAGGTAATCTAAGAAGTTCATGCCCATGTCGTTTTTTGTCAATTAAGTATTGCTTTTGGTCAATATGTAAAGTAAAATTAAACTCCCATAATTGTCGCTTTATTATTTTGTCATCAAATTGTACGTCACTTTTAATTAACCATTCCTGTATTTGTAGTTTATTGGACGAGAAATTGGGTGGTTTATCGATGAGAACCGAATTATATGGTGCATTATCCATAATTAACACACATTTTCCATTCAATTTGGCCAAAGCAGGGATTAACTGTTTTTCAACATTGCCTAAAAATGTCACCATTGATACACTTATGATAGCCCCTGTCATTATTGTCCGAGTCCACCAGTACGTCACATCCTGGTAAAGTTTCATCCAAAAACATGAATATACATTTTTCACTATAACTTTCGAAATTGTAAATATTTCCTTTAAAAGGCAATCTGCCGAAATGATATGACTCTTCTCACACAATTTTCTTCCATTCACAATTTTGTATTTATATCCCATATTTGTTAATGTGTAGTATAATTTTAAACGACTCCCAGTATAATTCAGTTCCTCCCTTGCACACAGCAATAAATTATCGAAAGTAAAAAATTCCAAATTTTCTTCTTAATATCTTCCCTGAAACTCTGTTCCTCCTAAGTTAGAAATTCCTTTTCTTTATTCATATTATCATTCGGTTATTGCTGCAGTTGTGATTTTGCTTCGTTTCGATTTCTGTGTTGCATTCGAAATCTAGCATTATAAGAAATTGTTAGATATGTTATATCTGTTTAATTCTTAATACTTACATCGAAGATTTGGTCAACTCTTCCAATGATGGCTGTTTTACTTAAGTTACCATTGATATCTTTTATATTAGTAGAACGGCGTTTTATAGCCTCTTTGGTTTTACTATTACCTAATACTGCTTTTTCATGACATTTTATTAAGATTTGCTGAAGTGTCAACTTGACAATCCCGGCGACCTGGATTTTGACATTAGTTATATTTTGTAACTAAATTGTTGTACACTGCTAAAATAATATAAATGCAAAGCCTGCTCTGAATCATAAAGCAAAAAAATAGACTATAGATCCAATGTGAATGCAGGAAAGATAAACACAACTTCGTGAAAGAAATATGTAATGAAGCGTAAAACATGCTTACAATAATAACACTAAGAACCTTTTCAAACTAGTAAAGAAGATAAACCGACATTCCATTCCACGAACTCGGGTAATTCAGAATGAGAATGGTATAGAAGTTTGCGATATGAAAGGAGTTTTAGTGGCCTGGAAAACGTATTGCACAAACTTATTTAAAGATGACAGTTTGAGACAGGTAACTTACATACACACACAGAACAGCCAGAAATCATGAAGGAGGAAGTGGAAAGAGCTATTGAGAGACTAAAACCAAACAAAGCGTCTGGTGCAGATGCTATTTCTGGGGAAATAATCAAGGCAGCGGGGTAGACTGCTTCATAAGTTGTGTCAAAACGTATGGACCACTAAAATATGGCCTGAATATTGGCTAAAGTCTATATTTACTCAAATTAAAAAAAGAGATACAAAACAAAATGGTAGAACTATTGCCTCATAGCCTTGATATCTCATGCTAGTGAAGTCTTCCTCAACATAATTATTGAAAGACAGAAAATTACTAAAATTGGCTTCGTAAGGGTCGAGGTACTCGAGAACAAATTTCAAACTTGCTCCAAATCATTGAAAAATCACGACAAATCTCAAAATCGTCTTTAGTACAGGGGTCTTAAAGTCAGATTAATAAGGTTAAAAGAATATAGTATTAAAATTTCAAAGATGAATTTAGGTATGAAAAGAATATCAAAATTATTAAATGTATTTGGTAAAGAAATGCAATAGAATTTAAAATTCAATTGAATGAAGCTATATAAGAAACAGTAGGATTCTAACATAATTTAATTATTATCTGAAATGAAGTAGAGAATTAATGGCAAATACTTATTCGAGAAATACCATTCAACATAGTGGGTGTTAGATAAATATAATAAAGTTTCTATAGTGTGTTGACTATAAAACATATATACTAAACTACATCACTAAGGAGATATATTACGTATTATAGAAAAGTACACAAAATAATTTTGACTTGAAAAGTAATAATAAGTTTGTAAGCGCCTGAAATTTAATAAAATAAACCCTTTATTATATGATTTTTAATCTGTTTTGGTATGTAAAGGGTTATACAATATATCGTAATCAAATTATCGAGAAGAGTAATAAATGATTTTTTAAAAACAATTTGATATGGAGAAGTTATGAAAGAGAATCGTTATGGTGAGATTTCCATATGTTAAACAGTTATAATCTACAAAAGCAATAACTGGAATTGGGATGCAGAACTGAGTTTATTAAGTACACGTTATGAATTGGATAGAAGTCGCTTGCTTTGCTGGAAGTAGCGTATGTCGAGTTAGTTAGCAGAGTGGGACTTCTGATGCTATAGATGGAAGGGTTTTTATCTACTGGAATTGTGATTCGTCAGGCTTGTCATTGAAGTGACGTTTAGGAACTTGCACCTAGTCAAGTTTTGCGGTACTGGGTTGTCAACTTGTGATTTTTGGAAGGAAGGCATGGCGGTTGCTTCTGGTCAATCTTGGCAGTCCTGTTTGGAGGAAGTAGCGGGTATCCTGTCGTGTTTTGGCAGGAAGTTTTTGCGGATCCAGGTGTTTTTTTGGTGGAGTTCGTGCTGGGATTTGTTTGGACGTTGGGAGATCTTTGTAAGATTGCTGGATGCGTTTGGCTTGGTAAAGGAGAGTATCGAGGTCCAAGAACAGGTAACAGAATACAGGTATTTAAATAAAAACTGAAAGAAAATATAGAAACAGTAAAGTGAGGTAACTTTAATTAGGGGAGTACTTACTATTTTATATTGTTGAATGATAAGTAATGTAACGAGAAGGTATTTGTAATTGATTTTACACTTGAATAATTTGAAGGGACAGGTGATAGACGTACAAGTTGTCATGAAATAAAATAATTAAATTTCAGGAATAAAAGCAGTCTGGATTATAAACGAATCCGATATGTGTTTCAGTTAAGAGTAAAATGTTTTCTACCGGAGCTAGAGTTTTTAATAATATTGATAATCCATAATTATAAAAGGGCAAATGAGTTAATTAAAATGCAATTTTAAAAAAGAATTCATTGATAATAAACTAAAGTAAAGTAAAAGTCATATGTAATAGCTAAAATAATTAATATTATTATAACATAAAGACCATTATAACATAGTCAATTATAACATAAAATGGGCGCCACAACGTGGAGTCACAACAATATGTTTCGTCGTATACCAAACGAGTATTTTTAAGAGCGATTAGTTGAAGATGTTACCCCTAAAATATTTCAAATTAACTTCTTGTATTCAGCACATTTTCCGATTTTCAGATTTGTTTGGGTGCGCTGTATTAAAATATTTGAACCTTTGCATACCAGTACTACATGGCTTATTAAAAAGGCTACAGCTCAAGGTAGGCTGTATTTTAACAGTCATATCAAGCTTATATACCAAATTTTTCTTGCAGAAAATAAAAATAAAAAAAACCTTACAAAAACTCCAGTTTGGCTTTTATCCAATCATATTGTACACGCTCATTCTACTGTCGGATTTCGTTGGCTCATCCATAACATTCATGAAACTGTTATAAACACCATTATTAAATAGCTTTACACTACAATATTTCGTTATATGGTTTATCTGTTTTCAGGTATGTAGCTACGGATGTTCCTAGTAGATACGTTGTTCCTCCTGAAAATTTGCTATCCCACCACAAAAAAATGCTACAAAATTTCTTATCAATGTATTTTTTTATAAAAAGAGAACCTAAGTAGTTACTATATTAATAATTCGCTTCACAAATGCAGGATTAGTTTATATGAGTTAGGCTTTTATTTTTAAGGATATTATCCTTCTCTAATTTTTAACAACTACCAGTGAAAATATAGCCTGCCTATAGCCCACTCAATACTACAGCTAAGAACTTGTGTAAGTTCGAAACCTTGTCTGCTAGATACATTAGTTTTTCATATACGCATGCTAACGTTTTTATTTATTTAGTATACTAAAATTAGCATTTCAGCACAAATATTTTTTACATTGACAACACACTTTCCTGTAGTTCTCTTTGTTTGGTAAGCAGTATTCAATAAAAAATTATTATTTATAAAAATAGCCTCACAACGAAATTTCTATACGATTACCATATTACCACAGGTTTAAAGAACGAGAAGCAATATATCAACTAATTCAATAAATTTGCATTCTAGGCACGCAAAGAAAATTAAATGTGTGCAAACTTTGTTCACACGCACGTCATTGTGTTTGTTTTGTTTAACTAACAACTTTTCAAAATGAATAGTTATTACGAAACTCGGTACCAAATGCACGATAAATGCTGAAAGAAATAGCATTTATGATATTTATAAATTTAACATTTATAAACCTAAAAGTGTAGAATTTAAGAGATTACTGTTATTTTTTCTGCAAAAAAAACGTGATTTTCAATAAAAATTGTGTACCTATATTGTTTTTTAAAGTATCCATTCAATATATCTACTAACATATTTAATCTAGAAACTTGAAGTATAACTTCAATGAACTGCAGCAGTAGGTACGACCTGTTCTAAAATATAAAAATATTTATTTAAGTAAATATAGATTCAATCGTTTGCCACGTTTTAAACCATAATTATAACACACTAATATTCCATTAATTTTTACATTAAGTACCTACACATTTTAAAAGTCACAGGTCTACCCTTAATGTGGTGCTATCATTAAATGAACTTATTTTTCAGGGATTCTTAGTTTTCCACTCTTTTGGAGGAGGAACTGGGTCTGGATTTACAAGTTTGTTAATGGAAAGACTGAGCGTAGACTATGGCAAGAAATCAAAACTTGAATTTTCCATCTATCCTGCACCTCAAGTATGTATAGTATTGTCCGTTCGGGAAACATAAAAACACAAAGTGGCCCTTGATTTCCAAAATGTCACGAGTTTACTTCCATAATGCATCTTTGTTTTAGAATGTACTTACAAAAAGTTACTAAAACAAATAGGTTAAGTGTATGACGTTTACTTAGCATCTGTTATAAATAACTACTTTTAAGGATATTATACAATAGTTATTTGCACAACTATACTTTTTTCATGAATTTGCAGTTTGATTAACGAGGGCTAAGCCTGAGTTAAACAAGCAAATGAATGAAAAAAGGGACCTTCAAAACGTGTCGTACCATCAGCTGCATAGAAAACTGGTACAGCAAAAAACGATTTCCCCAAATATTTGAAAATTTTGTTGATGGCACTGTAAGTCTGTCAAATTCGAGGTTAGTAGGTTAGGTATTGCGTCAGTCTGTGTCAAAACTGTCGCAAAATCTAACCTGCTAACCTCGAATTTGACATAGACTTACAGTGCCACCAACAAAATTTTCAAATATTCGGGTAAATAGATTTTTTTCTACCCACTGTATAGAAAGTCGGCTTTTGCTCCCTCGTTTTAGGAAACAAAACTATCAATTTCCAACCAGCGGCAGCCAATTTTTATTGACTCTCGGCGAGAGCCAATATTTTTTACCTCCCGCATTTGTGTTTATGTCTCCATGGATATCACACCAAAGCTTTACAACGTTATGTTGATTTGGAAATTAAACAAAATGTCACTACAAAAATCTAGAGTCAGTATAATGATTTCCTAAAGTTTTTTTTTTTTATATTTCGCGCTACAGAACATGCGTTCGAAAAAAATCATATATACCGTGTGTCCACAGGGTTTCGCACCATGGAATCAGAGCAACGTTAATTTATCCAAAGATCAGCTCTTGCTTTTACGAAACATCTTAATAACAAACCCTATTATATTTATTTTTCTATGGCAATAAACGATTAAGTCGTATTCAATTTGACATATGGTGTCAAATGCTACTTTAGCAGGTTAGGTTTTGCGTCATTTTGACACAGATTGACGCAAAACCTAACCTGATAACCTCGAATTTGACATCGACTTACAGTGCCACCCACATATTATTCATACGTTGTATAACCAAGACCATTCAAAATGTTCGATCATTTCAAAAGGCACAATTTTAATGGTCAATGCTTAGCAACCGTTTGGCCATCAATTGTCACGGAAAGAGTAGATCTTTAAAATAAACTAGCATCACTCCAGCGCCATGGTGCGTAGTCTCGTGGACGCACGGTATATATATATATATATATATATATATATATCACTAGAGCAAAGTTACATTTCCTGCCTTGTGTGTTTAATGTGTGTTAACAAGCGGGAGGAAATGAATACCTTTGCTCTCTAGATATATATATATAAGTAACTATTTTTGCTGTACCAGTTTTCTATGCAGCCGATGGTACATGTAGTTTTTTTGCATAGTGATTTCTTGTAACTCGAAATTTAGTCGAAAAGGACTTCAGAATTTACATCTGTCAAATTGACCATTCACAATTTCAATAATTAGCTAGTTTATTTATCTAGAACGAAAAGTGGCATTTTAAAGACGAGAAGTTGTTTAAAGAATTACTTGCGAGGACCTTTAAAAACACTTTTCGTTCGTGGTGAATACAACGGTTTATTTCATACTGCAAGTTTAATGAATTTTAAATGAAAAGTTGTAAATCATTTCAAATTTCATGTCAACAACTGACTTATAATTTTAAAGTACTTGAACTTTAAAATTTTACTTTAAAGTACTAGGACTTTAATGTTCCATTTTTTGTACAATAAATAAGTTTTAAAGTACTTGAACTTTAAAATTTTACTTTAAAGTACTAGGATTTTAATGTTCCATTTTTTGTACCATAAATAATCCGAAAAATGTCATTTTTGACATAAGTATGAAATAATTAGTATATTATTATATGAGCGATTATGACAGCCATTATTCACGAAGATGACATTTGCGCCACAAGCCGAAGGCGCGTGGCGCAAGTCATCTGAGTGAATAATGGCCATAATCGCGAATATAATACGATATTTCATCTACTCCTATGCAATAGGAGCCTTGTGTTCATATTTCAGAATTATGACATTTGTGACAGCTGTTAACTTCAAAAGTCATTTATCTACTCCTACTGCACAATGGCCATGAATTATGATTCATAATTCACGGTTTGCAGCCAATCATAAAATTCTATTTTCATTATTCAATAGTTTGCAAATTGCAACCAATCAGAAAATTCTATTTTCATTATTCAATAGGTTGTAGCCAATCAAAAAATTCATTCTTATTATTATAGTATATTATTATATGAGCGATTATGACAGCCATTATTCACGAAGATGACATTTGCGCCACAAGCCGAAGGCGCGTGGCGCAAGTCATCTGAGTGAATAATGGCCATAATCGCGAATATAATACGATATTTTATCTACTCCTATGCAATAGGAGCCTTGTGTTCATATTTCAGAATTATGACATTTGTGACAGCTGTTAACTTCAAAAGTAATTTAATAATAAGAATGAATTTTGTGATTGGCTACAACCTATTGAATAATGAAAATAGAGTTTTCTGATTGGTTGCAATTTGCAACCTATTGCATAATGAAAATAGAATTTTATGATTGGCTGCAAACCGTGAATTATGAATCATAATTCATGACCATTGTGCAGTAGGAGTAGATAAAAATAGTTTATCTTACAGTAGCAACTATTACCATACATTATACAACTGTTTTCAGTGACTAAAATGTAGTTTTATTCACTAGTGAGTATAAAAGATTTTATACTCACTAGTGAGTAAAACTTAATTTTAGTCACTGAAAACAGTTGTATAATGTATTTTATCTACTCCAGTGGGATAAGTAACGCATTACGTCACTCATTTGACACTATTTCAGTTACGTAATGAAGCTCATTACACCACTCAGTTATGTAATGGTTTCATTACGCAACTGAGTTGTGTAATGACTTCATTACGTAACTGAAATAGTGTCAAATGAATGACATAATGACATTTGCCTACTAAAATAGTTTTGAAAATGACAGATCTGACATTTCTCTTAATGCACTTTTCTCAATTTTAGGCAGTCGTAGATAAAATTTTGTACAATACATGTGTGATAATGCATCATTAATATACTTGTGTGCTTACATAACTCGTGCTACGCACTCGTTTGTAACTTACACACACGTATATTAATGATACTGTTATCCCACTTGTATAGTAAATAACTATTATACTCACTAGTGAATAAAACTTCATTTTAGTCACTGAAAACAGTTGTATAATTTCATTGCAATAGGTGCTACTGTAACTATCTATTGTCTGTTTTGCGACATATTCCGACTGCGCAAACTATTTAGGGACAAGAATTGCTACTGTAAGATAAAACGTCGTATATCACACGTGAGCGAAATGCCATTATAAGCTCGTGAGAAATTGTATCGCTCGTGCTGGGGCACTCGCGATTCAAAATTCTCACTCGCAAATAATGATGCATTTCTCTCACTTATAATATAATCTACTATTAAAAAAGTGTACTTTTTTAACCATTTTTCGTTAAAAAAGTGACACTTTCTTCATGATTTTTCGTTTAAAACAGGCGACTTTCGTGATCACCATACAAAAAATATAGTCTGTTTCATCTTTATTTGTGCCATGGAAAATCAGCTGATTTCACCAGGAATCATTTTGAAGTAATCAAATCTATTGTCAAATTTGATTAATATAGGTTGAACTAAAATTTTAAAGAGTAAATATGTTGCCAAGTTTTCCCAAACATTGATAGCAAATATTGAGAGGCCAGCTACTAGATCTAGCCCATCGAACAATAAATTATAATTGTTATTTTGAAATATTAATAGCACATCAATCAGAATGCCAAAACTTATAAGCAGAGAACAGAAAGTTTCTATTAAAAGATGTAACTATTTGAAAGCGGCAAATCGAAATGTAACATCAGCTATAATATGACAGCTTCAGGATACTTATATTTGGGGTGAGTAATTGATTACATAAAATATTCGTTTACTAGATTATACAGGTAAATTGGAGATATAAATGAAAATTACCTTTTAGGTACCTATCTAGAGCTACATACACGATATACTTAAGACAGGGCACGACTCACTAGAATTACAGAAGACTATACTCCATTTACTTGACATCTGCACTGTCAGTGTCAAAAAAAAAAAATTTCTTGACTATACCTCCAAAATAATGTGTTTTTTATTAGACTGTACAGTAATTTAATTGTTAAAATGTGAAAAATAGCAGTGGTGCCAACATACTGGCAGTTTGACAGTGCAGATGTCAAGTAAATGGAGTATACCAGCGATATGACAAAACGATACGTCATTGACGAAATTTTGAAAGAAAGTTGCCACGAGGTACTTAGATACCTCCTTACTATTGTCAGTATAATCCAATTGAAATGGCATGGAGGTTTTATAAAAATTATTGTAACTATCATATAAAGTCACATCTTTCATATAAAGATAAGGTAGCGAACTTATGGCTTGAGGCACTCTCAAAATGTGACTCAAACATGTGGCTAAATTACTGCAGACATACTGACGAACTTATAGGTTACGACTGGAAAAAATACATGGTGAACACTTCAATAGAAAAGTTCTTCCTTTCGTTATTTCTTTGGGCGAAGCTGATAGAAATCTTCTGAAGAAATTATGGAAAACGACTAGTAAAAACGAAGCAAGACAGCGATCTGAGATTCTAAATATAAAGCATCTAAGAATATGTATCATATTTTTATTTTGTATAATTTACAATGAGTCAGTAGCATTTCAAAGAAATTGTACAAATACAAGTCAAGTTACTTATAGTTAAGTATGTATTAGGTTCTAATAAATGATCTGCTACTATTAATCACTCGTTTTCATAATAAACAAAACCATTGATTGTGTGGTTAATTTCTGACGAGAATTTGTAATACATGGGTAATCTAATTTCCTCTTATCGCTTTCCACACGGCAAGAATTTATACTGAATTTATACTGAATAAAAATCACAATCAAAATACTCGTCCTGCTATTTCTTCTTAAACATTCAAAGTTGATTTGGCATCATTTTTTTCTTCTGTCATAGAAATGTATAACCTAAAATACTTCAAATGTAAAATATTTGTATACCTGGTGAATGCTGTTATAAATCCTTGGCCAACTTTGGTTCAAATAAAAATGAAACAGACTATACTGTGTTGGGTACTATGACATAGAGTTTATTAATACCTATTTTTATTACATTTTATAAAAGTTCATACGCGAATTTGAGGAAAAATATTTACTTTGACACTGAAATAATGAGAAATATTGTCATTTTTAAATTCAAACCCGCCCTTATGCAGGTGTGGAAACCTTTGCAAAACAAAATTCAGAATCCTTAATACAAAAAATTGTATATGCATATGCCAACTTCAAACAAATTAAAATGTTTTTATGTTTAATGAACAGACTATATATTTAGTTCTATTGAAACATAATTATAGCAAATATGAAGTACAGATTATGTTGATCATAAACAACAAACTGAAAAACTACAGATACAAAAATAAACCAAATAGTTATTTGTGTACTAACATACTGAAAGTCTACCGCTTATCACAAATGTAGAAATTAATTGCCGAGACCCGTACGGCTTGAGATAGAAATATGCAATTCGGTATTTTCATAGGGTTGAAAATTGTAAACGATTGCAACATTAAAACAATTGAATGTCGTTTCTGGTTTCACCGGAAATGACCTTGACTTTGTTATTTTAAATAGGGCACCCTATATATTTTCTCTTTTTATGACTGTCTGAACAATTCTAAATAACTTTTGTCTAACTTACCCCATGTCTAAAATTAATAGTTTTTGAAATACAACCGCTTAAAAATATGCCGTAATTCCTATTTGTTTGTATTTTACGGAAAAACGGAGTAGGCCAGGACAGAGGTTGCTATGGTTTTTAAAAACAATTGAATTTTGACAAGTATTTTCAACCCTATCGACATACCGAATTGCATATTTCTATCTCAAGCCGTTTTGAAATGCCGCCGTGGGTAGTAGTTTCGTTTTCACCCGGTATATAAATGAATGTTAATTTTGTTTGTCCCGTATGCTTTCCTATACCACTCATCCGATTGCGATTAAACTTTAGTGAGTTGTGCGCACGCCCGCAAAGGTTTCTGAATTAGTACAATTGGTGGCGCTGGGGTTGAGATATTTCTAGAGTCCCTGTATATAGGTTACTAAGAGTTGGGCAAACAACGGGATACATTTTGATTGGTTTGGATCACTTTTTGCAAGGCATGTGTGATAAAAGTGCCTTTTTTAACATATTTTGTAACATGTTACGGTCGATAGATTCACACATGCAAATCTAAATATTAACTGAATTGGCCGTATATTTCTAATAGTCGGTTCTAGAGATCCTAAGTCCTAAGAATGATGTATACTCTGAAAACTCTCCCATCAAAACTTGCCTTTGATGCGAGAGTTTTCAGAGTGTTGATCATTCTTAGGATCTTTAGAACCGACTATTAGGAATATACGGTCAATTTAGTTGAGATTTAGATTTGCATGTGTGAAACTATAGATCGTAACATGTTACAAAATATGTAAAAACGGTACGTTTATCACACATGCCTTGTAAAAAGTGATCCAAACCAATCAAAATGTATCCCGTTGTTTGCCCAACTCTTAGTAACCTATATACAGGGACTGTAGATATTTCTAGAGATCCTGTGTATAGTTTACTAAGAATTGGGCAAACAGCCTGATTTGACATACATTTTTGATCCAAATAATATATTTGACATATGACAAACAAATAGGTTATGGGAACCAATCTTACTAACTTGCTTTTGATGGGAGAGTTTTCAGAGCATTGATCGTTCTTAGGATCTCTAGAACAGACTATTAGGAATATATGGCCAATTTAGTTAAAATTTAGATTTGCATGTGCGAAACTATCGGTTGTAACAAGTTACAAAATATGTAAGAAATAAGGCACTTTTATCACACATGTCTTGTAAAAAGTTATCCAAACCAATCAAAATGTATCCTGTTTGCCCAACTCTTAGTAACCTATATACAGGTTAGTAACATATATACAGGGACTCTAGATATTTCGATAAATTGTATTTTTTGTATTCGCTCCCCAAACTGGTTACTTTGGAAACTGTCTAGGATCCTCAAAATGGCCATTTAGAGGCCTTGTACTTAAAGTCGTCATGGCAACATTTTAGCGGACTCAAACATTTGTTGCCATGACGACTTTAAGTACAAGGCCTCTAAATGGCCACTTTGAGGATCCTAGACAGTTTCCAAAGTAACCAGTTTGGGGAGCGAAAAATACATTTTCGCGCGGCCTCCTAATATAATGCCGCGTTAATGGTAATTGAAACTTCATATTATAATGTTTGGAGAGCTAATACTAAAAAACGTTGTATGCAACACGTCCTCAAATGGCTTTAGAGGACTCATCTTCATATTACGGACTCGGCTGCGCTTCGCTCCGCCTCGTCCGGAAACATTACGACTCGTCCCCTAAAGCCTTGCTTTGAGGACTAGTTACATAAACTACTACTATGGTCCGATTTGGCTCGTATTCAGAATATATATTAGTTACGTCGAAAGAAATATTTTTAGGAAAAATGGATCCCGTAGATGGATTTGGCTCATATTCAGAAGATGTGTGTACAAAAACAAATTATTTTTGGGCAGACGTTTGCCGGGTCAGCTAGTGAGAGATAAAAATGAACTTCAGCACCGAGAATCACATTAAGTTTTTTTTAAATCGAGGAATCGTAAAATTAAGAAATTTAAAATGTCTTCTAGGTTATGTTGACGTTTATCTACCACCCTTATGATAGCAGCAGGGAAGAAGGAGATGAAATTAGGAGTGATTATTCTTCTTAACATAGAATTTCCGCTTAGACCGCGTATTTATGGATGAACAACCAGCATTTTCTGACTCAATGTGCCTTGCATCTTGTGAACTCGAGCAAGAAACGGCGCGATGGCCATGCTCTTTGGTGGCTCGTGTTGCTTGAGTACCTTGAGAACGAGGGTACTTAGGCAGATTAGACGGTGTTATAGAGCTTAGCAACTTTGTATGCCATCGAGCCTTAAAAGCCATATTATGGCCGCTGTCGAGGGTCAATAAAAATTATGGTTCCAACAATAATAGTAGTTTGTATACCAAGGCACTGAAGATTAGGTTAATTTTAAAAATAAAAAAGGATGGAGACATTGCGTACGTCACACAGCAGACAGGTTGGTTCCTGTAAAATTCAGCGATGACGAATCACAACAAATAATAATAAGAAAACGTCAGCTGAGGGGCAACTCCTTCGATAAATATATATCAAATCCGATTTAGAAATTTGTACATGTCTTAATTTATATTAAATATTGTATGAAATTGCAAATAGAAGGCCTTTAAACTATATGTTTTTCTTAATTATGCAGAGAGTGCTCGTTTATACTGGGAGGCAGGTTGGCCGAATGGTTAAGGCGTCAGATTTAAGCTCTGAACTCGAGAGAGAATACGGGTTCGATTCCCGTACCTGTCATATACGTATACCGTTACTATAAAGGGTGAAATTTTACCGGCGTCTAACATAGTCGATTTAGTTCACGACACTCTGAGGCCTCGAAAAACTATTAATCCACCCGGACGCCTACAGTTTGCTGATTACATCAAAGACCTTAACGTTGCTCATGTGCTGCTGCCTAAACCTAAGCAGCAAAAAGTGCCAGCCCCGACTGTTACTACAGGAAAAACCGAAATGGAAACTGATAACTGCGAGTCCGATTTAGAATATAAATTAAAAACACCAGCTACTCATCCAAGTCCTCATCAAAAAGGTTCAGTCAGAAGAACGCCGATAAGGAAACGCCTCCAAAAAAGGGCCGTTAGAAAAACGACTCTAAAGCAGATGTCATCAACATAAAAAACGAAGGGAATTCTAGATTGGGAGCATCTTAAACTTTAAAATGCCACAATGAAATTTGTTCTACGATCCCTTGTAAACGAATTCTGATTTTATTACTTGCAGCCTTTTTAATTTGAAATGTTGTACTTGGGGCCGAAGCAAATAGCTTTTTTAAATTAAATAAATGTGAGAAAACCTAGATGGTCAACACCCCGGGAAGTTTAAATTCAAAAAAATGGAACTTAGAAAAAAAATCGGAAAAATTTCAAATTCAAATATTCGGGCGAAAAGTAAAAATGACCGCCGCGTAATTCCGGAAGCAAATTAAAAAATGGCCGCCGCGTAATTTAATCGGAAGCTAATGTGTAATTTAATCAGTAGCACATATGAAAATTAATTAGATCAAACCGCGAAATTAATTGGGTCATTTAATTAGAGCAACTTAATTAGGTCAATTAAAATTAAAACCCCGAAATCCGCGAATAAATCCGCGAATTAAACCGCGAATCCGCGAATCAAACACTTAATTCAATTAGCGGTGCCCTCATACTACTAACGGCTGCTCACACTGGAGCAAAAACTGATACCCAAAACGGTTTCGGAGGAGTGTTTGAACTTGTTTAAACGCAATCCAGCAAAATTTTTTGCAACTATTTATTACAATGGATGAGACATGGAATCACCACTATATTCCAGAAACGAAGCAACAATCGAAGCAATGGACTACCAACAGAGAACCTGTTCCGAAAAAGGCCAAAACAGTTCCGTCGGCCGAAAAAGCTTTGGCTTCAGTTTTTTGGGATGCCAGGGTATTATTTTTGTGAATTATGTTAAAAATGGTAAAACAATCAACAGGGCATACTACGGCTACCCTACTTGACCAGCTAAAAGACAAATTTCAAGAAAAACGACCCGGATTAGTAGAGAAAAAATCTGTATCATCAGGACAATGCACCCTGTCACAAGTCAGTTATTGCCATGGCAAAAATTAATGAATTGCGGTTTGAATTGGTACCCCATACCCCCTACAAGTGCATTGATCTTGACGAGGATTACGTTGAAAAATTAAATTGCTGTTTACACGATATTCTTTTGTTTTCTTGTCTAGGCCGGAGACTTTTCAATTTATCCTCGTAGATAGATAAAAGTTGCTGCAACACTCTCTAGCGGAACTATTTTGACAACATTGTGAGATAGATCAAATTTAAAGGCTCCATACACAAAAATTTAAATTTCTAGAATTATCGTTAATTTGTAACATAAAAATCTTTTGTATCTCTTTTGGGACGCAACTTGGTATATGGGCGGGCATATGTGGCTAAATCAACGTTTTTTGCTTATAGATTATTTAGATGCAGACATCTGTCTTTCTCATATTTAAATAAATAACAACAAGTACTTACCTTACTACATTTTTACAGCGCAAAGTTGTAATTTTATGTTATATTTAGAACTTTTGTAGAGCTTAACCGTACTAGTAATATACAGCAATAACAATTTTTAGGTATCAACAGCTGTTGTCGAACCATATAACTCAATTCTTACCACTCATACGACACTTGAGCATTCCGACTGTGCGTTTATGGTAGACAACGAAGCTATATACGATATCTGCCGTAGAAACTTAGATATAGAACGCCCTACATATACAAACTTAAACCGACTGATTGGACAGGTAACGCAAAAGCTAAACTATCAAACATAATTCCTTTTCTATGATCAATAAAAGAGTAGGCTTTTTTAACATCATATGGTGACAGAAAGTAAACATTAATTTGCATAGCAAATATTTTTTTTTACTCTATCCTTTCTCTTTGTACCTATTGGGTGTCGAGATTTCTTGTCTAATGCTTGCAAATTTTCTCCACTCTTTTCTCTTTTGTGAGTTCTTTTGCCTAGTTCCATGTTTTGCCCTTTCTTTTTTATTATTTTTCCAATCGCCTGGCTCCATGTTTCTTTTGGGCTTCCTCTCTTCCTCTTTCCCTCTGCCATTGTTTCCCACACTTTCTTAGTTTGTTTTCTGTTTTCCATTCGGCATATGTCTCCAAATCATCTTAACTGCCCTTCTTCTATTTTCTTTTGTATTGGTTCTACTCTTAGTCTGTCTCTTATTTCTTCGTTTCTAATCCTATCCAGTCTTGTTACTCCTAACACTCTCCTAAGATACATCACCTCCAAGGCTTGTATTTTTGAATTGTTTCTCTTGTTTATCACCCACGATTCGATTTCGTATATTAGTATTATGGTATAGACTGTTCTGTACACCGCTAATTTTGTTTTTGTAGAAATCCCTTTTTGTTTATTAAAGATTTTTTTAGAGCCATTGAACATGTGCATAGCAAATAATAACCATTTAAAATAGTAAGTGCATCTTTCTCCTGGGCTGTGGCATTTGCAGGCGGAGGCAAAAAAATCGTTGCAGCCTCCTCCCCCGCAAGCCGTAATAAAAATTTTCGTTTTGTCTCAAATTGTTCCTTAGTTATAGCCTTTATGGACGTAATTATAATGCAAATACCATAATTATGTAGCCCTCATTTTTTGATCGTAGAAAAAGTTATGTGTACACCTCCGGGCGAAACTACCTCGCTGTGCTACTGCTACCACTTGCTTTAACACTATTAAGCCCTTCTAGATTGTGTCTTCGATAACTGCCTCATTGCGTTTCGATGGAGCTCTAAATGTTGATTTAACAGAATTCCAAACAAATTTAGTACCTTATCCAAGAATTCATTTTCCTCTGGCTACATATGCTCCAGTAATATCTGCAGAAAAGGCCTATCATGAACAGCTTACCGTTTCCGAAATTACCAATGCCTGCTTTGAACCGGCAAATCAAATGGTAAAATGTGACCCACGCCATGGAAAATATATGGCTTGCTGCATGTTATACAGGTAAGCAACACTTTCTCGTACAATGTAGCTACTCAACGCATATTTTTACAAAATGATTGTCAGTGTTGATGTTTGATCATAACTATTATCTACCACCCCCTATGTACATACGTATACTCACTTTAAATAAAGGAAAAATAAGAATTTTTAAAAAGAAAAACAGTAAAATCCTGAACTACCACTTTCAAAAACATCATAGCACTTCATTGAAATTGAAAAACAAACTCAAATCTGAGTAAATAATCATATTTCATAATATGCAACCATATGTATTATTAGCAGCTTAAAATAGGTACTTTCCATGTAATAAGCAGACCTTCATTAGAAAAATCATTTCACCCCTGAACTGTAGGTAATGACCAAAATACTAAAGTTTTTTGTAATTTCAGAGGAGACGTAGTGCCTAAAGATGTCAATGCTGCCATTGCTACAATTAAAACAAAACGGACAATACAATTTGTGGACTGGTGTCCTACCGGCTTTAAAGTCGGTATTAATTACCAACCTCCAACTGTTGTACCAGGAGGTGACCTAGCAAAGGTTCAACGAGCTGTCTGCATGTTGTCTAACACAACAGCAATTGCTGAAGCTTGGGCAAGGTAAACCCTTAATTCAATTTACATACAGCATTATCTCTTCTGATTTATCTAATAGGCTAGACCACAAGTTCGATCTTATGTATGCAAAACGAGCTTTTGTTCACTGGTATGTGGGAGAAGGTATGGAGGAAGGTGAATTCTCAGAGGCCCGAGAAGATTTAGCTGCACTTGAAAAAGATTACGAAGAGGTTGCAGTCGACTCTGTTGAGGGAGAAGGAGATGAAGGGGACGAATATTGAATTAACACTATGTTATCAGTATCAATACCAGCACTGCATCTAAGTTGTAGCTTTATAGTTAATACTTAACTTTCATATAACTTAAAGTTTACTAATATACACCAAATTATATATACTCCATTTACTCCATTTATGATTCTGGTCAGGCTTTCCATGGACATTTTTTTACAGTGTAAGTGACATTTGGTGACAAAAAATTACCAAAAGGAAAGCCAACTTTGACAGTTTATCATTTTTATTCATCAAGTGAATTATAGTTGTTGAAAATATCATAACTGATCCGTCCTATCCAGTAGGATCCTACGAATGGGATTTCTATGACTGAAGTACTTTTCACAAGTTATAAACTGTCAATATCATTTTGACAATATCAGTTTTTTGTAATTAAATGGTAAAAATATTCATATTCAAGACCTGCTCAGAATCACAAATGGAGTGAACGAGGTATATATTATTAATTTGTATAATTTTTTACTTGCTTGTAATAAACCAAAGCACTGTTTTAATAAAATAAACCATAATACATTATTTGCTTTAATTCTTCGTTTCATTGTTTCCTCTTTTGTTGGAAGTGTCCGATGCCCTTCTGAAGCATAATGATTGGTTGATAAACAAAAAATATATTCAGGATTCATATCCCAACTTTTCTCGGCGTACCCTTTCGGTTTTTCCATTTTTGATCAATTTAAAAATAGCTAAGGTTTATGGGGTTAATCGTAGTTGTTGAAAATTAACTCCTTTTTTGCATAACCTGTCTATTTCGGCTACGTCCTTTGGAAAAAAGGAGAAAAGCAAAAATACTAATTGGACAAACCGAGCACGGGTAAAGATAAACGCAAAGATGGCGTATGGGTTTAACTAAAAAGTCAAACACGCTAATGCGCATACCCCCTATATCTAGAGGTCAGAATGTAAATCGGCGAAATTCGTTTCCGAAACAATTGGCTATTGGATCGGTACACATATACAGGGTGTTTCATAACGTACGGTGGAGATTGAAAGGGTAGCTAGAGGGGACCAAAATAAAGTTATTTTCTTAATACACTTCTGACCAAAACCCCAACACCAAGAAAGTTACAGCAAGTTAAAGTTGAATAAATTAACGAGCATTCTTTACAAACTGAGGTAGTAATTTACATTTTAAGTTCAAGCAGGGGATGCTTGAGAGTTGAGTTGAGTTAAAAAAATTAATAAAAACAAAACAAAAATCACAGCTATTTAAATTTTTCTTTTAAATGCTTCAAAATTGGTGTTCAAAGATGGAGAACCACTGACTATTTAGTAATAACTAAAAAACAAGTAGCAGTAGAAATGTGTTTGAGTGTTAATTCATTTAAACATCAAAATTAAGATACATCAACAGTTAAGTTTTAATTCGACTTAAGTGGCTGACTACAGTAATGCAGAATATTTAGATATGATTATTATATATGAAGCTACTAAAGAAAACGCTGCACGTGAAAGACGTATGTATTCGGAAAGATTTCCAAATCGTCAAACGCCTTTCAAAAATACTTTTCTTGGAGTAGTCCAACCAGGAAATGAAACTGGAAATTTACAACATAAGAAAGGCCATCGTGGCGGCAGACCAATCAACATGAGGTGAATGTGGAGGAAGAACTTTTAGAATTGATTGATGCTAATCCAACTATAAGTACATGCCAAATTTCCCACCAAGTTGGAGTTTCTCCATTCTTTATTTGGCGCACATTGAGCAGTAATGATTTGTACCCCTATCATCTGCAAAAGGTGCACAGACACGGATTACCCGCTGCGGTAGCAGCTTTTCAAATGGCTGCTAAATCGCACTAATAGAGAAGCAGAATTTCAAATACACGTACTGGTGACGGATGAATGCTCTTTTATTAGGAATGGTGTTCCCAACTTCCACAATTCTCACATATGGGCTTATCAAAATCGGCATGCAATTTGCCAGAATAGCTTTCAGCAGCGTTTTAGTTTGAGTTTGTGGGCTGGTATTCTAATAAACACTTTATGAATTACCAGCACGCCTTAATGGCCATTCTTCTTTGTAGTTTTTACAAAAAGTTCTGCCAGAGCTCCTCGTATTACTCTTACAGAAAAGTAATTTCTTCTTTACTCGCGTTTCTAATCTCGGCTGCGCCTCGATTAGAAAGATCGCGATTCGTAAAGAAAAGCAATACTTTTCTTTATTTATAATACAAATAACAAGTCAAAAGGAAATAAATTTATAATTTGTCCGGACATTTTTAGGTTGCATGAACGTACGGCTAATTGGCGTTATTTCTTAGATTACGACCCCACTTGTATATGGGTTTTTCGAATTATTCCCCCTGAATTTCAGCATATCAAATTTTATGCAGGCATTGGTTTTCTAGCGCACACAGCTGTGTTATGCGCTTACCGTCGGCGGTTCTGAAAGGCACTCATTTTGTGCATCTCTGTTTTCGATTCGTTAGCACGCTAGAATACAAATATCGATCCGTCTACGACTGGTTTTTCTGAATGTTGTGGCGAGCAATTTATGAGACAGCTGCCATGTCGTGCAAGTTTCAGATTTCGCTCGTTGAGTGGATTCGCCCCCTGGTTCCGCCGCATCTTTAGATGGAGTTGTTGCAGTCATCCCCCCCCCCCTTTATTTGGTGTCGTCTATGCAGGTCTGGATACAGCCGCTGATTGCAGCAGCATGGGACATCAATTTACCGCACAGCCAAGCTCCTTAAAGGTATCGTTTGTATTATTTTTAACGTTTAGAATGCAACTTGACATATACAGTGTGTTTCGTCCAAACATCGAACAGTTGATGTAAAGTCTCGGTTGTTTAACTGTTATTGTGTGCCTTTTTCATTTGTCAAACCATTATAGTTGTGTACCTGTCATTACATTTCATTTACCGTCAGTTTACATAGTTGTTGATTAACTTTATGCAGTAGCCCTTGTCATGTGTCACAACCGCTACTTATTATAGTTGAATCTCACCTTTATTACCGCTATTTGATTATAGTTTACTCTTCATATCGCTTTTCAGAGTTAATGTCAAATTTACCGAATTATTTCAATAGATTTAAGACGTTGCGCAATTTATCGAACTGCCGTATACCAACACGTTTCATATTAACATGTGCCTTTTTATATACAGAGTGTCCCGTAATGGCCACTAAAACTTCCGGTAGGGATATTAGTTATACAATTCTGAATCGAAAATCTTAATACGAAAATGTTGAATGAAGACCAAGCCTTCACGAGCGGTAAATAAAAACAATTGTTTTTTCAGGTAAAGTGCCCCTTCTGTTTTAAATACAACAAAATATCATCAAGAAGAGTTATTCGAAATATAAAATTATGGTATCATGCAAAATTTCAGATATATCGGTTTACTTTTATGAAACCATGTTATCACAAAAGTACTTCATCTAATGCGAGACCATAATTGTACATTTTAAACCACTCTTCCTGATGAAATTTTGTCGTATTTAAAACAGAAGGGGTACTTTACCTGAAAAACAATTGTTTTTATCTACCGCTCGTGAGGGCTCATGAAGAACAATTAAAAAATTTCGTATTAAAATTTTCGACTCAGAATTGTACAAGGAATATCGCTACCTGAAGCTTTAGTGGCCATTACGGGACACCCTGTATATTCAAATATTTTGTCAATACATGTAATGTTAATTTAACTGTGCTTTTTTTTAAATTGTGCATCCGTCGTGCGTATTATATTTTACAGTATAAGAGGAGTTTGACCAGCTGATCAAGTGGATTTTCGAAAGGTAGGTCCGATGGTGCTGAACTGGCTCGCTAACCAGAATACTGCCAACCTTAAAGTTGAAAGGTGAATTCACATGCTTCCACTGTTCCTCAGTGAGTTTACCTGTGCATTCTTTATAGTGATGGAATTGTGATGGCGCCTTATTATTTTAGATCTGTTTACAGTTTATTAGTCCATTGTCCTTGTTATCTCGTGTTGGACCACCCCTTGCTCCACTGCAGCCTAGTCGGCAACTCTTGTTATGGGCTGGGCAGCGGTCCTATGTGAGTTACATTCCTGATTGTGTGAGTTATTGTACGCGCGAGTCGTCTAGTTTTATCATGTTTTTTCGTAAATACCGTTACAAGCTGGCGCTTTGTCGTAAATGTGGTTTTAGCCCGTTACAAATTAGAGTGGCCTGTGATTCGTGTTATGCGTTTGGCAGTACTAAAGTGTCAGTCTATGTCAAATTCGAGGTTAGTAGGTTAGGTTTTGTTTGTTATTTGACACAGACTCACGCAAAACTTAACCTGAAAATCTCAAATTTACCATTGCTTGACAGTGTTTTAAATAAAATAAAACCCTAGGGTGTTTTATAGCTATAAAACTCTAGGGGTTTATAGCTTACATTATATAACTGATATCGGTGTAATTATTCCTCTCTAGTATGTGAGTTGTGGATAAAATCACTAAATTCAACTATTTTAGCGGATAAAGATCGGATGTTTAAATGAGCCAATTTAAGACTACTGTTGGGCATAGTGTAATAAAAATAATGAAATAGGAAAATATATTTTTTTAAATAACTAAGTTCGAATGATTTAGAGAAAAGCAGCTTGCGCTCAGCTCAGTAAATCAACTCAGCATAACCTATGTAAATATTAAAAAAAAATTAGCATCATAGAATAGATAAATAGTAATTTATTATACAAGACGATAAAGTTAAATTTTATCCACGACTGAATCGTTTAACGTCGAGACGAAGTCGAGACGTTAATGATTCAAGAGTAGATAGAAATAACTTTATCGTCGTGTATAATACAATATTTTTTTCTATAGCAAGAACTTTAACAATTTCAAACGTAAATAAGGACAGTCAATGACATTTCAAAATGTCAGTAGCTGGATTGGGTTGCTACGATAATACGAAGCTGTCATTATTAATTTAAACAAAAGTTAGAAAATTAAATTACTTTATCTATCCTTGATGTTAAAGTGCTGCTTTATCTACCCTTGCCGTTAAAGTAAAACTTGACCTTTTGTTTTGAGTTGATAAAAGCACACTTTAACATGTGCTATAGAAAAAATTAATATTTATGCTCCAGAAATCACTCTTCAACCGTTTCTTATGCATGGCAATATATAAAATCATAGAGTAATTTTAATTGACCATAATATCCGATTAAATAACGACTAAAATGCCCGGTTGCACCTACATCACAGATTAAATTACTTAACTCAAGCTAACTAACTCGCATTAAAATTTTAATATGGATTAAATTGAGAAGTGTTACACCGACATGTTTTAAACTCAGGTTAACTAACTTGTGATTTGATGTGACAACATTGCATTATTTAAACGTAATCGCCTGTGATTGGTCAATTGGCGACTTTAACATTGACAGTTCTCATTGTCCGTCGTCTGCGTTGATTGTTTATAACAATCAACGCAGACGACGGTCCTCACATTTGAATTCTGGGTGTATTTATAATAAATTGTAAAAACGTGAGAGATCTAATTTCGCTGAAGGCGAGAAAGAACTGCTACTGGAAATTGTATGAAAGTATTTTCATGTGCTGGAAAATTTAAAAAAAAATGATGGTACAACAGTGAAAAAGAAGGCAGAGGCATGGAAAAATGTGGCCAAATTGTTTAACTTAACATAATACGGCGACAGTCCCACTTGCGTAAGGCGTGGCCGCGGTTAAGAATGGTGTTTTTACGGCCAGTCACCCTCTAGCTCAGCAGTAAAGAGTGTCCACGAAGGACGATGATTGGAGCTCCTGTGGAAAGATAACGATTGGTGTTTAAACGGGTGTTTATTCTAACAAACTAAATTTACTATATACAGGTTTATACATACAGAAGAAAAGTGGAAAAATATATGACTCTAGACCGGTGTCGAGGCGTTGCCGGCGGCAAACTGAGGCTCGTGATGGCGGAGGTCGGCCTGGGGGCAGAAAACGTCGACCAGGACTTCTTGAACCTGGGGCTCGCGTTCAAACAAAGTCCTTTGCAGGAAGGGCTGTCTTCACGTGCTGGACCACCTGGGGCATGATACACTTCAGCGGCACGCGGCTGGTGGGGCGGAAGCTTGGAGTGTCTTGAGCCGGGCTGGGTACCTCTAGGGGCGACACACTCCGGTTGCAGGCAGCTGGAGCGGACCCGTGCTTGGGGGTGGCTGGCGGCAGAGCCGGATGTCGGCTGCTCATTAGGGATCGCATGCCGCACTTAGGTCGTGCGTGCTTTAAATCCGGGGCGCTGAAGCTGTAGCTTGTCGGTCGCATGATTTGGAAGTGCGAGCACGAGAGCTTGAAGCTGTTGGCTGGCGTTGAGGATCAGAGGCGAGCTGCATGGTGGTTCATGCTCCGATTCCTGGATGAGGATGCTAGGCCGCTCTGGAGAGCGCGAGCTCTAGGTGGTAGCCTGGGCAGAGCCGAACGCAGGGGGGCTCGGGCTCCGTTCCTCGGTGATCTGGGATGTGGAGGCTTCTATGTGATGATTCCATTGTATCGCACTAGGTAGGTGCGTGCCCGAGGGCGGACTCGGCTTCGCTGGCTGGAAGTCTCTGTATCGCACTAGGTAGGTGCGAGTCAGAGCGCTAGTGGAGCAAACAAGGTCGGTTTGACTGCTTCAGCTTCCAGTGATTTGTTATCCTATCTGAAAATTGTCCCGGCTTATACGGGATTTCTGCGGCTTTGTTTGCCGATTTCTCTGCTCTCATTGGCTGCCGTGGTGGGGGACCTTTAGCGTTTCTTCCGCGTTTTGCTAATTGCGGCTCTATCTAATCCAGGTTTTTAATTAGAGGCTATTTCCAATAGCATTGGTTTCCTCGCGAAAAGACACGCATTTTGATATAACATTCGGGCTGGTTTGGTGAAATTCTCCCCGTGTATGGTGGCGAATTTCGCTGAGCCCGGGGTTATTATTTCCAAGTTTTTACCGCCACTCTCGGTGGTCGATCCTGATTCATGATAACAAGTGCCCTCATCAAATTTCTGGTTTCATTGCAAATCTTTTGATATTAGATATGTAGGTGGTGCTAATTGCTTCTTCTGTAATTAAACCTATTCTAGTCTGCAGAGCGAAGGCGTCAGTCAGTCGGCCTCCGAATTTGTTCGGGCAAATCCGCACTTTTGGCGACTTGACGGTTTGTTTTTGCTTGCGCGCTTCTGGGGGCGATTTGTTTCAGCCAAGGACATACGTGCGTTTGATGGTACGAAATTTTACCTTTCCGTGGATACCAAACACAAGTATGTTCATTAGCGCGATGTATTCTCGGCGGGTGCTCAGTTTTGGGGCGATTGTTTCTTGTTTCCCCGAATTATGCGCGTTGGTCGAGACGTTCACTTAATTAATTAAAATGGGTGTTTCTGCCCCTTGAAGAAATCAAAGGGGAATCGAGGGCGGTAACTGACAGAAGCAAAAGAGAAAAAAATGAATTGTTTAAATGGGCCGGGATTTGACGAATGGAAATAATGCATGGCCATTGGTCGAATGTCAGGATCATATCAAACTATTCTTCTAATAATGTTGAAAGACTACCATGTCAATTAAAGACTGCTTACAACAATATTAAGAAGAAGCTGAAAACAGACAGTGCCAATGACAAAGTAAATTTATGTTAATGTTTATCATTGCTGCTAATTATTATTAACTAAATATGCATTGCAGTTACAAATGTATAAAACAGGCAAAGGATCACAAATTGTGCCAAAAGTTGGAGAGTCTGAGGCACATTTGCACATTTAATTAGTCTGCTGAAGCCACAGTTGGAGCCACTGAAGTCACGCTTTGATTCAGCTGCAAACTACATAATTGATGGTGGATTACTATAATTTAAGAAAACAAGCTATGTAATTAACCAAATACGTTATTTATTTACAAGCAAAGTAAAATGTGATTGTTTATAGATTTTTCAAATGAGTCTATTATGGAAAATGCAGATGATCATAGTGTTGATGTGGACAGCACTCAGGAGGTAGCTGTGCCTCTCGATGCGCCCATACCAAATGTACAAGTGATTGGGCTATGTAGTAATAAGCCACAAATTTTGAATCCTTCAACCACTACTCCAAAATTCCTGTAAACGAAAACTAACCATTAGCAATGTATACGATAACATCAGCAATTACACAAAAGAAAAAATAAAAAAAAAATTCTTTTACAAAAAAGACAGATTTTGAGATAGATATTTTACTTTTAAAAAAGAAAGATATAGATGAAAGAAATGTTTTAAGAAACAAAGAAATTGAAATCTTTGAAGAAAAACTGTCAAGAAAACTTAGAACAAAGGAGGAAAAAATAAATTTACAAATAAAACAAACTGAGCTTGCCAAATGAAAATGAAACAGTTAGAACAAATGTAATTACGTATTAAATATTTACTTACCAATTTAAAAATGTATTAATTACTGATGTTCTTGCTGAAGCATTTATATCATTATTTATTTCAACATTAATTATGGCTTCATCTGGAATATCTTCAGTTAAGTTAGGAGTTATTTATTTTAAATTAGTTGATACATCGTGTAGAACCGCTGTAGCGACAATAACATCTACTAACATGTGAGCAAACAAAAATAAAATCAAGCTTGGCTTTGAAATATTTGTTTTATGAATAATATGTTGGTAGCACTGTGAGTTTATGTCAAATTTAAGGTTAGCAGGTTAAGTTTTCCGTCAGTTTTGACACAGACTGGTGCAAAACCTAACCTGCTAACCTCGAATTTGACATAGACTTACAGTGCCATCAACATATTATTCATAAAACAAATATATCAAAGCCAAACTTGATTTCATTTTCATTTGCTCACATGTTTCTTTCTCTGGTTTTAGTTGTAATCCCATTGACAAGCATGGGAATCTACTTTATTCATCTTCCGATATATTTTGGGCCTTGCTATCAAATTAACTAATTCCAGGAGTTCTTCTGCAGTACACCAGAATCACTGCTACATGTTGATTCACGATCAAAAAACATGATTAACCAGATAGGGGATTCTAGAATTACAGTCTATATACATATAAATTAATTTGTCTAATTAACAATAACTACTATAGAATATGATAGATACATACATACACGTATTTCCTAATAAAATTAATAATAACTGAACTGAATTTATATTTGCCGATAACTGTACAGTGTGTCCCAAATTGGACACTTTTGATAGGAAACATTCATTTCTAGAGGAGATAGTAAAAAACTAACTTACATGTTACGGGCTCGTTTTTTGTGTAAAAATTAATGGCGAAAACCGCACATCGATATCTTGATCTCTTTAAAAGATACAGGGTGATTTTCAATTTGGTGCATTTTTGACTCACCCCGTAACTTGCTTATTTGTGAATATTTTGTGTTTCTGCAAAAACATTCTGAAGGCACTTTTTTAAAAGGAATCGAATGGTATGCTTGGTGTTTTTGTAAAACAAATGGCGGGGAAGCTGTGACATAAACTTTTATTTTTATTTACCATAAGTAAGCTGTGACATAAACTTTTATTTTTATTTACCATACTATGAGTTACTTAGCTGTGTAACTAACTCAATATAATATGCAGAAAATTATTCAACGAAAATCAGTCCTGTACATAGCAAAGTAAGCAATTCAGCAAAATTAATAGATTTTTTAAGAATTTAGCAACCAATTCCGCCCTTGGGATTCTAAGAATCTGTTCACTTTTTTTGCGTTAATTAGGCACAGAGTTGTTAATCGTTACACAGATTTTAGCATCAATCGTCCACATACTTGTTTTACCAAACTGTGCGATAGCACGACGCAAAATATCGAGCTGTGATTTTGTTAGGTCCTTTCTTATAGCAAAAGCAGAATTATTAAGTTGCTTTTTATTCTTGAAAAAAACACCTTTTTCTCGGCCGATTCATACGCATCCTTTTAGTGTATTGTTCGAAGGAATCGATTTACTTCATTACTCAACAGCTCTCATTTTTGTTTCATTATAATAATCACATTGTCATTCTTCTTAGCATTTTCCTAGAGCGCAATGGTACAGCCCCCGATCTTCTCAAGTACGCTATTGGAGATACTGGTTGTTACTTTATCCAAGAAGTTTTTGTTGTTACACAATTTTTCGATGGCCATGGTCACCGCGGCAGCAACGATTTGGTTAATGTTGTCAATCTGATCCCTTGTGAATGGCATATTTGATTATTTGATTGTAATAAGAAGTTAGTGCTGATGATTATTAAATAAGTAATACACCGCTGAGTGTGATGCGTTTGAGGAGAGCAAGCTCCGTAAATCTACTCACCACAACGGTACATACGCGAATTAATGGTAGGACTTCCTTAGACCCTACATTACATAAGACCTCCTTTCAGGTTTAGCCTGTGAATCGACAATTTTCCGGGATGTGGCTTCTGGTTGCACTCCAGCTACTTGGAGCCACTGTTAAGAGTTGTAAACTACCGATGGACCAGTGTGGTGCTATCCTTCTATTTCAATAAAAGTGGTTCAAGTACTACCACTCGGTGCTGCACTACATCCCCTAGTTCATTATTGTCAAATTGTATGTATGTATGTATTGTCAGTAACCTCATTTTCCCTTGCGCTGTCGAGGATGGTACCTTATACGCTTGTGTCTGGCGGTACAATACTCAACTTGCCCTGGATTGGGTTCAAAAAGTCGGAGCGCGCCTTTTGTGCTTGTGCAGCAATAATTATGTGAGATGTATGTCTTGATGATGTGTTGACCTATCTCTTAGGTCTGTCGTTCTGAGTAGAGCACAGATACTTTGGTGCCAAACTGTAAATGGTCTCACCGAGCCCGATTCGAATCGTCAAAGCTGCGGAAAAATTCCGGCCCCGCGGGATTCGAACTGAGAATTTGCTTAATGTAAGCCTAGAGCTTTCCGAACTGCGCTACCTGGCCTCACTAATGTTAAATTATTAAATATAATTTGTGTTGACAAGAGGTTTTTGTTTTTTAGTCGCCATTACATGTGCCTGTGAGTAGTGAGATAATGAGTGGTATTAGTTTATTTATCTACTCCAGTGTAATAAGTAACTCATTACGTCACTCATTTGACACTATTTCCGTAAGGTAATGAAGCTCACCACACCACTCAGTTATGTAATGGCTTCATTACCTAACTGAATGGTGTAATGGCGTCATTACCTAACTGAATAGTGTCAAATGAATGACATAATGACATTTGCCTACTAAAATATTTTTGAAAATGACAGATCTGATATTTTTCTTAATGCACTTTTCTCAATTTTGGCAGTTGTAGATAACATTTTGTACAATAGATGTGTGATAATGCATCATTAATATACTTGTGTTCTAACATAACTCGTGCTACGTACTCGTTTATAATTTACACACACGCTGTTTTAAATAATTCAAAGTCCCGAAACTCCCATAACTTCTTAGTTTAAAACAACGCAAACCTGAGAATCAGGTTACGCTGTTTTAAATAATTCAAAGTTCCGAAACTCTCATAACTTCTTAATTTAAAACAATACAGATCTGAAAATCGGGTAAAGCTACGGTCTATCTGGTGCGGAGTCCGCACGTGGAGTGCGCTGTGCGCTTGAGAGTTGGCCGCTGTGGATGTCCGTCGCAATTGGTGCGCATAGTTGCTGCGGATATTGTGTTTGCTATCAAATAAAAATGACAACCGAAAAATTAAAAAAATACTGCAAGTTATCGAAGAAAAAAAATGAAATATTGATTGATAGTGTATCACGTCATCCTGCGTTATTTGGTGCTACTGAAAAATCATGTAAAGACAATGTTGTACGTGAAAATATATGGCGTCTAATGTTGATAATAGTAATACATTTTCATCATCTTCCTCCTCTTCTAGAAGCGAAGCTAATAATGTATTTCTCTTTGCCATAGTTCACTCTTGTAGACTAAACAACGACAGAGAAAAATGTACTAATTCAAGCGCAGTGCGCATTGCGAATAGACCACACTAGTGCGTAATCCGAATGCGCATTTAGCACTGTGAATGGCTTTAAATAATTCAGAGTCTCGAAACTCCCATAACTTCTTCATTACAAGAGCAACGCGAATCTGAGAACGGGCCACTTTGATCCAACTAATTTCAAAGCTCCAGAAAACCCCATAGTTTCTTTGCTGTTACTAACGAGCGCCTGGAGATCAGCGGAGCAAGTGAACAGCGCTAAATTTTCCCCGAGATCGAACTACGTCGAATAATTTCCCCGGACGTGCAGGCCTGGCTGTACTTCCACAGTCCGGCGGCACCAAAACATTTTTGGCTGAAACGCCGCCCGAAATTCCCGGCATAATATGCGATTCCCCCAGGTCTAAAATTAACATACCTTGAGCATTGTGGTTACACGTCCTTGATACGCGCTGTTCACCCACTATCCAACAAAGATAACCTTTTACCGCCCGCTGTTATCACTAGCCAAACTCCACAACCGCGCACGTGGGGGACATTTTGTCTTGAAGAGAAAGTAATCCAAGGTGGTATATGAGCATTTATTTCCTTTCATTAAATAAAGTAGCTGATAAGGCCATGTATGCACTACAATTGTTTAAATTCGCAGTACTGCCAACATCAACGAAATACCCTGGGAATGCCAGTGGCTGTCAACCAGTTTGGAATCGAACCCGCTACTGCCATTTGGGTGGTCTAACCGCAAGTGGAATATAATTAGATGTTAATTTTGTACATATGATTATAAATAATTTACATGCTGATTTAATTCTATCCTTAATACTTGAACTGTAGATAGTGAATAAATGTAATTTCTGTTACTTGGTATTCTTTGAATCACTCAAAGTGAATTTAAATAGAACCTGAACCCAGTAAGAGCTACCCACTTATTTGGGCAATATTAATTAATGCTATTATTGAATCAATACACCAGGAGGCATTGCACATGTATAGGTGTGAACCTAGGCACTTTACGCAACGTAGTTCCAGTTTCCAGTAGGTGCATGCGTGCCCATAGCGTTAACAATGTTTGCACTGGAAAATGTCTTATAATCGTTTCCTCGGCTCAACTGATACTATGCATCGCATAAATTTGGAGAAGTTGAAAATTTCGTTTGTATTCTGTTTTTTCCAATTCTAGTGCACAAATCGATATCGGCAATTTGTCCTTGTGGTACAGACTAGAGACTATTTACTGGATATTTTTGTTTTTCAAATCTGTCATTAGTTCTTGCTCTGTTGATGAAGCGGGTACGCTGCGAATCACGACCAATAATTGATTTGCTGGCGCTTCAAGGTTACGAAATTTATATTTTAAATTATTTGTGTCACAGAAGTGTGTAAGTTTGCGCTGCAGTAAATTTGGCGTTTGCAAGGATCTTAATGTCTTCGGTTACTTTTTGGTAGTTGTCGCCTTTGTATAGGTATATTGCCCGGATTTTGTCCTTTATTGTTGTTTCTTGGGATTTTTTCCCTACTGCTGCATTACGAGTTAGCGTGTTGAGGTGCATATTTATTGGCTTAGATTAATGCACTGATATCAAGGAAGTATCTTTTACTATTGTCTACTGGTGGAGAGTTCACTAATAGCACATTTTTTTATCGTTGTTCATTTTTATTTATGGCGGTACCCTTCCGATGGGCCCAGCTATTGATTTGATTGGTAAAATGTTTGAATTTTTAAAATTTAAATGCTGACCGCACTCAGAACACGTGTCCGTCTGAGATCACAGTTTATTCACTAATCAATTTGATTGTTTAAAATTTAAACATTGCTGCCTTAAAGCAAAATTGACTCAAACAAACCGCACAAAAACCCTTGCAAGCTCGTATTTTTAATTAATAAAACATTGTTTACAACAATTTTGCTAGACAATGTTTTCGGATGAAGAAACGCTGAGCGAACACAAATACATCTCCTTCGCCCTAAGGAACACCGAGGTGAGGGTCTCAGCGTCTCCCGGAGGATGAGCGGGGCACAAGCCGAACTCCCAATATTTCCGTGCTGCACTTCACGCGGAGGTGGGACGGGCGAGGGACGGCGTAGTTGAAGACCTGGTGCGAGCATTTACTGCGACGTGCGACGCAGCGATGCCGAAAAATGGGACGACCCATCGAAGACCGGTCCACTGATGGTCAAATGAGGTCGCGGATCTTCGAAGGGAAGCCAACAAGCTCAGAAGGAGCTCCCAGAGAAGGCGACGACATAACGCCCCGGTAGAGGAAGCAGACGAAGCCTACCAGCAAGCAAAGAAAGAGCTCTCCAGATCGTCAAAAACAAGCTCCAAGGGTGGAAATCCCAGCCTGGACTCACCCCAGCTCAAGTACAGGAAATCGCCAATGCGTATTTCCACGGCATGAAAATCTGCACGAGCCAACGAGGCAATTAGAAGGATCCTCGAGTGGACAGCGAAGAGGCCTCACACTCGTCCCGGCGAAGTCGGAGGCCGTGATGGTCAGCGGAAGAAGATGCCCGCGGATCCGACTACAACTTGACGGAGTCGACATCCACCTCAAGGACTCTGTCAAAATACTCGGTGTGATAGTTGACAAACATCTCAACTTCGCTGAGAACATCCGGGAAGCCTCCTCCAAAGCGACGACCACGCACACGCAGCTGGCCCGCATCATGCCCAACATGGGGGACCAAAGTCGACCAAGAGGAGACTGCTCGGTACGGTAGCGCAATCTATCGTGCAGTAAGCGGCTCCGATCTGGTACAAAACCATGGTACACGAACGAAACAGGGCCACGATGCTGACAGCCGTATTCATAGTCGTTCGCCAGCGGCTCGCCGGCGAGTTGCCGGAGTTTCGTTATGAATAGTATGTTGGCGGCACTGTACGTCTATGTCAAATTCGAGGTTATCAGGTTGTCAGTTTTGACAGAAATTGACACAAAATCTAACCTGCTAACCTCGAATTTGACATAGACGTACAGTGCCGCCAACATACTATTCACAACGAAACTCCGGCGACTCGCCGGCGAGCCGCTGGCGAACGACTATGAATACGGCTGTGAGAGTCCAGTAACAAATTGCACTACGAGTGGCCTGCGCCTACAGGACCATGTCTCTAGAGGCAGTGCTAGTGGTGGCATCAATGATCCCGATCCACCTACTAGCTGAGAGAGCCACGGGGGGCGAAGATCCAGCCAACTCCCGCGCAAACACCATCGCACAATGGCAAAGCCGCTGGACCAACCAAGGCCAGTAGACGACTCTCATACCTCACCTCCAACACTGGGTAAAGAGAAAACATGGTGAGCTGTCCTCCCACCTAACTCAGCTTCTCACTGGTCAAGGTTGCTTCAGCGACTACTTGCACCGAATAAAGAAGCTGGTCTCCCCCAAATGCAACTATTGCGAGGAAGACGACACAGCGGAGCACACACTGTTCGAATATCTCCGCTGGGAACAAATGAGAGCCACGACGTCGCTGAGAGTGGGCGAAGATCTAAGCCAAGGAAACCTCGTCCCCATCATGCTCCATGCTTCAAGCAGCCCGATATTGTTCCGGCCTAGTTAATGTTGTTTCGTAATTCTGCAATTCGGTTTTGATTCCCAGTTATTTCGGTTCCCAGATATTGGAAGAACATAACTTATTCGACTGTTTCATTGTCAATTGCAAGTTTACATCTAATGGGGTCTTTAGCTATCACCATCTCTTTTGTTTTTGGTACGGATATCTCCATGTTGTATTTTTTGGAATTCGTGTGGAAGCTATGTAGAAGTCTTTGCAGGTTGTTTTCATCTTCTGATATAATAACCACATCGTCTGCGTAGCATACAATTTTTATTTCGCCCTTGTCCATTCTGTATCCTCTTCCTGCATTTCTAACACTCTTGATTATTTCATCCATTACCATATTGAACAGGAGAGGGCTGAGGGAATCTCCCTGTCGAATTCCTGTTGGTAGGTGCTAGTTTCTCTATGTAGTTCTTCTATTATTCTTATTATTTCATGTGATATATGTTTTGTCTTCATAATGTCTTCTAATCTGACGCTGTCAAATGCTTTCGTTAGATCTATGAAGCACATGAAAGCCGGCTTCCCGTATTCTACCGATTTTTCAATTATTTGTCGTACTGCGAATATTGCATCAATGGTTGATCTATTCTTTCGAAAGACTTGTTGTTCATCGCAAATTTCAATGATTTCGTTAATTGTATCTTTTATAATACTAGTGAATAGCTTCATGGTTGAGTTTAGGAGCGTAATTCCCCTGTAGTTTTCTGGGCTTTTCTTGTCGCCTCTCTTGAAGATTGGAGTTCTTATACTTTTCTTCCACTGATTTGGAGTGGTGCCGGTGTTTAGTATTTTTTTGAAGAATATAGTTAGCTGCGAGTTTAAGTCCTCCCCTCCGCATTTTAGTAGTTCATTGGAGAGTTTGTCTGGCCCTGGGGATTTACGATTTTTGAGGTTTTTTATGCTTGTGCACACATGTTCTTCATCTATTTCAGTTGATACTTCTAATTCCTCTGTCTCTTCCATATTTGGTGTTTTGTTGTTCTGGCATAGGTTTCTGAAGTATTCTACCCATGTGTCTTCTGTAATAGTTTGGGTTTGTGTGAATTCATTCATTTCTAGTCTTTGGCGTCTTATCATTCCCCAAATCTTCTTTTGAGCTCCATACAGGGCGTAATAAAAACCGGCTAAGCAAAATATAAAGAATGGCCTGTATTGGAATAACGGTGGCAATGTCAACAACCCCGACAGCCGCATTAGTAGACCTGCTGAACCTTTCCCCATTACACCTAAGGGTAGAGGGGGAAGCGAGACTAGGGGTATACAGGCTGAAAATACAAGGGTATGATCGCGAAAAACTTGCGGGGGGGGGGGGGGTCGAATACCTGTCATCTGCAGTCTCGATCCTCGTGAAAAGCTGCGTTTTGCGGAAAGTGCAGTTAAAGTAAAAAGTGATAGAGTGGAGTATAGTATAAAGTGAAAGAAGAGAGTCATTAGGTCACAAGAATTGACAACGAAAGACAAGAACCAACTCAGGTAACGAAGTAATTCTATTGAAAAATTACATCCCATAGTGCCAAAATCGCGGATCCACTATTAGGAAATAGTCTGTGTCAATACTGACGCAAAACCTAACCTCCTGACCTCAAATTTTTACTGACCGTTCTAGAACGGTAAGCATAACTTACTGATTTGGCAACAAACGCGGTACTAAGTAAAATCGTTCTATCATGCAAAAATTTATTTACTTATTTTTATAGTATATAATTGTTTCTTTCATTAAACATTTATGCATGTCATATTTGTTATTTAATTTTTAAATGGATGTAGATTTTTTTTTTTAGTTATGGGACTGTGAAATATTAATTGTTTGAATTTTGTTGCCTTCTTGAATATTTATGAATGGCATTTTGTTTATTTAATTTATAAGAGTAATTTTTATTTTTCTGTGAGTGTAATTAATTGATGTATTAGTAGCAACTAAATAAAGGTAGTAATAATAATAATAATATGACCAAGTAGAAACAAAAATCTGATCTGTTGTAGTCCTCAATTTTTAAATTTATTTTTTTTAATTTATCCGACGCCGACGCCCTAAAGAACAAAAAGATTTAAGAAGAGATTTTTTTTAATTCTTGCAGAAATTGGCTACTCAAATTATGTTGTTTCCTTGTAATTTCATTCCTATTAATTTGAAATTTCGTAGCGATAAGTTACAGTCTCATTTTTACTTCCTTTTACAACAAAGGAAGTATTGGATTCACACCAAAAATTCGAAATTGAGTTTTCAACAGATCTTCACGTTTTAGAGTCCCCTGAACCCAAAAAACATATTTTTTTTATTGGTCTGTCTGTGTGTGTTTGTCTGTCTGTCTGTCTGTATGTCTGTGAACAGAATATCTCAAAACCAAAAAGAGGTATTGCATGGAAACTTCATATACATAAGTTTCGTGTACTATGTAGATGCGACAGCAAGCTTTTGAAGAAAATCGCATAACCGGAGGTAGGTGTTTACTCTTGTGATTTTTCAGTTTTTTTCGATTTTTTCAAAAACGGCCCTAACGATTTTTTCAAACTTTACATTTTTATTACATTTTTAATGTGTATTGATGTGAGATAAGTGATTTTCCAGTTGAATAGTTCTAAAATGGGTTTCTTTTGTTTTTTTTCTATTTTTCTATTTTTTGGATGTCGGTGCTTGAGGTGGACTTCCTTCTCTTCGGATGAGGCATCAGCGAGATCCTGAGTGAATTTATCGGCCAACTTTAATTTCTGGAAGGAGTTTTATTCCCTATTCCAACTTCGGCCAAGGTATCAACAATCCTACTAGCCATGTCAGGAAACTGTGTGGCATGCGGCAAGACCTGCCATGGGAGTAAATTCTTTAGCTGTGATAGCTGTAAAAAGCGTCTTCAGCCAGAATGCGCCGAACTCACTGCCGCGGAGTTCAAGGTCATGGAATTACGTGGAAAAAGAGAGCTCTTGCTACCTATTTTGTATAGAATGTAAATCTAGCCTTAAAATTCTGCCAGCTGTTGTTGCTCAATTCAACAGTCTGTCTATTCTGGTAACAAGTCTCTCTGAAAAAGTCGATAACCTGGAGAAGCAGAAAACTAAACTCAAAAACTCTATTATAGACGAAGTAGAGGAGAGAACCCGTCGTAAAACGAATGTAATTGTTTATAACGTAGAGGAGCAACGCTCCAACTCTGTAACATAGCGGTTCGAATCTGATAAAAAAGCAATTCTGGATATTTTGAGTAACATGATTGATATTGCTGATATCGATATTAAGAGTTGCTACAGGTTAGGAAAGTTCGAAAATGATAACAAGCGCCTGTTAAAAGTCATTCTGAAAAACCGCGAAACTGCTCTTTCAATATTAAAAAACAAATCAAAATGTCCTTCTCCGGTTAAAATTGTGAGCGACTTGACAGTAATGCAACGGGATCAGTTAAACGTTCTCAGATCCGAACTAGAATCCGTAAATAAGGACACTGTCACCAAAACTATCAAATATATTCGCGGTAAGCCAACTATTGTTGACATTAACCAAAGCGGCAACTCGCAGTCAAAAAACGGCGTATCCAAAAAAACTCGAATCTAGCTAGTAATATAACACTGAGGTCAAAATTTATTATCAAAATGTCAGAGGCCTTAGATCGAAAATCAAAGAAGTTGAAAAATTTTGTTATATACTAGATGCTTATCATATTGTCTTAACGGAAACTTGGCTATGCCCTGCAATTAATAGTACTGAATTCAAACTAGACAATTTTGTAATTTATAGAAATGATAGAAACCTGAACAACAGTTCGTGCTCTAGAGGGGGGGGGGGGTGTAATAATAGCTATAAAGAAGAATTTTAAAAGCGTTATTTTAGAGTATCCACAGAATGTTGAACATTTATTTATCTGAATCGTTGACTCGTCTTTAAATTGTATTATAAGCTCTGTTTACTTTCCGCCCTTAACAGCCGATATTATTTTTCAAGCATACTGTAATACTCTAGAATCATTTGATTTGAAACACCCCAAAAATAATTGGTTGTTGCTGGGGGACTACAATTTGCCTAATGTCTCTTGGTGTACAATATACCATGCATGCGTTCCGATTTTTAAACATTCAGTGACTCTGAGGGAAAGATCATGCGCTAAACTTTTATCTGATTCTCTTTCTTATCTGAACTTAGTTCAGCATAACTACGTCACCACTAAAAATAATGTAATTTTAGACTTGTTATTTTCCAACTCAAATATGTATGTGGTATCTCTTGCCCCTGAATCGATTGTGGAAATTCATGCTTATCATCCCCCTCTATGTATGATATACAAATACTTAGCAGACACTGTCGAGGATCAGTCTGTGGATTGGTATTGTTGCTGTTGCTAGAAGCACGGCTTGGCACTTCTACTTCGAACTTTGTGGACTGTATAAAGAACTATGGATCTTGCTTATTTACTTTATTTTAACTTTTACAAACGTAAACTACATATCAACGTGCGACCTTCTTCTTTCGATTCTCGAGCTAGAAAGTCTTGCGCGCTGCAGCTGGTGGCTCTGGTACCGGCGCGCCGGGGTGGCGCACAAACTCGAACATCCTCCCCCACCTTGAAAGCCCTAGGGGTTTCAACATCTTCTTCCATCGGGAGGCGGCATAATCGGGCTGTGGCTCGTTTGGTAATACCATTCTTCGTCTTCAGTGTAACTACTCGAACTTCTCCATCGGCTCCTCCATGAATCGCTGTGATCCGGCCCATCCTCCACTCTTGAGGACTGATGGTGTCATCTCGAACGAGAACCAAGTCGCCTATTGCAAATCTTGTCCCTCGGGTTGTCTTCCATTTATCTCTAGTCTGGAGATGGCAGATATACTCCTTCTCCCTTCGTTTCCAAAAATTATTCGTCATTTGATGCCGTTGTTGCCACCGTTTTAGCGTCGTGACTGTTGACTCCATGGATCGACCATCTGGCAGCGCTGTCAGCGGTTCTCCCACCAGGAAGTGTCCAGGTGTTAATACGGTGAGATCATCAGGATCAGGGGATGTGGGGAAAAGGGGGCGTGAGTTGAGAATGGCTTCAATTTGGCAGAGTATTGTGGAGAAATCTTCACAAGTTACATTTTGATTGTGCATTATAACTTTCAGATGTCGTTTCATAGATTTAACTGCAGCTTCGTGTAAGCCTCCCATGTGAGAGGAACGCGCAGGAATAAACTTCCAAACGATTTTATGCTCCGTGAGGAAGCAATTAAGATTTTTTGACTCAATATATTTCAAATATTGTTTGCATGCATCGTTCAACTCCTTGTTTGCTGCGACAAAGTTGGTCGCATTGTTCGAGCACAGCATCACCGGGATGCCGCGGCGCGCGATAGAACGCTTCAAAGCATTAAGAAATGCCTGACATGATAAATCAGTGACCAGCTCCATGTGTACTGCCTTTACCGCCATGCATACGAAAATACATACATACACTTTCACGAATTTCCGGTTACGATGCATCGTCTTTTTGATTAAAAACGGACCCGCAAAGTCAAGACTTGTGTTGGCGAATGGTTTCGCGGGGTTTACGCGAGCCGCGGGTAAATTGCCCATTGTGATTTGGGACTTTACAGGATTAAGCTTGCGACAAATCACGCACTTGCGTACTTTACCGTATTTAAGCCTGCGATTGGCCAAAATCGTTCGCGTATTACTGCCAACAATGACGTTGCACCTAAATGTATGTGACGTAAATGTTCTCGTTTGATTACCAATTCCGTTAACGGGTGACGTTTAGGAAAAATCAGCGGATACTTCTTATTATAATCAAAATTTCCGTGGCGTAACCTACCACCAACACGCAATGAACCTGACTCGTCGATGAACGGGTTCAACGCAAATAGCTGACTCAATGTGCGCATATTTCCTCCCGTCGATAATCTTTCTATTTCGGAACTGAACTCATCTCTTTGTGCCGTATTGACGAGTGCAGTAAATGCTTCTTCTAGTTCGGCGATCGACAACGGACCTGACAGCTTCGTTTTGCCAAGACAGTTGGTTTTAAAGCGCCTGCACCAAGCGACCACTCGCTCCAACTTGCTTAAGTTCGAATATCTTGCAATTAGGCCAAACTCTGTCGAAGTGGTTAAAGTAGTCTTCGTCGCGCGGGATTCTAAGGTTGTGTCCACCTTGTTGTGACGTGCTTCCAAGGGCCACATGTCTTCAAGTTTGGTTAACCACTTTGGGCCTGTCCACCAACCGGCCTCTCCTAAATCGCGTACCTTGGCTCCTCATGAAGCTAGATCTGCCGGGTTTGTCTTTCCATCCACGTGGCGCCAGCAAGCTTCCTGTCCGCAGATATTGTGGATATGTGCGACACGATTCGCAACGAACGTCTTCCATCGTGATGCGTCAGATTTCAGCCAGCAGAGGACGATTGTCGAGTCCGACCAGTAAAATACTCTAGAATATTGAAATCTTATTGCTGTCAGCACGTTTCTCATCAGCTTCGCTAACAGAACTGCTGAGCACAGTTCTAACATAGGCAAACTTACCCTATTCAGCGGTGTCACGCGGGTCTTGGCGTATAATAGGTTAACGCGAATAGTACCATCGAAATTGGCGCTCCTTACATAGGCTGCTGATCGGTACGCTTTCTCGCTGCTATCACAGAAACCGTGTATCTGTATATTTTCGGGTTTACGAGTAAGTATGTGGCGTGATATTTCCAGTGAGTGTAATAAATTGATCTGCTGCCGTGAGCTGATAAATATATTTTCTATGTCCTTGGGGACTGGGTCATCCCAGCCTAGCTTGGCACTCCAAAGTTCCTGAATCAATATCTTCAAGGGCAGAAAGATTGGCGAGGCTAACCCTAGCGGATCAAAGACCCTGGCAATTGTAGATAAAATTGTACGTTTTGTGATTGCGCCGTTCGCAAACGATGTATCCACTGTAAAGCCTAAAGTGTCCTGGTTGGAATTCCAAGCTACTCCAAGTGTTTTTAATTCGCTCGCATCCTTTATGAAATGCTTCTCCGCCTCCGTATTCTCCAGATCTGCTAGCACATTTTCGAAATTGCACCTCCACTTCCTTGCCTGGAATTTTCCCCTAAAGAGGATCTCTCGAATATCGTCTTTCAACCTTTTTGCTCCTTCGATTGTGTCTGCTCCAGAGATCAAATCATCCACATACATATCTTCAATAATCGATCGAGCCGCAATAGGATGCTCTAGCACACTCTGCATACCTAGCTCTTTTATGCACCGTGTCGTCAAAAATGTAGCCGGGGCGGTGCCATAGGTCACAGTCTTCAATCTGTAAGCGTCCGGTAGTTCAGTATCATTTTCACGCCATACGATGCGATGGAGATCTCTCTGCTGCGGATTCAGCAAGACTTGTCTAAACATCTTCTCTATGTCCGCCGATATTACTACATTGTGGCATCGGAAGCGAATCAACATCGAATATAGATCGCTCTGCACTACCGGGCCTCCCCTGAGGAAATCGTTTAGTGATTTATCATTCGTCGTCTTCGCCGATGCATCGTAAACCACCCTGAGCTTGGTAGTTGAACTTGTGGATTTGAGCACTGCGTGGTGCGGAATATAGTAATGCGATTTGTTAGTTTCTCGCTGAACGTTTTCCAGCGTTCCGAGTCTTTCCACATGTTCGAGGTCTACATATTCTTTCATAAATTTCACGTATTCTTCCTTGAGTTTTGGGTCTCTTTTAAAACGAGACTCCAACCCTTTCTGTCGCTTCAACGCCATCTCTGCACTGTCTCCTAACTCCACGGGTTCGTCCTTGAACGGCAAAGACACTACAAGTCGTCCATCTACGTTTCGGTTCGTAGTATTTACGAAGTTCTTCTCACAAAACCTTTCATCCGGTGCTTGCGTTTGTACCGTTGCACAATCATCTAGCTTCCAAAATCGTTGCAAATCTTCGTGAAGTGCATCATCGTCAAATTTCGCGTGAGTCAAGTGACACATTCTTCGATTCCTATCTTGCTTCTGTGAGCGCATTTCGATTTTACCAGTGACCAACCAACTTAGCTCCGTCTCTTGTAAGACGGGGTTTCCCGCTCCGATGTAAATTTTACGATTCAACAATAATTCATAAAAAACTTCCGCTCCTATGAGCAAATCGATTTGACTGGGAATATTGTAGTTTGGATCACACAATTTAACATACTTCGGAATCGCGATTGTATCCGTATTAAACCTCACAATTGGTATGCTACCGGTAATTTTATTTATTATCAGAAAATTGAGATCTCTTTCAAACACCGTGTAAAGTGACTTAATCGTAATCTGCGCAATATGCGAAACGTTGGAGACCTTGCCGTTTATCCCAGCCACCGTGACTGGTGTAATGCGCGTCTCCTTTAAACACAGTCTTTCGTGTAACTCCCTAGTAATGTAGTTCGAATCACTACCACTATCTATTAGTGCGCGTGCCTTTACTAAATTCCCTACGCGATCTGCTACATAAACGTACCCCGTCGAAAGCAACACGTGCGCTTCGGACTGGCAACAATGAGTCGATATCGAAATATTTGGTTCCTGTTGGGTGGAATTTCTGTGTTCAGTTGGGGCATCTAAGTTTTGCTTATTGTTGTTGGTGGCATGTAGCAGGGTGTGATGTCGCTTTCCGCATTTAAAGCAACTCCTTGCGCTACACTTAGAGACAAAATGGCTTGAGCTGAGGCAATTCAAGCATAATTTCAAGATTTTGATATTTTCCCATTTTTCGTCGACGCTCAACCCTGCGAACGCTTGACAACTGTAGATGGTGTGTGATTTCTTGCAAAATGTGCAGGTATTTGAGCGGGCTGCGAAATGGCTTACGGTTTTCTGCTTTGCGCTAGCATCTTGAGGTTTTTCAATTGTAGTTGCCGTCATCTCGAGGATGTCACATCGATTAGTAAGAAAACAAATAAGCTGTTGTACTGTCGGAAACTCTCGCGTTGTTAGGGACATTTCCCATGCCTTCCTTGTACCGTTGTCTAGTTTGTTTACGATTAGATGTACCAACAAAGTGTCCCAACCGTATACGGGCTGCTTTAGTGCTTCAAGTGCGCGAAAATGCTTCAAAAACTCGTCCAAAAGTTTTCTCAATGCGGTAAAAGGTTCTTTGTGAACTGCTGGCAAATCGAACAAAGCCTTTTTGCACTCATGATTTCAACATTTATATTTCCCGGTCATTCCCGATGCGCCGAAAATGACTTTTCCCGCACCGGGGTGTTTTTTACTTTCCCACAAAAACTATGGCAATTGTGTGTTCCAGGGGCGCTGTAAACGTCAACAAAAGCTAACAGGTGCTAGGATACGTATAAAAATTTAGTAATTTGTGCTGCCAACTCAGTAAAGTTGTAAAACACTAAATAATATTTTTTTAACTTTTTTAAATATTTTGAGTTATTCGTTACAAAAAACATTGTACCTACCTCTTTCGGGAAGAATTTTCCCGAATTCGCACTACATGCAGCACTCCCTTCGGTCGTGCTGCAAACAAAGTGCTCATTCGGGAAAATTAACTTCCCGAACTTGTTAGGTAATAGTTATTTACCTAACAAGTTCGGGAAGGTAATTTTCCCGAATGAGCACTTTGTTTGCAGCACGACCGAAGGGAGTGCTGCATGTAGTGCGAATTCGGGAAAATTCTTCCCGAAGGAGTTAGGTACAATGTTTTTTGTAACGAATAACTGAAAATATTTTAAAAAATAAAAAAATTATTATCTAGTGTTTTACTAATTTACTGAGTTGACAGCACAAATCACTAAACTTTTATCTACGCACCTGTTAGCTTTTTTCGACGTTTACAGCGCCTCTGGTGTTTGCAGGCGCAATTAAACCAACGAGGGACAATCCTCTATATAATAAAGGAGAACGATCCATACGTGTGTGTCCCGAAGGCCCCCTTGGAGAGGGGCGGAGCCCCGAAAGTCCCCTTAGATATGGGCAAAGCACCTGAGCCCCCCTGGGGAGGGGCGGAGCCCCGAGGGCCCCCTTGAAAAGGGGGCGAAGCCCCGAAGGCCCCCTTGGAGATGGGCGAAGCCCGAGGGCCCCCTGGAGAGGGGCGGAGGCCCGAAGGCCCCCTTGGAGATGGGCGGAGCCCCTAGGGCCCCCTTGGAGAGGGGCGAAGCCCCTAGGGCCCCCTTAAAGAGGGGCGGAACCCCGAGGGCCCCCTTAGAGATGGGCGGAGCCCGAGGGCCCCCTGGAAAGGGGCGGAGGCCCGAGGGCCTCCTTGGAGATGGGCGGAGCCCCGTGGGCCCCCTTGGAGATGAGCGGAGCCCCGAGAGCCCCCTTGGAGATGGGCGGAGCCCGAAAATCCCCTGGAGAGGGGCGGAGGCCCAAGGGCCCCCTTGGACATGGGCGGAGCCCCGTAGGCCCCCTTGGATAGGGGCGGAGCCCCGGGGGGGGCCTTGGAGATGGGCGGAGCCCGAAAACCCCCTGGAGAGGGGCGGAGGCCCAAGGGCCCCCTTGGACATGGGCGGAGCCCCGTGGGCCCCCTTGGAGAAGGGCAAATCCCCGAGGGCCCCCTTGGAGATGGACCAACGTAATAGGCCAAAAAATGGTGGTAAATTGAATAGAATAGACCGAGCAATAGCGCGCGCAGCCCCGTTTATTAGAAAAAATTACAAAAAACAAATTCCCCTAGTTTTTGTTGGAAAGTAAAAAACACCGCGGTGCGGGAAAAGTAAGTTTCGGCGCATCGGGAATGACTGGGAAATATGAATTTTGAAGTCATGAGTACAAAAATAACTATTACATCGTTTTCAAACCGGTTCGTTAATAGTTTCCACGCAACAGTGTAATTATCATTCGAAACCTCTAACGCGTCTATTACTTCTGCAGATTTTCCCTTAAGGCACGATTGCAAATAAACAAATTTTGGAATATTTGTAAGCATCGAATTTTCATGTATTAAAGTAGAAAAACTGTCACGAAATTTCGGCCAATTGCAGTGAGAGCCATCGAAATCGGATAAATTTAGGGTAGGTAGTTGCACTGTACTAAGCGAATTACATTGTTGTTGGGACTGCGTCGAATTATTCAGCGCGGAGGAAGTTACAACACCTGACCGCAATTCGATCATGCGATTGGCGGTTGCAAGGGCGGAAAAATACACATTTTCGAAGTCGTTTCTTTCGGAGTCATGCTCGACAATATTGTCGTCGTCATCTAACGCTTCAAGTTCCGCTTGAGTAGTTTCAAACTCGCTTAAACACAGCTCGTGTTTTTCCGTTCGCGCCTTTATCTCGTGCAGCGACGTACTATCTATTGCGTCTCGTATGAAATTTGTAAAGCGAGTGACCGCGGATTTGACGGCGGCACGGCGTCTGATTAAAGCTCTTTTATTATCTTCCGCCATTACTACATGCGTACGAACTATAAAATTCAAGGGACAGGCGTTACAAATAGAACAAACTTGAAATAACGCTTAACAACAGATAAGTTATGCGTCGAGCGATAAACTGCGGGCTACAACTACTGCAGACAACCTTGGTTAAACACAGCGTGCAAACAATATTAATCAGCCAACGAAACTGGCAAATGAATGTTTTTTACGACCCTTAAATAGCTGCCACGAAGTTACGCAGTTACAGGACAAACGAAACTACATATGAATATTTGCTACACATGCAATAAACGTACTATTAATAGCTATTAAGGCAACTAGTGTTTTACAGAGGATTTAAAAATCGAGGTCGATCATGTTAAAATTCGAGCGAAGCGAGAATTTTATGATCGACCGAGATTTTTAAACTGTAAAACACGAGTTGGCTTCAATATTTTTTCTACAGCCGAGGAGTTTGTTAGCTTAAATGCCCTAGGGGCTTCGCCCCTCTCCAAAGCGGCCCTCGGAGCTCCACCCCTTTCCAAGGGGGCCCTCGGGACTCCGCTCCTCTCCAAGGGGGCCCTTGGGGCTCGGCCCCTCTCCAAGGGGGCCCTCAGGGCTCGGCCCCTCTCCAAGGGGGTTCTTGCAGCTCCATCCCTCTCCAAGGGTGCCCTCAGGGCTCCGCCCCTCTCCAAGGGGGCCATCGGCCTCCGCCCCTCTCCAAGGCGGCCATCGGGGCTCGGCCGCTCTCCAAGGGGGCCCTCAGGGCTCGGTCCCTCTCCAAGGGGGCTCTTGGAGCTCCACCCCTCTCCAAGGGGGCCCTCGGGGCTCCGCCCCTCTCCAAGGGGGCCATCGTGCTCCGCCCCTCTCCAATCGGGCACTCGGGGCTCCGCATACAAATCGGTCCGATATAATAACTGTACTTTTAATCTTCACAAATAAGGTTTTATAACCTCTTAAAGTACTCCGTGCTTTAAATGGAATGGCGTGTTTTATAGACAACATAAAGCACGCCGCATATGACCCTTGGAAACAGTTTAAAATCACGGCTGTAGAAAAATTGATTTAAACTGTCATAATAGAAGCTATGAAGTTTAGGAAAGGGCAAAAAAAGAATGATTCACTCACATAAGCAGCTGGCTTCGCTTCTCCTTGCTCTCGCGAAATCTTCAATGGCGGCGCGCTCATCCAAACACACGACCTGGCTACATACCAGATACGGGTCGGAGGACCAAAAAATGTTGCTGTTGCTAGAAGCACGGATTGGCACTTCTACTTCGAACTTTGTGGACTGTATAAAGAACTATGGATCTTGCTTATTTACTTTATTTTAACTTTTACAAACGTAAACTACATATCAACGTGCGACCTTCTTCTTTCGATTCTCGAGCTAGAAAGTCTTGCGCGCTGCAGCTGGTGGCTCTGGTATCGGCGCGCCGGGGTGGCGCACAAACTCGAACAGGTATTATGATTTCGAATCTGCTACCTATTCTGGCATCTCGGAATTTTTGTGTAACCTCTATTCTGAGTTTTTCATTGATTTTTCGTTATCGTGCTGCGAGTTAAGTACTATTTTTTTATGGTAATCTTTATATATGTATAGATCAATTTGTTCAAAAAAAGCGCAAATGGATTTCAACATTTCCAGCGTGGTATAGTAAGGAGCTTAAGACTTCAATTGCTCGAAAGAAGGAAGCACACATGGTATACAAAAAGTATTACTCTCCGCTTTACTATACCTTATTTTCTAATTTGAGGCGTAGATGCAAACTACTAGCGAAAATGGATTTTGAAAAACACAATGATAAAATACAAAATTTCATCACGCAAAATCCCAAAAACTTTTGGATACGTCAACTCAAAAAAGAATACTAATACTCTTCCGAATCTAATGACTTTTCAACAAGTCATGTACAATGATTCCATTTCTATCTCAAACGCGTTCCCTGAATATTTTTCAACTTTTTACAGGCCTTCAAATGGTCTAGTGGATGTAACCCTGGATGATCAGACTCCATACAATATTAACTCAATTTTTCCTTCACTATCGGACATATTTGCGGGGATAAATGGACTTGATGTTGGCAGGAGCGCAGGGCCGGATGGTATTCCTCCTATTCTACTCAAAAACTCAAATTTTATCTTTGCTCAGATATTGAAAATTTTATTCGATAAATCGCTGGCTGAAGGTTTGTTTCCTACTGAATGGAAGGCATCACACATTACTCCTATCCATAAGTCCGGGGATAGAAACGATATTACCAATTTTAGATCTATTTCGATATTGAGCGTAATTCCAAAGTTATTCGAATTCTTGTTAATAGATAAATTAAAAGGAGTTATTTGTCCTCATCTTACGGATAGGCAATTCGGATTTATGAATAAAAGAGGTATAGATGCGAACCTGGTGTACTACACTCAATATATACTAGACTCTTTAGAAAGTAAACATCAAGTAGACAGCATCTATACTGATTTTAGCAAAGCATTCGATTCGGTGAATCACTCCTTACTGTTAGCTAAACTACATATATTTGGAATATCGGGCTATTTATTAGAGTGGTTCCGTAATTATATAACTAACAGAGTGCAATATGTTACGGTTTTCAATAAATGTTCAAGGAAAATTACGGTTTATTCAGGAGTACCACAGGGATCACACCTGGGTCCCTTGCTATTTATCATGTTCATTAATGATCTGCATTTAGTTCTGAGAGATGTAGAAGTGTGTCTATTTGCTGATGACTGTAAGATCTTCAAACGTATAGAGGCCGACGAGGACACTGTAGTTTTGCAGAGGACATTAGATCGGTTTGCAACCTGGTGTGAGAGAAATGATCTAAACTTAAATCCAGAGAAACGTAAATGTATATCTTTCTACCCGTGCCAGGGCTCCCTTGTCTGAGGACTATAAAATGAACTCGGTGTCCTTAGCTGGAGTATTTACTATCCGCGATCTTGGGGTAATCTTCGACTCTAAACTGTCTTTCTCGCAACAAATCAACTTTTGAGGAGAGTTTGCTTTGAACTCAGGTCTGTTTCTACTATTAAGACTTTGTATGTTATGATTGTGCGACCCTTATTAATGTTCGGCTCGATAGTGTGGTCTCCAAACTTTAAAGTGTACATTGATCGGCTGGAGACGGTCCAACACAAATTTTTTAGAATTGCAGCGACGAGACTGGGATTACAGGACCCATTTTGCAATCACAACTATCAAGAAATATCTATAACGGTACAAATTCCCTCACTCGAGTTACTGAGGAAATATTTTGATCTGCTTTTTCTTTACAAATTAGTAAATGAACAACTGGACTGCCCCCTTCTTTTGAGTCAATTGATGTTCAAGGTGTCTTCACGGCCCTCGAGATCAGTCACCACCTTTGCCTTGTCTCTAACCCGTATATGCGCCATGTGTAATGATCTGTCATGTGATATTTTGGATCCTTGTTTGAGTCACTTTTGTAACGCAGCGAGGAGTACTACTTTTGTTTTTGAGTGAACGAGCCATGTCGTCACTATCATCGGAATTAATGTTATGTTATTTTTAATTTTTTTTTTTCTGTAAAAGGACTTCGAGTCCGTCCATTTAATTTTAAGTAGAACATCCGGTATATTTTTACATTTTGTACCGTTTTTGTAGAATTTGTAATTTTTAAAAATTCTTGACAAATGCTTAAAAATTTAAAATCAAATTTTTGGATAATTATAAGATCACTGTAAAAGGAAAGTTGTGTGCGTGTATCACACCAGATTTTTTTAGATCTGTTTACTGACATTGTATTAATGCCAAATTAATTACTAAATAAAATGTATCTATGACAGTGTGTAAAATTGACTTTTAGTTAGCAGTTGTAAGTTTGTAAAACGACTGTTTAATAACACGTTTTCATTAGTTCGCATCGTCAGTAGCAACGCCTTTTAAAATTTGTAACCACGCAAAATTATGACCGGTTGCTAGTAATCCTAATTTACATTTAAAATATTTTTTTATTTTTACAATGTTTTCATGATTTTATCATAGTATCGTAGATAAAATATTGTACGATACACATGCGCAAAGCATCTTTGGTTACTCGCGGGGCTTAAAAGCTCGCTCACTCGCGTTTTAACTTTGCCCCACTTGTGACTAAAGACTAGCTTTACGCACTTGTATCGTAAATTACTATTTTGACATTTGTACTTCTAAAATACAAATACAAATGTCAAATGGTTGTTATAACTCGCGACTATACTCGCACAAATATTGAAACCCATCGAACACGATGTGAGATATAGCACGAGCACGGTTAGAGCTATCTAAACTAGCAAGCTGTTGTCTATCGCAATAACCTCCGTGAGCCTTAAAAATTCTCTTGCAGTGATATTTAGACTATAGGCAGTATTGTCACACAGCAGCTCGTGCGAGTTTTCTCACCAGTCTAAACACTCCCTTTATGATTCTACTGTTGAAAATAAATCATTTTTGACAGACCCTGAATAATTCTTTAAAATAATTAATGAAATTATATCATGCCAAGTTTGAACTTGATTTGATAAGTAGTTTTTGAATCGAAAAGAAAATCTAAAAATAAAAGTTCAACTCAGGCATGTAAAGTGCGTTTTATTTCTATAATAACTGTCAAAGTGTTACAATGTTGGTAGATATGTGATTAAAACGCTAGGAAATTTTTATACCTCGTGTTGGTAGAACTTTTTCAAAATTATGGTTATGTGTCAATTTTGAATGTCAAAATTTATTATTCTTCCAATTTGTCGTTTAATAATTAATAAATTTGCAATATTTTACTATGCAGGAATGCAACTTATTAGAAAGTTGACCTTGGAAATTATTATAGAAAAAAAATGTACTTTAACTTCTAAGGGTGATAAGTTCTTACATATATTGCAGACCACGGTCTAAGATATTCAGGTCATTCGACTGGGATTTGTAGGCATACTAAATTTTGTCCTCATTCACAAATATTTCGCTAGATGGCGAATGTGTAATAGTGTAGGCATGGATATATTAGTACAGGATACGTTCACTACATGTAAACGTACGTCGAATCTTAAAATAACATATCACGGAGTTCGGTACCTTCCCCCATTTCATTCTAACCTATATCAATTTATTTCTCTCTCTCTTTAGACGTATTTCATACAATGTTTCGTACGCTTAATTTTGAAGTTTTGAAATGAAAACGTCAGAAGTGTCATACAATTTCACAGTTTATTCTTCGAAAATTGAACTTTAGCAATGGTTTTGATTGCTATTATCAAAGAGAATATATCCTCTTTGGCTATTATTATCAACCATAAAACTCAAAGGCGTTAGCGAGTGAACCCCCACACCTCATCGAGTGAGGTTATCAAGTGTTACCTGTTGAGGTTATGTTTTCTAATTTGTGTTTATTTATACGATTACTTCTTTTCTACATTTTGTAGCATCTTGAGACCAAAAAGACTATTTCTGGCACCATGTAACACGAGTTAAATGTATTTTATCAGAATTTCTCTCAATGGCGAGTCCAAGTACCTCTCTAAAGGATAGCGCTATACGTAATTCACGCATTGAGAGTGACAGAAATAGATGGTACGTCTTGTTACACTATATCAACGGCACGCCGTATCTTGTACTTATATATCTATGAGTGTAGGCATGGATATTAGCTGCTTTCGAATTGAGTGCAACTAGCACTGGTGCAATTGACTCTGGGGTGAATTACTCTGGGGTGAGATGCTTTGTAATTCGAACAGACGTTAGGTTACTCTCGCGTAAAATACATAACCTAACTAATTTGCTTTTGAATTGAACGTTTAAAATAAGGGCGGTATATACAGACTGCGCTCAAAATAGATTTCAAGAACTTAATTCGTAGTTAATTCTGTTAATTACAGTAAATTGAGACTCGGATTCATCCAAAAGGCGTTTAAATCTGACAGCTGTTTCTAAATAACACAACAGCGCATGCCAGGGCTTGTTGCACCGCAAATTTTCATGGGGCTTAAGGGGGCAGGGGAAGGAAGACTAGCGTTAGTTACTCCAAAAATTATGTTGTAATTCGAACGCGAGGTAACTTGCTCTGGTGCACTCCAGAGTACTCTAATGTGTAATGCGAAAGCAGCTATTATATATCTATGAGTGTAGGCCATGGCCACCTTGAACTATATTTACGTAAACAATAATGGCGCACAAAAACGTCAAATATTAACGTGAAATGAAATCATATTTCAAAACTGTTTGAATCCTTCGAAATGGAATCGACTCGTGAAAAAACGAGGCTATCTAGAGCTGCAGCATCAACTATGTGGTACAGAAGATAGCGGCGCATTAAAAATATGGAAGATAGCGGCCGAACACATAATAAGGTTATTTGTAACCAGGGGCAGAAAATCGATGCTTTGGAGCAACAATTTGTGTATTTTTTTGTGGGTGAGGTTAATCCTGAAGATACCAATGTTACATTAATTAAATTCTTTCAAGATAAGCAAAATATCGAAGTTTCGCTGGCAGCAATCGACACAAGTCATGGCCTAACAAAGAGCTGGAGCTCCCAATCCCATAATTGTAAAATTCATCAATTACATTAGGTAACAAATTTTTAGGGCCAAAACCAAGCTCCAAGGAAGCCCTTTTTCGATCAAAGAAGACATAACTGTGATTAGATTAACCGTTTTGCGCTCTGCACAATAAAAACATGGATTCAGTTGACGGTACCATATTTATTAAGTGCGTTGGAAGGATAAATGTGTAGGTAATGGGCACGATTTATTAAATATCGCTATAATATTGTGTGCGGTGACTGAATTGTGCGCTGGTGCGGGGTGCAAAGGACAAGGGTGAGAGCAGCAGAGGCGAGAGGTCAGAGAGTACAAGCTGGCAACCCTTGTGAGGTGTGAGCGTTATTTTATTCACCCTTCGTTTCGGCGTGAAGGGAAACAAAACAAGTGTGAGAAGGTGGAAAAATTGGAGCAGTGACAACAGCCCGTTTGGTTCAAGAAACTAATTGGCAACAAAATCAGAGGGTAATCTACAAACACCCCACAGGTGGACGCGACCGCCAAATCCACACATGTTTCCGCCATCATCGCCTAAGCCCAGCCTTTGAGATCTCAGCAACGCCACCGTGAACGAGCTAAATGGACAATACCAGTGGTTAGTGCCTATATTTAACAGCTAATATAGCATAAATCTAAATTACTAACCCTTAATGAAGTAGATTAGTATAATATCAGCTAATGATTACGGAATTAGGGTCGATTTAGTTACATGTATGCTGTAATTGGTGTTTTTATAAATTTTTAAGCGTAAAGGCTTTTTATTTATTGCTGTCTCCCATCGCCCCATTGCAGTAACCTGAATCGCCCTGAGTGTGGTCTCAGATGCCGAAAGTGAGCTAGCAGCCGAGGTAGGTAGTTATAAATAAAGCTAAGGTAAATTTAATTAAATAATAAAATGAGCTAGCGTTTAAAACGCACAGCTACAAGTAGAGTGTGAAACCTAGAGGATAGTTTTTCGATTTGTTGGGTATGCACAGTGCTTGCGACAGTTTTTGAACTTTCTTTTTCTTATTATAAATTACAATAATCTTGTTTCGTTCTACTGCAATTTATTTCATTGTTAATTGGTACCTACTAAATTTTTATACGTGTGGTCATTTTAATGTAAGATCTTGATCAGACAATTTTCTTAATTTTAGGGATTTGGTTGTACTGCACGATTTATTTGACTGAACTACATGTGAGCGGATTTAATTTAGTTTTAATGTGGGTACCCGTTTTAAAACCCTGAAATTTTGTAATTAGGCAACACAGTCCAGGTGCAAGGTGACTGAGTTACTAATAAAATGTTTTATGATATTCTCGGGGTTCAATCACCACATCTGGCGGGTGGCCCACCCAGTTGCTTTAAATACTGGGTACCGAAACCATAGTTGTGGAAGTAGAGAAAGTAAGGTAGTCGTCAAAGGCATGATGCTAACTATATCACCCAGTATACCGTTAACGTGTGCCAGATTGACTGGGTTTCGGAAAGAGATATTTCGGCAACCCTGACTCGCTGTATCTCGGGTCATATTCCTACGTGTGGAATGAAGCGCCGTGAACTTTACTTTACTTTTATGCTATTCTGAATTGTAGACTCCTGTTTACTAAACCGTCTCCAGATATAAAAAAAAGCAGCAACGTCATTTGAATTTAAGAATTTTTTGAAATAATTTATGATTCAGAATACCATAAAACGATGTATACAGCTCGGTTGCTACCAGAACTTTACCTGCTGACACAGATAACAAGTTCACTATCGCTTGCTTGCTAGATACCGTGCTTGCACCCAAAGTTCTTAGTAACGGTTTTGCAATGTAAATTAATTACTCTTATATTATAGATCAAAGTTTTTAAATCGTTTATACTTCAGAGCTTTCTTGCAAGGATTTCTTATAATATTCACTCAATGTTAAATATTTATTCAGTATCTGAAAAATGGTAGAATACCCACTAATAATTAGGTATGATAAAAGTGAACATTAAATGAATCGCGTTTTTGAACAAAGTGTTTTATCGTAATTGTACAAATTGTATGGTACTTTGTTTTTCAGATACTGGGTAAAAATGATTTTTAATGCAATGACAAATGCAACAATATTTCAAGTATTATTTGTTATGAAATGTGTATTATAATCAATAAGTTTTCCAAATATGAGAGTACAACTACCACTGGAAAGTTGTAATATTTTCACTTATGTAAAAATATTAGTATGTAATAAATCTTTCTTTAATTTATTATAATAATAAAACTTATTTGACTTTTATTAGCCTTTAATGCATAGTTAAGGGTTAATATTTATATAAATTGTAATATTTTTAATAATGTTATTGTTCATAATTATATTAATTATTTTATTACATATTATAGTACATTATAGGGAGTGATTCAAAATTCAAGAAACACAAAATATAATTAACAATTTAATTATGCAGCAAAGGCAGATATAAACAATAATGACATCCTACAAATACGTTAAACATCAATTAAGTGACATATGAAGCGACAATATGTGACAAATGATTATATAAAAAAAATATGACTAGTTATTATCTACAAATCATCGTTCAGAAGTGTTTGAACCCTTCGAAATTGATTCACAGCGTGAAGAAAATGAGGATATCAAAAGACTTGAAACTTTTTCACAAGTAATTTATTTGCAACACTTTGCTACACTTTCAACAATAAGCAAAACAGTTCATTACAAAAGTTTAGTGTAGCACTTTAACAATAATATGAGAAAGTAGTTGCCCTTTTGGCCCCTTCCCTTCTGATTTCACTTATCCAATTTAATTGTAATAAATACATAATGTATTGTCATTTAACAAATTCTGTTTGTAAAGGAATAGATACATTGCCCCTAAACCTCATATGCATTTTTAGGTTCGATTAGGACGAGTGCGCTAGCACGAGTCCCAATCCTAAGTGCAATGGACATGAGTAGTGATACCACCAGAAAAATATTCTACTTAACTGTGGTTAAGAATGGCATTCGAGGGACTATTCAATGAACCAAGCTACTTTTTCAAATAAGTTTTCAGTAAATGTAGCAAAAAACTATGCAATTTCAATAGTAACAGAACACTAATATTGACTTTTTCTAATAAAAATCACATTTGTTTAAAATAATCAGAAGTGATACTATGTATAAGTACTTCGATATTATCGGGTTATATATATAAGTTTGAGACGTATAACCTGTTCGAAGTACGCATTGTATTCGATTTGATTATATTTTGAGTAAATTTTAATATTAGGATCAAATAAATATTTTATTGGCAGCTTGATTTGTTTGAATTAACCTAACTGAAAGTCATCTCTATGAAAACATCATCAAGTTGACAAAAGTTATGTATTGCGTTGCCTAGTGAAGTTACTCTCGTATAATCGATTTTGTATAATCGAAATTATACAAGATAACTTAACTAAATCCAGCCTTCTGATTGGTTCAGATCGCTACGAAAAAAATAATCAAGGGTAATACCACAAGCAGTGGATATATTTTTGACAAATATTTTGTCATTTCCATGTAAATTATTGCGTTTAAATTTCACGATACAAAATCACATCAAAAATGTCACGAGCCGAAGGCGAGTGACATTTAAATTTGATTTTGTTGAGTGAAATTTGCAATAATTTCTATGGAAATGACAAAATATTTAAAAAAAATATATCCACTTCGAGTGGTATTTGGGACGACTATTTAACAATATTAATACATAACGATTAACTTTATTGAAAAATAATCCACCAATTAATATAATTATTCATTCTCAATTAAATTCAGCGGAATACTTCCAAAACACAGCATTTTAAAATTTTTAAAAGAAGCCATACAGTTTTTGGGGGTTTAGTGTTACGTAACCTAGCGATATCACTAAGGACAGAACATCATTGCTAAGCGATACTTCGCAACAAGACTATTTATTTTTTGAGTACGTACATTGTTTTGTGAATATTTTGCATGGTGCCCAATATTCAGTGATATACTGCTGTTATTGGTTGAAAAAAGCAAATGTCTGCAATCTGATTGGCTTATACGTTATAATGTTGAATAGTCACTTGAATACCTTCTAGGAAGATATATTCGCTTGATATTTTTTTGATAGGTCAAGAAACGTCAAATTCTGGATTTTCATTGGCCACTTTTCAACAGATCACAGGTGAATTGAATACTCTACTATATTTTTTATACCATATGACAAACATGCATTTTGAAGTTTTTGGATCTTTGATTTATCTTGTGAATCAATACAAAATTCTTACAACACAAATCACAATAATCAACCAGAGATAACACCATACTGTTACATAATGTGGCTTTGATATTAATGTTGAATACAATTTAAGAAAGTAGTTTTTAAATTGCAATAAGCTCTGTAATAGCTATCTACGTTATTAGACCGGTAGCAACATTTTTATGGCCGCGCCCTACGGGCTCGACCTGTATGTTTGGCAAGACCATAAAAATGTTGCTACCGGTCGTGTATCGTATAAATTTTTTTAGGATACTGCATTGGTAACTAGCGTTTAGATTGTTACAAACGAGTCCGGTAGATAAAATTTACCGGCCTAGACCAGTAGTAGTTGACAACGGCCTTTGATCTGGCCGTTGTCAACTACTACTGGTCTAGGCCGGTAAACTTTTTTCTACCGGACTCGTTTGTAACTATGTAAACGCTAGTTACCAATGCAGTATCCTAAAACATTTAAATGGGTTTTTTAAAACAAAAATTTCATTCAAGGATTACACCCACATTTTTAATGGTATCTGTAATAGGTATTGTATTATTATTTATTGTAATACTGACAACTGCTAGGTAATGTTATTGATGTGTGTGTTGTATAATAGTCCAAATGCATACTTACAATTTTTAAAGGGCGATGCTTATCTATAATTGTTCAATATTGTCAGAAGTAGTTAAAATTGTATATGAAAAAACATTCATAAATAAAGTGCCACCTGCACCTCCACCTTTAAATGTTCGATCTTTTCGTCTGATATTATAAACCTCAACAAAAATCTCATTTATTACATAATCAGAAAATCAAGTTTTGGAGACAGCCAGCAAGATAAATGAAGAATCAATAATGGTTCCCCTGAAAGCATCAAAATTGGCAACCAGTAAACGTGTCTTAATGTGAGCACATTTTAATTTTGAAAACATTACATAGGATTGTTTTATAATTTTAGACTAAACAACAAATCTATACGCAGAACAGAACAGAGCAAAAGGTACACTATTCAAAGTACGTAAGTAGGTACTAAAAAATATATACACAATTTAAGTTTACAGAACAAAATGGAAATGCAGATAAGAAATATATAAACATACACACAGCAGTGTCAGAAATCCCTTATTGATAACCATATTGATAGCCATACAATTTAAATAACACGTATCGCAATTTACCTGCAAGCAGTATTTGCGAAACACAAATTTTTCCATTTATACAAAATGATTTGGTTGAAGACAACGCCATCTATAAATGATAGTAAATCGGATGTTACTTTTTGTTCAAAATCATATTGTAAATCTACATATATTGAAATCGCCTAGACAAAAAATGTTATTATGTATAGATATTAACGTATTATTAAGGCAATTTAAAAATTCCAAGTGACTATTTTTCGGAGGTTTATGAACTAGACCAAATACCAGTTTTTGCCTACCCGCAGTTACTACTATCAATAACTGTTCAATAACATTATCAGTTTGTATAACATAATCCACATATATTTGTTGTGTAGAACGCAGAAATGCCTTGCTTTTGTTAGGTCTTCGTTTATGGAAACCCAGGTTCCTTTTCATTTGGATTTTGATTTGAAAATTTGTTGTCGGACGTTATAATTAACGAACTTCACAATGATTGGGGTGGGTAGACCTGAATTCCTGCTCCTCAATCTATGACTTGGGAACTTGGATTGGAAGCGAAAAAATTAGTATGAACTTGGTCTGTATCTTCATTGGAAGCTTCTATGATTCCTAGAATACGTAGGTTATTACGTCTTAAATATTGAATCTATTTTAAAATCGTGTGTCTGATAGTTGTATTTTGAGAAGCACCAGTTTCTTCTAAAGTAGAAATACGCAGGTCGTGTTCAGAACTGTTGCTTAAACTGCTCCGTCAAATTGGCTATAAAATCTTCAGACACCAGAACCTTCTTAATACGTTGAACAACATCATCTTGGTTTGATAGCTCTTTGTTGGAAACTGACTGACCTCTACCACCGCCTGGCAGTTTACAATAGCCACCCGTTTTTATAGAATTTACAGCAATTTTGTAGTAGGACATCACAGTGATCGTAGGTAGAGCCCAACTTCAACTATACTAAAACTGCCGCACATAAGCATCCGCACACTGCGCTAGCACGTCTATTCAGCTTGACGACACATGGAAAAGGATTTATTTCTAATCCCTGAAGACATTTCGCACTGCACTAAACTGGCTCTCTTGTTCAAAGATTTCAACATTTGCTAGATGCAGTATGACATACTTCCCAACTGGATATCGACTCTCTATGTTGGTTTCAGCAGTTTTATAGACAAGCAACTTGTTGGCAAGAGATAGTTTAGAGTTGCAGTCGGGGTCGAGAGACTGGGGTAAAGTAGCCAACCGGCTATAAACGCTGTGCGGTGAAAAGAAACCTCAGCTCAGGGGAAAGCCGTGTCTTGCACTCCCAACACGGCCGTACCAAGACCGCTGGGTGATATGTGATCTTAGATTGCATCCTTCTCGTGGTGGCCCTGTTTAAACTAAATCCAGCGGATCTAGACTGGGGCAGTCGATAAACACCCCCCCAAGCCAAGGTGGAAGCGATCGTGCTGAGGGCTGAATGGCAAATGGGTTAATGTTGCCTCGAACGATGCCCCTAGGATACCAGGCGACCTCCTACTGTATTTAGCCTTACCCCCGCAACGGGCTCTGCGGGGGTGGACCTTTATTTCCCGTCTACTCGTGGGAACATCATGGAAAAAGATGAACTCTCTCTCTCTCCCTCCCCTCCCCCCATCCCTGAGCAGAGTGCTTCTACTGAGGCCTCTGCTAACCCCCTCCCCTCAAATAATACGGAGAGCCCCATTCCCGGGGCCTCCACTACTAAGCCGGAAGGTGCTCCCGAAGGGGCCCTCGAGGAAATAAAAATCGAACAACTCAGCCTCCAGGGACCGACAAAACGGAACCTGAGTGGGGCTGAAAAGAAAAGACGAAGGAAGGCTAAGGCGGCGGCTACAGGCTCCGAGGGGACTGGGCTGACACCTATGCCTTCCACATCCGGTGCCGCGGGCAGCAAAGCGGGGGGCATTAAGCGTGGCCATTCGGATGGCAGCACCCCGCCTAGCGCGCAGCGGATGGCAAAAAAGAGTCGGGCGGCTACGTTGAGGCCGTCCACTTACAGCCAAGCGGCCAATAGCGCCATGAGGGTTGCCATCTCGGAGTTTAGGTACCCCGAGGTGAAGCTGTCTGGCGCACAAGCGACCCTGGTCCAGCAGGGGCTGGACTCGATTGTGGATGATCTCCCCCTGGGGGACTCCCAACCGATGTTCTTGCCCCGGTTTGACGAGTTTCGCTGGGCCGAGCTAGGCGTTATTTACATAACATGTGCCGACGAGCCGTCTAAGTTATGGCTCAAGGAGAACGTGGCAAAAATCCAACCTTGGAAAGACGCCAAATTAAAGGTTTTGGAAGGGGAAACCCTTCCGAAGCTGAGAAAGCTTATCGCCTGGGTGCCCGGCGCGCCGGACCCCACCGATAAGATTTTGCAGCGGCTCCAGCTTTATAGCCCGGGCCTCCAGACTAAGTTGTGGAGAGTCCGAGACCGTCACGAGGAGCCCCATTCGGTGCGCCTCGTGCTCGGAGTCGATGAGGCCTCCGCAAGGATTCTGGAAGGCCAGGGCTATAAGGCCTACGCCGGTACGAAGAGGGTGTCTTTCACGGACCCCAAAACCAATCGCGGGACCGAAGGACCTTCCGAGGAACCACAGGGACCGCCAGAGGTAGCCTCCATGGAGGTAAGTGCCGAGGAGGAAGGCGGACACTAACTTCTCTAGTTAGATGGCTGACCTTCAAATCCTCCAGATTAACTTGCAACATAGCACCTCTGCGACTAGTTTAATTAGTCGTCAGATGGCTATGGGGCACACAGATGTCATCCTAATACAGGAACCCTGGGTTCACCAGGGCAATGTAAAAGGATTAGATGGTGCTGGGACAAATTATTATTGTTCCAACACTAGCCCAAGAGCTTGTATCTGCGCTGCCAAGCAACTGAACGCTCAATTAATACCAGAATTTTGTTTCAGAGATCTGGTAGCCATAAGGACGAGTCTCGTGAGGGACGGTGGGAGGACAAGCCTTGTTGTTTGTTCGGCCTACCTCCCTTATGACTCTCCCGACCCACCACCGACTCAGGAACTAATGAACCTGGTCAATTATTGCAAGGAAAAGCGTTCCCCCTTGCTTATTGGATGTGACTCGAATGCCCACCACACGGTGTGGGGAAGTTCAGACGTCAATGCCAGAGGAAGGGATCTCCTGGAGTATCTGTCAACTACAGACCTTGAGATTCTCAATAGGGGAAGTTCCCCCACTTTTGTTACTCCCAGGCGACAGGAAGTAATTGATTTGACCTTGGGATCCACGCAGGTAACCCAATGGACAAAAAACTGGCGAGTTGTACCGGAACCATCCCTTTCGGACCACCGGTACATCCGATTCAGCCTGGAGCTGCAACACAGCGAAGGTGCAGCGTATAGGAATCCCAAGTCTACCGACTGGGCTGCCTTTAAGGTGGACCTCTCGAATGGACTACAGGGAATTTCCTATAGCACTCGCACCACAAAGGAGGTAGAAGAGCACCTCAGTATTATCAATACTGCGGTCAAGGCTTCTTTTGAAAGGAGCTGCCCGCTACGACGCGCAAAAAGGGCAAGGAAAGTACCATGGTGGAACTCCGAGCTCCAAATGCAACGTAAAGAGACACGCAGGCTCCTAAATAGGGCAATGCGTACAAAGTTCGTATGCGATTGGGACTGTTTTAAACAGGCCCAACGCAATTACAAAGATTCTATTCGTAGATCTAAACGAGAGTCCTGGAAGGCCTTCTGTCTCGACATTGAAGGACTACCAGAAGCAGCTAGACTGCATAAGACGCTCTCAAAAAATCCAAGAGCCAAGCTGGAGTGCCTAAGGCTCCCTTCAGGTGACCATACGGCCACTGATGAGGAGACCCTAAGGCATCTCCTGGAGGTGCACTTCCCAGGCTCTGTGGCTGAAACTGGTGATGTCCCACTAGTAAGGGCTCCCCGCATTGGCATTAGCCCAATGGACTGGGAGATAGCCTCGAAAGTGGTAACACACGAAAAGATCAGGTGGGCGATAAGCACATTTGATCCGTACAAAAGTCCAGGGCCAGATGGCATTTTTCCGGCACTTCTACAGGAAGGGCTGGATTTGCTCATCAGGCCACTCTACAACATATTCAGGACCTGCCTTGCTTTCGGGTATACACCAGTAGCGTGGAGATCCGTTAAGGTGGTCTTTATACCAAAGGCAGGTCGAACCTCGTTTGACCTGGCCAAATCATTCAGACCTATCAGCTTAACCTCATTTCTACTTAAAACGGTGGAAAGAATGGTGGATAGGTACATAAGAGACGGCGCATTAAGGATAATGCCGCTGCATCCAAACCAACATGCTTACCAAATGGGCAAGTCAGTGGAATCGGCCCTTCATACTATCGTTTTTAGGATAGAGAAGGCGCTGGAACACAAAGAACTGGCCCTAGGTACTTTTTTGGATATAGAGGGCGCGTTTGACAACACTGCCTTTGAGTCCATATGCACTGCGGCAACGAACCATGGAATAGAGCCCACCATTGTTCGGTGGATGAAATCCATGCTAGAAAACCGCAGGGTAACCGCCACTCTAAACGAGGATACCGCAAAGGTGACCGTCAGGCGTGGGTGCCCGCAGGGGGGAGTACTCTCGCCCTTGATGTGGTCCCTCGTCATAGATGGGCTCCTGCGTGACCTCAACAGAGCCGGCATATACACGCAAGGCTATGCAGATGATCTTGCTATACTCGTAAGAGGAAAATTTCCACATGCCATCTGTGGGGTTACTCAAATTGCCCTCAGAATCGTGGAAAGATGGTGCATAGGGCACGGATTGTCGGTAAACCCCGACAAAACCAAACTTGTCCTATTCACAAGGAAAAGGAAGATAGAGGGCTTTGTTGACCCAGTACTCTTCGGTACCCCTCTGAGGGCCGCCGGAAAAGTTAAGTATCTGGGAGTAATCCTGGACGCCAAACTGACCTGGAAGGAGCACTCGGAACGACAAATACAAAGGGCAACTGCCTCCTTTTGGATGTGTAGACGCACCTTTGGAAGCACGTGGGGTCTTAAACCGAATGTCATCATGTGGATGTACACCGCGGTGATAAGACCCCTCATCACATACGCTGCACTTGTATGGTGGCCGCGGGCCACCTTAGCTAGCGCAAAGAAACGCTTCGGCCAACTCCAACGGCTAGCTTGTCTAGGAGTGACGGGAGCAATGCGAACAGCACCCACAACGGCCCTGGAAGCCCTTCTCGGACTCGTGCCCCTTCATCTAATGATTGAGGCTGAGGCTAGAAGGGCGGCTTACAGGCTTAAGTGTGGGGGCCAGTGGACAAAGGTAGGAGGGACGCTGGGGCATTCGAGGGTCCTGTCATTTATGGCAGGGGCTCACGATACCCTCAGCATGAGGAGTGATCGTATGGTCCCCTCCTTTTCCTTCAATAGGCCATATAAAACAGTCATCCCTTCTAGAGAGGACTGGATTGCCCGTGGCCATAACCTCCTTACTCCTAAGGGACTTATCTGGTTCACAGACGGCTCTAGGACGGAGGCTGGCGCAGGGGCGGGCGTCTATGGCGAATCACCTAGAGTGAAGCGTGCGTTCTCACTGGGCAGGTACGCCACCGTATTTCAGGCCGAGGTGTTTGCCATCCTGGCCTGTGTTTATGAAAACCTAGACAGAGGTTTTACTAACAAGCATATCTACATCTGCTCGGATAGCCAGGCCGCTCTCTTAGCCCTGAATTCCTTCAGGGTGTCTTCGGAACTAGTGTCTGAATGTCGAGCGGCGCTAACGAGACTCTGCGTGCAGAACTCTGTAAAGTTGCTGTGGGTACCAGGTCATAGCAACATTGACGGTAACGAAGAGGCGGATCAGTTGGCTAGGCAGGGCTCCAATGGTGACCCGCCTGGACCCGAGCCAATTCTTGGGATACCATATTGCAACGTAAAGCTAGAAATGAAGAAATGGGTCTGGACCCGGTTCCTTCGTGAATGGTCTTTACAGCAGGGACTAAGGCAAGCTAAACTCTTTATTGGGGAGTTATCGCTGTCGACGTCCAAAGAGCTTCTAAAACTCAGTAAGAAGCAAATTAGGATCGTAACAGGACTCCTAACAGGGCACTGTCACCTCAACAAACACCTGCACAGAATCGGTATCACAAATGATCCGATCTGCAGGCTATGCGGGGAAGAGGAAGAATCTTCCCAGCACATATTATGCCAGTGTGTCAGACTGATGACCCTGCGACACAAACACTTCGGCGCAGCGTTTTTACAACCGGAGGATATAAGGCTCATCCCTATAGGCCAAGTGCTAGCCTTTGCGGTTGGTACCGGCCTGTTCAAAGACGAGATATAAAAAGCGGTACGCACAATGGGCCTCAGGCCTGAGTGCCGCGGGGTCAACTCCCGCACCGCAAAAGAAGAAGAAGAAGGAAGCAGTCTATCAACCAGTAATATTTTCTCAATTTACCATCGAGTTGCTTCCTTATAGACAGCAGTTTCTAGGTTAACACAAACAACTGTTTTTGCCGCTTCTTTTGAATTTCGGTATTTGACGGCGCTAAAAACATAGTTTTTTTACCAATACACAATATTAAACCGTTATCACAACTTATAATACAAAATATTAATTAAATGTTACAAAACGTCAGAATGACGTTTTACACCTTTACTGATTCGCCACCTGTTGGATCCGCCGGGAACTAGGACAAAAATTAGCCATCAGAATCTGCAAAAACATTTGAAGTCGAATCACCTGAATATCTTACACCGTGTTGCAGACCAATCCAATTTGATTATTTTTAATCACGTGGCTCAGTTTGACAAATCAGACCACACTTGAAGTGAAAACGACCCTAGGGTGATTTTCAATCACTATAGAAACTACCTAATTAAATTTCAGTAGTATCCTATCACAAGTTGGTGGCACTGTAAATCTAAGTCAAATTCGAGGTTAGCAGGTTAGCTTTTCCGTCAGTCTGTGTCAAAACTGACGCAAAAGCTAACCTGATAACCTCAAATTTGACATAGACTTACAGTGCCACCAACATAATATTATTATAATGAAGTGTCAAATTAATTTGTCAGAAAATGCCTAATTTATTTAAAGGTACGTGTCCACTTGAGAGGAACTCGCGAGAGTTACTGTCGATAGTTACTCTCAATTGCGTGTCCATTTGAGAGTATTTTTGAGAGTTTTGACTATCCGAGAGCTACGATCAGACTTTGGACAGCTTACTCTCAGATAGTTCTCTCAAGAACCGTGTCCACTGTTGAATTGTGTCTGTGCTCTCGCGAGTGAGTTTAAAAACTTGAACTGCAAACCACTAAAATGTCAGCTTTTGTTCCCTGCTGTAAAGCTTGTTTTCTATAACACTCATGGATGTGAAAAAAATTGCAGCTGCAATTGTTGTACATACAATCTTAAAAAGAAGAAAGAAACGAAATATCAAAAGAAGCTGCTGGGTGAAACCATGGATTCAGCGTAGATCAGAACTGGGTGCATGTTTTACGCTGACAAAAGAACTTGAAATTGAAGATGCTCAGCAATTTCGCAACTTTGTTCGTATGAACGCTGTACAGGTGCAGCATATAATAGAAATGGTGGGGCCAAAAATTGTTAAAAGCAATACACAAATGCGGGAGGCCATTTCTGTCTACGAACGCGTTATGGTCACATTACGATTTTTGGCAACTGGTAATTTATACTTCATATTTCCATTTCCACTTTTATTGTTATTATAATCACACCCTTATTATTATAGGTGATTCATACAGCAGTCTACAATATTTATTCCGTATACCTGCTTGTACCATTGGCAGGATAGTAAAAGAGGTGGCTCCTGCCATTTACAACGCTCTGAAGGACGAATATTTGAAGGTAAAAAAACATAAATAATGAATATAAAACAAGTTACACATTAGTGTAATCAAACGTATTAAAGAAGCTTTCACATGTCATGGAATTAGCTTCTGCCTAGAATAAAAATAAACAAAATACCATTATAATAAATTTATTGAACGATTGCATTTTTGTTTCAGTTTCCAAATTCTACAGAGCATTGGCTGAAGCTGACTCAAGCTTTTAATGACAGATGGAATTTTCCTCATTGCCTAGGGGCCATTGATGGCAAGCATATTGTTATGCAAGCTCCAGAGCATAGTGGAAGTCATTATTATAATTATAAGGGTACCCACAGCATTGTTTTATTAGCTATAGCTGACGCCAAGTATAAGTTTACGTATGTTGACGTTGGATGCAATGGGAGAGTATCTGATGGGGGAGTCTTTCAAAATTCTTCACTGAGTGAAGAACTTGAAGAGGGAACTTTAAATTTACCTACTCCTGCCCCCTTACCTAATAGAGATATGGCTGTCCCATATGTTTTTGTTGCTGACGATGCATTTGCAATGAAATCCTATATTTTAAAACCATATCCATTTCGCAACCAACCTGCACCAAACAGAATATTCAACTACAGACTGTCCAGAGCTCGGCGCATAGTAGAGAATGTGTTTGGTATAGCGGCAAATAAATTTAGAGTTCTTCGAAAACCTATGAACCTTAATCCAAATGTAGTGACAGATGTTGTTCTTGCAATATGTGCAGTACATAATTTTTTATTATCTGCAAAACATTCACGTGCAAACTATTTACACCAAGGATTGCTCGACATGGAAGATCCAGATACACATGAAATGATCCCAGGAAGTTGGAGAGAAGAAACACTGTCCGAAAATACATTTTTCCCCTTAGATCGAGGTAATTTACATAACTATACAACATCACAAAGAGATGTTAGAGATGAATTTAAAGAATTTTTTATGACACCTTTGGGTGAAGTTCCATGGCAATATAGACACATTTAATTAGTCTAAACTAAAGTGCGTGATTTGATGGATTGAGTTGTTTTTTCATAAGTTTATTAATAAATACTTACATGAAGAAAAATTTTTGTTTTTACCCAACACATTACTTGTTAATTTCAGCGACGATTTTTGTTTTGTCTTCAATTTCGCAACTTTGTTGTATGAGTGCTGTACAGGTGTAGGATATAATAGAATTGGTGGAGCCACAAATTGTTAAAAGCAATACACAAATTTGAGATGCTATTTCTGTCTACGAACGTGTTATGGTCACATTACTATTTTTGGCAACAGGTAATTTATACTTCATATTTCCATGTAACACACTTTTATTAATATTATAATTACATCAAACAATAAATATAAAACAAGTTACATATTATTGTAATCAAATGTATTGAAGAAGCTTCCACATGTCATAGAATGATCTTCTTCTGGCTGAAATTGTTGGGGAGAAGGTACTGGTGAAAGGGCACTTGAGAGGTTGGATAGTGATGAGGCAGAAGTAAGTACAAACGAGGTTGAAGATGAAGATTCAGCATATACATTGTCTTCTTCCTCTACGATGCGAACTATGGCCTTCCTAATTTCAGTTTTTAGTCTTTTTTTATTGAGGTCTGATCGCAATCCTTTCAACTCCATTGCGACATACTGACCAAATTGATCATCTTCATTTGGTTGTTTTAGAAGAACTGTCATTGCCTGTTTGAACACTTTGTTATCATCATCATCATCATTCTCATTTTTTTGTGTTCGCTTAACTTGCCTTTTCTTCTCCAGTGGGTGTAATTTCCTATTATCACCTTCATTCTTTTGAATAGTCACTGTATTTTGGCTTTGTGATTCTTCTGACTGCGGTTCTGCCTAGAATAAAAATAAACAAAATACTATTATAATAAATGTATTGCACTATTGCATTTTAGTTTTAGTTTCCAAATTCTACGAGCATTGGCCGAAGCTGACTGAAAGACAGATGGAATTTTCTTCATTGTTTAGGGGCCATTGATGGCAATCACATTGTTATGCAAGCTCCAGAAAATAGTGGAAGTCATTTTTATTTATAAATATAAGGGTACACACAGCATTGTTTTATTAGCTATAGTTGACGCCAAGCCTAAGTTTACGTATGTTGACGTTGGATGCAATGGGAAGGTATCTGATGGGGGAGTCTTCCAAAATTCTTCATTGAGTGAAGAACTTGGAGAGAGAACTTTAAACTTTGGGTGAAGTGCCATGACAATATAGACACATTTAATTAGTCTAAACTAAAGTGTGTGATTTGATGGATTGAATTGTTTTTCATAAGTTTGTTAATAAATACTTTCATGAAGAAAAATTTGTTTTTACTCACCTCATTGCTTGTTGATTTCAGCGATGATTTTGATTCGTTCACAGTCAATACAGGCACCAAAAATTTAAGGGCTTTGAAATATGGCCAATTACTAATATAAATATCATCAGTGCCATCCCCGCTTTTCTTCTTTTTAATTTTCTTCAATTCTTGTGAGACCTGGAAGTTATATAAATATACATATAAATTTTCTTAAAATTCACATTTAATGGAATTGAAAATTCAATTTAAGAATTTATAAAACAAAACAAAAATTATTGTTAGGCATTTCGCCACTACAAATTAAAAAATACTAAAACATGAACAGCGTCAACCGACGTTAACATAACCTACAAATGTTGGTTAAAATATTGTAATTTTACGATTTCTCGATTTAAAATAAAACATAATGTACTCCTCGGCAGTGAAGTTCCTTTTTATCCCTCATGTGGTTTATTTGCCTTGTCCCTACGGGCCTCGGCAACTAAATCCACATTCGTGATAAAAAGCTTAACTTCAGTGCTTTGGTATACAAACTACTATTAATTTGTAGTGTGGCGAAATATCCAAAAAATAACATGATTATTGAAGCGCCACAAAGAAGTTTTAGAGATTATTTTTGAAATTATTTGTATTGTAATATGTGCTTACCTGGTTTCTTAAATTATGCAATTTTCGTTGTATTTCTTCGGCAGTACAATTAAATTTTTCTGATATCTCTTTCAATATCTTGTTCTTATTTTCACGATTTCGGTACTCTTTACATTTATGATCCCATAAAACGAAGTTTTCCTCATATATGCCAATCAATTCTATAGTTTCTTCTTTTGACCACTCTTTTTTAGAAGCCATTTCTATAAAACAGCTCTCAGTAAAGCTCTCAAAATACGAAACGTGTTGGTATTTGGAGAGTAACTATCAAGACCAACAAATTATGTGTGTCCACTTGCGAGCAAGTCTCAACTAGTTCAATGTCTGAGAGTTGGTAGGCACTCTCCGATAGTTACTCTCAGAAGCATGTCCACTTGCGAGAAATACTCTCGAGAGCAGCTCTCGAGAGTATTTCTCGCAAGTGGACACGTACCTTAAGAACTTATCTTTCCGAATTCACCGCGGCCAGTGATAAATTGTTGTTGTTATTTGTCAAAATTATTGCGGGTGATTATCACTGCCCTTGGTAAATTATAGCTGATAATTTAATAAAGTATATTTGGCTGTCGGTTTATTTTGAGGAAAAGAATATTCCTGTAGATCTCCCGTTCTTTTCAGAACACCCTGTATATTCTTCTTCTTCCATGTATATTCCAAATTTATAATTACTAATACGAGTCTCGTAATCTACACCTGCACTTTTATGCTCAAGTTATGGCAAGTTTGAGTACAAACTCCAATTATCTTTATTTACTCTAAATTTATTTACATGATTTTGTGTTTATTACGAATGTAATAGTATTCTACAAGAAAATTATAGATAACACACCATTCTCTTTGTTTTAATCTGATAACAAATAAATGTTTTCGAGATTGATTTAAACATTTAAAACTTTTTATAAAATATACAAAAATCTATTGTAATATTTCATGTAAACATTTAATTATGACTAGATATGTGTAGCACATTGCAATACTGTTATTCCCAAAGAATTGTTATTGAGTTCATGTAGGAACACCCTGTCTTTGGTAGAGAGGGACTACAAATCGTTTCTTCGATTCTTTCAAAACATTACTTCAGTTTCTTTTCTTGAAAGTTCTGCTGACTCGAAGAAGTGTTTCCCTCCACTAATTCAACAGCGCACTTGCGGGGAAACCAACCTCTAACCCGTGCAGAAGATTGCTGAATTTCACTAAGATCAGGTTGAAGTTTTTCACCGAATAACCAGTACCTGCAAACTAGCTCGTTTAGAATCAGTAGTTGTACTCCAAGTAAAACTTACTTCCTCCATCTTGTTACCAAAACTACATCGCCTGGTTCAAGTTTTATTCTTGTTTCATCAGTACATGGTGGATGTAAGCAGACTCTTAGACCTTGCGTTATTGGGAACCATGACCCTGATGCAGGGTGTAAAATATTGTAAAGCTTTGTCCTTTGTCTCTTTTCTGACTTTTGTTCAATTTGCTCCCTCTACAAAATAGAATTATATTAAAATTGGTTAGACTGAAAGTGTAAAAATTACCGTTAATGTATACTGATCACAGCCTTCAACAACTGGCCATATTACACCATCACCAACAGGCTCACAACTAACATTTATAACTTGTCTGACGTTCTTCCATACACCTAAGTTATAAGGAAATACAAATTTTTCATGTATATCTTTCCTACGATGATTAGCTTTTTCTAAAATCCAATCTTCTATACCAGTACGATTTCTAATAATTGCTCGAATCTAAAAATTACATTTATTAGAACACGAAATTTAATTAATAAATAATAATTATCTCCTTTACGAGTGTTATTGCATCTTAAGCCAGCCCCAAATACATCGAGAATATTTTCAAGTATGATTATATACAAATACCGTATGATCGAAAACTTTTATCCTCTAGAGCAGTGGTTCCCAAACTTATTTGGCTTACCGCCCCCTTTTCAGAAGAAAAACTACTCAGCGCCCCCTGAAAACCTACATTCTTTAAGCGAACAAACAGAAAGATATTGTAGTGGTAGCCTCTTGAGACTGATAATTATCTATAAGAGTATTTCTACATTTCTAGGTAAGAAATGATTTTGAAAGAATAAATTAATTCACATTTAAAAAGTACAAGGAAGGATTTATACATTAAAAGTACAACATAAATATTTGAGAATTGTTTAATGAATGATACATTAGATATATTTACTGTTAAATTGTGAATAGTTTATTAAAAAGGTTCGAGCATATAAGTTGATTTAGTTGGGATAGTTGTTTGGTAACATCAGAGCTTAGATTTTAATTTGTAGGTATTAACTGACAATCGGAATAACTAAAGTGAAAGCCAAACTCAAATGATTATCTGAAAAAGTCAATTATGAAATGTTATAATAAAATATACCATATAGAAATTTTGTATAAATTATTATTGCTAGAGAAAATAATATTTTCAAAATAAACAAATCTTTTCTGAATTTGTAACCTGTATTTTGAGTAAAAGCAAATTTGAATAATAAAAGCTCTTTATTATAATGGTATTTACTTTCTGGATGGTGTATTAAAGGGTGTGATAAAGTAAAATTAAAGAAACGGAGAATAAACAGACTGAATAAATAAAGTAACAAATGGTATGAAGAAGAATAAGAACACTTAATAATGGTATATGGTCTTCATGAAATAAATAAATCTGTAACTTGCATTTTGTGTGTTTATTTGGAAAATAATGTTACACTATGTTACACAATAGATGAAATATGTACGAATGGTTTTTCTAAATCTTCTTATCTTCTCTTCCTTCTTTAAGCTTTCACCGCCGCCTTATTTTTATTCACCGCCCCCCAAATGCAGCCGAAGCTGCTATCGCCCCCTTGGATCGTTCCAGCGCCCCCCAAAGGGCGGTATCGCCCACTTTGGGAATCACTGCTCTAGAGGGATATGGAATTGTTTTGTTAAAAATTTGTGTTGGCAGTCGTGGTATTAAAAGTCACACTGGCATTTTATATCTGTCAGTTTAAGATTATATCAGAAATGTTATTTTAACAAATACAAACATTTTTGTTGAATACATAAAAATGTTAGTAACAAAAACAACTATAGGCGTTCAAAGTGATTACCTCCATTTTGTGTTCAGTATAAAACATTCTGTCAAAGTTAAGTGATTCTATCCCGTGCTCTTCCCATTTGCCGGATTTTGACTCACCGGAATTCGTTTCGTCGGATTGTAGGGTGTGTGTCATATAACGAAATTCAGCAAAGTACTGTGTCTCATTCTAGGCTGTTTAGATTAGTTGCAGTCTGTGATAATTTTGTTTTACTACCCGGCCGGTGTTGTCCCCACGACCAGCATAGTGTGCTCGATCCGGCAAATCGAATTCTGGTGAATCGAATTCAGGCGATGGAAACGGAGCCATTCTACCACATTGTATAGGTTATATTATTGAGTGCCTTTACTCACCACTGCCAACATAAATTAATTTTTTTAAAAACTCACAGCCCTCTAGAGGGTAAAAGTTTTCGATCATACTGTACATGTTAGGAAATTTAAAAGTGTTTGTCAAAGTTCAAATATTATTGAGTCACATTAGAACTTGCCAAAAGTATGAATCCAAGCAAAGGCAAGCATCATTCTATTTGACTTGTGCCAAATCCACCGACAGTCAGTGGAAACAGAGTGAGCAGAGTCTTGCAAATATGAACAAGTGCAAGCATGATGGACGAGTAGTGTCCTGCCCCATACCATTCATAGCACAGGCGTCAGGGAAATCGTTACAGAGTTTTACGTGCAAAACTTGATAACAGCATTTTGTGTTAATAGGTGGGTGGGGGCTGTGCTCTGAGTCTAACTTTAAGTTTTCGGATCGATCAGAGAAATTGTTTTTCCGCCATATTGGAAAAAAGGGTGAAAATGGTTTTTCAGCAATTTCTCGTTTCCTGTTGCTCTGATGTTGCAAGTTTGTAGTTTATGAAATTCCTCACAACTTTTTGAAATACCTTTTTCTCGAGCACTCAACAATTCGAAAGACAAGAAATGGGTTTTACGCAAATATATCGCTTTCGGTTAGTTCTGCAAAAAAAAATATTCTTGTTTTTTATAGAACAACTAATTTGCATAAATTTGATATGTATGTAACCTCATTTTACCTTGCAGTGTAGAGGCTGGTGCATTATATGCTTATGAATGTTTTTTCATTTGGACAATTATTTTCCGTTCTACAGAGTGAAACTGTACATTTACACCCGCATGCATACTCGTTCGCCAGCGGCTCGCCGGAGTTTCGTTATGAATAGTATGTTGACGGCACTGTAAATCTATGTCAAATTCAAGGTTAGCAGGTTAGATTTTGTGTCAGTTTCTCTCAAAACCGACAGAAAACCTAACCTACTAACCTCGAATTTGACATAGACGTACAGTGCAGCCAACATACTATTTATAACAAAACTCCGGCGAGTCGCCGGCGAACCGCTGGCGAAAGACTATGCATACAGGTGTTAGTGTGCACTTTCAAACGGCACGATGCCTTCGAGTGTGTCACACCAACTGTTTTACACACCACCTTTGAGGTACAGTTTGTGGCGCGGTTTTTTAATGTGGTCTTCTCTATAGGCCTAATCCACAAAGTGTGTTTCTTTCACTTTTAATTCTCACACTTCCCTTGACCTTTTTGATGGATCTGGTTATGCATCGTCGATTTCACTTATAATACAATATATACATCACTAGTGACTGCAATAAAACAGACTAAGGCCTCACACCATACTACCTGTATTGTAACCTTCGATCAACCATTATATTGGAAGGCTAGGACATTGTTATGGCGGCTGATCCCGATTCTGATGTGGGGAAAGTTATTGTTCGGCTGGGAGGATTCCACCTACTTATGTCCTTTGTGGGCTCTATTGCATTGTAACGTTTCGCCCAGCGCGAACGCGATTTAGAGATTAAAAATTAATTTGCGCGTTCTCCCTGGCGTAATTCACGTTATAAATCGGAGCTCTACATCTTTAGTCCGCGTGGAAGACGATAAGCGACGTCATCGCGGACAGACACAGGGATTCCTCCGCGCACCTTTAGCAAGAATCCCCTCCGCCGAGTACGCTGGCCCGGGCTATATAAAGAGAAACTGAAGCCAGTTTCAAACAGAATTTCCTGAGAATTTTACCTGTTCCTTCTCCTTCACCTAGTCTTGCTAGGAGGGTTCCAAATTGTGCGCTATCAAGCAAGAAGCCCGTCTAACCTATAAACTACCCCCCTTCGTTCCGCCTTGCTAGGAGGGTTCCGAATTGTGCGCTATCCAGCAAGGAGATCCCGCTGAAACTACCTCGAGTATTTCCCCAGGCTCCGCGAACACTTTAGAACCGAGAAACTAATTCGCTCTAGCCCAAACCCCGTTCTAATTTACTAATTACGACCTGGGGAACGTAACACGAAAGCGGCCCGAAGTTCCCCTAACAAATTCCACCCTGTAGGTGGCCGCAACGAAAGTACGGCAATCAGGCGAGGCTAAATTTTTAATTTCGCCAATCCTATTTTCGTGGCCTTTTCACGTCGCATTTCAACGCCAAGCCGGGGCCCAAAATTCACATTTTCCCAGCAAATCGCCGACCACGAGACCCGAGTCTAACTTTAATTGCAATACAGCTTACCAAGAGCTTCAAGATCCCGGAGGAAAAAAAACGGGTATCCTCGACCCGGCCGCCCATGTGGTCACCATATTTCACACATCTGCAGACCACGATAACGCCGATAAATACGAGTTTTCAAGATAGTCGATTCGCCTACAAGTCAAGGGACCTACTCGCTTCATAATCTGGTCCGTAAACAGGTGTCAGGACCCAAATCCGAGCGAGCGAGCGAGACTCACTACCGGAAGAGAACGATTCGAGTTATAAACATTATTATAATTTGTTTTCTGATTTTGAATACAATGTAATTTGACTTGTATATAGTTAAAACTTATTATATGCTTAGAAAAGTTATTTTCTTTTCTTTTCTTAGGTAACAAGCTTGAGACTAATAAGTGATACTTTGGCTTTTTCTGAGCTACCCAGGGGCCGGTTTCACTCCGGCGATCGTAGCAAACATTTTAATTAAACTAAAATAAACAGATCAGGCTACAGCATATGTAATATTCACAAGCAGCCTAGAGGATTTGTTGAGAATAATTTACGCCGAAAATAGCATGAATCACATAATATCCGGTCACGCGTATTCTAGGGCACTTCAAGCTCATATTTTGGTTCATTTGACTTTGGGGAAAAAAGTAATGAATCTCGTCGACCTTACAGATGAGGAACGCGAAACATTGGACTTGACCATCTTCGACATTGACAAGACCAATATTTTCACAATGGCGACAACCACTACTTCCAAAACTATCATGACCAAATTCAAAGAGGAGATTTAAAGAATGGACATGAGGCCCAACAGCGAAACTGTGGATTCAGTAGTTTAAGATGGTTACCTTGGTTAAGCAGTTAATCGAGGCAGAGTGATCGGGAAATTGGGCACTGCATTTGGTAATAGTTAAAAAATGCTTCCATTCTTTCATGCCACTGATCATCATTTGTATGCTAAGTCCAGTCACTTGTACCTACAAGAAATGTTACGTTTGAACAAAAAATGCCTGCAGATGAATACCACGACTTTACGACTGGTGGAAAATTTACCATACGACGCACTTCTAAATTTTGCTTAGGAATTTCGTCAGACTAGATTATACAGCAGACATTAATGAGACAAATTTATAGTATCGGAGGGCTGACTCACGGATGTGGAATAATGTACAGCACTATTGCCTCGTGGGTACTGGGGATGAAGTCCGTGCCGGATATTTGTGAGCAAATGGAAGCCTTTTGCAGATCGACGTTGGGAACTAATGAGCAGCATATCGACTACAGAGACTCTTGTGTATCGCGTGATAATGAAGACATAGAAAAACTTGACAACTGGGTTGCTTCTCATAAACCCTTCCTGGAGGGGACCGAACTATTAGCCATCAGCACTGGCCTTGTTGGAGATTCGTCTCATGAATTGCCATCTCTCAGAGAAAACCGGTAAGGCAATGCTGTCCAAGGTAGTGGAACAACATACTTTCGGATCATTGTCATACAGACGAAAAGACAAGGTGCTCCCTTCAGTGGCCTTGTCCAGCAGTCTCTTTATCCACGAAAATATGAGGCTGGAAGAAAAGTGTCGATATGTTTACACCAGTGTCTAGCACTAAGCCTCCCATGCCTCCTGCAATAATTTTTAAATTAATTTCATGAGAGTGGGGAGCAGGGTTTAGTGTACACCGCCATTTGCTCCAGATGCGCCGGGTGTTATGTATCTAAGTTTATTATTGCATACAATCTTATTACATCTAAAGTATGTCATATATAACAATTCTCATAACATCTAAATATCATATATAACATGCCCTTCCTGGAGAATGTCCTATTCCAGGTATCGAAGGGGTTTTCTAACTGCTCTTCGGATCTGGTCACTGGTGCTTCAATTCGCTCTTGCTGTTTCAGGCTTCCTTCTGTTGATGCTTGCTGCTTTGGACTTGCCTGTGCCTGACCTTCTGTTTCGCTATTTCCATATCTTCCTTCTGCCTCATCAAAGTTGTCTCGCTCTTCCTGATAGACTGGTCTCAAATATGTTTGATTTCTTCTATATTCTCTGTTGTTTGTTTGAACTACATAGGAGCGATCATTATATCTGCCTATAACCTTTACTGGTGTCCATTCTCTAGTTCCCGTTTGGAGATACACGGGTTGATTGACTGATAATGGCTTTCTTTCTTGAGATGTTTGGTCGTAGTAAGCCTTTGATTTTTCTTGGTTTGCCTCAAGCTTCTTCAATGTTGTCTCCACTTTGAATTTTGGTTTCAAATTCTCCTTGGCCATTATATTTGTTGATCGTAGTTGCAGACCTATTAATAAAACAGCTGGTGCAGGTAGGTTATTTTTTGGACTGTTGTGCTCCAGTATACACAGATTTGGATCAGTGTCACTTCTTCTTGCTTTTTCTAATAATCCTTTTACAGTTTGCACTGTCCTCTCGATCATTCCGTTTGATTTTGGGTATCATGGACTAGACAACTGCATTTGAAAATCATAAAGGTCTGAAAATGCTTTTATCTACTAGCAACATGATATTGTACATTTTCGTCATAGAAACAAAATATGAAAATCTACTCATAACTCCCAAGGGACTTGTCAAATTATTTCTCCCTCATACTCATGGTAACAATGCAACTACAATTAACGTCTTAGCAACCATACAATGAGGCAATCCTTGATGTTACTTACATATTCTAATTTTAAATGTCATTATGACATTTTGAAATTTCATACTATTTTTACGAATATGCTAGTAGATAAAATATTGTATGCACCACGGGAGATACGCATGTTCTTTACCTTCGGTTGACTTACAGACCTCGGGCTAGAGGCCCTCGGTCTGTAACACATGTCAACCTCAGGGAAAACACATATTCATATCTCCCTTAATGCATAAATATCTATATCATCACCTGAGTCGAAAGGTGGTCCCCCATCTGAGTTAATAGTCAGTGGTATTCCATGCGTTCTAAATATGGTTTTCAGAGCACCAATTACTGCCTGTGCTGTTTTTGAGTGTAGTTTCAGCGTACATACATCAAACAAGTAGAGACAGTCATGCCAAATGTTGAAACCTGTCTAGAGTGCCTGAGACAGTAACTCGAGGGGTATTTTTAAGCTTGACTATCAGATGGCAGCACAAAGTTCTACCAATCAGAGCCAGTTACTGACTCTGCTACCAATCATGATGTGATCAAGTAGTGGCGCCATCTGTTAGTACTATCGGAAAGTACCCCCCAGGAGCCGTTCAAGGTCATCAAAATCGGAAATTTGACATCAAAGGAACCGACAGTGAGTGTCTCTACTTGTTTGATTTATGTATGCTGGTAGTTTCCTTATTTCTACATATTTTGAGTGATAGTCCACTAATATTAAGTAGTCCGTTTTGTTTATATAGGCAAAATCAATTGCTACGTTTTGCCATGGCAACTCTGGTATTCTATGTGGGATTAGCAGTTGCTTGATATTGCTTCTGGAATAGCTCATGCATACGTTACAATTTTGCATAAATCTTTTAATATCGTTGTTAATTTTTGGCCAGTATACTGACTGCTTAGCTTTATTTTTACATGCGACTATGCCTTGATGTGCTACATGAATTTTCTTGAATACCTCTTCTTGCTTCTTTTGTGGAACCACTAATCGATGTCCTTTGTAGATCATTCCATCCTCCAGGCTTAGTTCTCGTTGTGAATCCCAGTAAACTCTTAACTCTTTCGCTACATCTACCCTCTTTCTTAGCGAACCTTCTTTGATGTATTGTTCAACCTGCTGTAGAATTGGATCTTCTTTAGTGCATCTTGCGTAATCTTCTTTCCCTAACGCTGTCATAACTATAGAGTTAATTCTGTTAATGTTGATGAATCGATGAACTTTGCTTCTAGTATTTTGTTGTCAGGTGCCCGTGATAATGTATCTATGATATACATTCGTTTTCCTGGCACGTGTATAAGCTGCATGTCATACTTCATTAATTTCAAAACCATCTTTTGCAGTCTTGGAGATAGGCTGTCTAGTGGTTTTTTCACCAGAGATATCAAGGGTTTGTGGTCAGTTTCTACCTTAAATCTTGTTCCATACAGATAAAAATGAAATCGTTGACAACCGAAAAGGACAGCTAACAATTCTTTCTTTGGCTATATCGCTGCTGAGTGTTGGTTAATTTACATGATGCATATGCTATGGGCTGGTTACCTTGCATTATGGCTGCTCCCATAACAATCTGGCTAGCATCTACAGTTAATGTTATCTCTTCTGTAGGATTGAAGTGTCTTAAGATTGGTGCTTTTGTCACTAGATCTTTTAGATTCTTGAAACATTCCTGCTCAGTTTCTGTCCATACCCACTGATTTTTCTCACTGAGCAGTTGCCTCAGTATTGCAGTTCTTTCTGATGCTCTTGGAATAAATTTTGAAACGTACGTTATCATTCCTAAAAATCTTTGTAATTCTGTCTTGTTTGTAGGTGCTTCCATGTTTAGAATTGCTGTTGTCTTAGCATTATCTAATTGTACCCCTTTCTCTGAGATTGTATGTCCCAAGAATTTCACTTTCGTTGCACACAATTGTAGTTTGTCTTTGCTCAACTTTAGATTTTCTCGCCTTCCTCTTGATGTTACCAATTTCAATCTTTCATTGTGCTTCTCGATTGTTTTAGTGTATATGATTAGGTCATCGAAGTATACTTGTACTCCTTCTATGCCATTAAATATGTCGGACATAATTCTTTGGAATACCTTTGGTGCGCTGCTTAGGCCATATCCCATTCTCTGAAAACTGTATCGACCAAATGGCGTTGTGAATGTGCAGAGTTTTGAGCTCTCTTCACTTAGTGGAACTTGCATAAATGCTCATGATGCATCCAAGACCGTAAAGTATTTTGCACCCTCAAGTTGTGAAAGTATGTAATCTATAGTAGGAATTTCATATCTTTCTCTTATAATATACTTGTTGAGTTCTCTCGGGTGAATGCAGAGATGTACTGCTCCATTTGGTTTATGGACGATTACTACGGGATGTACCCCCTCTGTTGGTTCCTCTTGCTTCACTATGATTCCTTTTCCTTCTAATCTTTCCAACTCTTCTTTCACTTTTGGCAGAAGTGCTATTGGTATCTTACGAGTTGCTGCCACTTTGGGTTCAGCATTTGGCTTTAGTTTAATTTTGTAAGTTGTTTTCAATTTACCTATTCCTTCCAATGCATCCGTATTTTGCTGGATTATATCCACTGTTTTATCACAAATGAAATTTGTTCTTGCTATTAATTTTAATTGTAGACAAGCATTGGCTCCTATTATTGGTATTGTTTTTGACGTTGTCACATGGAACTTTAATACTTCGGTCCCTGTTTTCTTTGCTTTACATTCTAACATGCAATAACCTAATATAGGAAGTTTGTGACCTGTGTAGGAAGCTATTATTGAGTCAGGTTCGCTCAACTGTGGTCTTGGTGTTATTTGATTGTAAATTGTGTCGGGTAATATGTTTACATCTGATCCTGTATCGATCTTGAATTCTGCTTGCTTCCCGTTAATCCACAAGTATTCTTCAAATGAAAGTTTCCCTTCTGTTATTGCTGCAACTGCCTTTTCCTCTACTACTTCAAATAAAGCATTTAGATAGAGTAATTCATCCTCAATTTCCTGTGTTGGTGCTTGTTCTGCTGTTATACTGTTGCTGGCTGCTTTAAACTGTATTTCGCATACATATTTAGCTTTGCACACTTTAGCGTAGTGATTGGGTAGACCGCATCTCCTACAATTGCTTCCCCAAGCTGGACAATTTCTTGGTTGATGTTCTGTACCACAGCGACTGCATTTACTTTTTGGGATATTTTCTTTGTGTGATTTTGCCACATCACCAGTGTGCTTCCTGTGCTTTTGTTTCATATCATATATAACAATTCTCATAACATCTAAATATCATATATAACACCGGGGATCCTGTGAGAACATGCAAGAAATCTCCAGAATGCTTGCTAAAGATTATGACAAATACTACACCAACGACATATTTTCTCTTCTCGAGTTCTTTTCAAGCGAAACACAACATGACAAGGGCGATAAAATCTGCGATTCTATAATGAATGGAATCGATAACGCAGAATTAAAAGTGTAAGAATTTTAGAAATATACTTTGTGGAATAGGCCTATATGGTAGACCACGTAAAAAAAACGCACCACAAACTGTAGGTACCTCAAAGGTGATGTAGAAAACAGTTGGTGCGACACACTCGAAGGCACAGTGCCGTTCGAAAGTGCACACTAAGTATATAGTCTAGCTGACTTACCGACCTTTGCGGTGCTGTAGAATGGTAAGTAATTATTCTCATATATCAACTTTATGCAAATTAGTTGTTCTACAAAAAACCGAAAGCGATATATTTGCGTAAAACCCATTTCATCACTTAATTTCTTGGCTATTTCGGGTAACAACTTTCGAATTGTTGTGCACGAGAAAATGGTATTTCGAAGGGTTGTAAGGAATTTCATAAACTACAAACTTACATTGGTGCAATTTCAGCGTCAGAGCAACAGGAAACAAGAAATTGCTAAACAGCCGTTTTCGCCCCTTTCTCCAATATGGCGGAAAAACAATTTCTCCGATCGATCCGAAAACTTAAAATTAGACTCAGAGCACAGCCCCGCACCCACCCATTAACACAAAATGCTCTTATCAAGTTTTGCATGTAAAAATTCCCTGGCAATACATCAGGAATACTTGCAAATATTCATCTTGTATGTGGGACCTACCTGAGGTATTTGGCTAATATAAATTGGCAATGTGATTAAATTACCCTTCAAGCCACCTATTATTATCACAGGTTGTGTAACTGCTTTAATTTAATTAATACTAGCAAGTATTTATTATTAACTGTTCAGATACTTTGAATATTGGTATAAAATCGTGAACTTTCGAAAAAGAACTGGGCATTTTACACTTATAACTATGAAGAGTAGCCTAACATTTACAGATTATTTCAACAATATTTGATAAAATCAGGATATTTTTAAAAATTTTAAACATATTGAATTGCAAATTGCACGTAAAATTTCAACATTTATAGTTATTACAAATACGAAAATAGTAAACTGAGGTGAATACAATAACCATACTGTAAACCACTATTGCTGCAAATTTATGAAATTATTAGTATTATGATTATATTGTACCTATAAGAGATAATCTTTTAATGCCCAGGAAAAGAAAAATTTATAAGTTGGATATTGATGGTATTACACTTGGTCAGGGTTTCTCAACCATCACTTAAGTGAAATACATAAATTACATGGCACAAAACCTAGAGAAGTATTAGACATGGATCAGAGAAAAACTAAAAACAAGTAACATCTTTAGGTATGAAAAAATAAATATTAGTGTGAAACTTGAGAATGCAGAAAAATTCCAATGTTTTAACCAAAAAATTCCATTCTTAAACTCTGCTTAGGCATAAGGGTTTCTAAGTTACAGTTAATATAATAGGGGTTGTCTGCACAAAAGGGTTGAGAAACACGGTACTAGATACTACAAATTCGAATACCCATACATACCAAGCGAAATTCCAAGAATTAAAAAAAAAACACTTTATATGGGTTTTTCTTTCAACCGATAATAAAACTACAAGTTAATCTACCATTGCTTGGATAAAAAAAATATTATCTAACTCAGTTAGGTAACGAAATCAGATCCATTTGCGTTACATAATGAAACTCATTACATAACTGAAATTTCATTACTCTTGCTGATCTTTTTGTAGTTACTTCTAATTTTAGGCAGTCGAGATAAAATGTTATACAATACATGTGTGATAATCTGATAATGCAATATAATTAATTGCCTTATTTCTCTTTAAAATGTCATAGACCATACGACAATAATTATACAGTATCACTTGTTTTGCATTAATAGATTGCTGTACATAATACAAACCCCGTTAAAGAAAAAATTATTTTTAAAACAACTGTGCAGATAATTTGTATTTGGATGAATTTTGCTGTAATTTGGAACATGACATTTTGGCATTATGAAAAATTTGAAATACGGAGCGAGCATCTAATCTTGCATCAAATATAAATAAGGGAAGCTAGTGAAAGTTTACAATTCTTTCTCTCAAGTACACGATTCTACCAATATTTATGTTAAGTCACTGGGTAATACCCATTCACATAAATATATATTTTTTTAAAAGAACAACCAATACACAAACATGTAAATAGAAAAGACATACCTGGAAGAAGAATAGCATTCCTACAGCAAGTACAACCCCAACAGCCAATCCCAGTGCAAAAACGCATAGCACTAAACCATATAAATTTAAATAAACTATTGGTACGTTCTTTATACCATGGTATAAATACCACGTCCTATTAATTCCTCTGTAAAGTGAGAAAGACAAAACTACTGATCCGTGTGCACAGCCCAAAACCGCAAACAGCAGGAATGATGTGAAGTGTGCATGATTACCCCAACCGACGCAATTATTTATCCAAGGGCAATGATGATCCATTTTGAGAACACAACGCCCACCTTGAAATAAATTTAATTATTTCAGATGTACAATACAATGTTATAAAAGTATAGTTATTACGTTAATGGCCAGTATTATAAACGATCAATAAATCACTAAATAACTATTTGTGGAGTAAATTTACTCCCCTAGTCAACTAATAGGCAAATAAACAGAAGCGCATCAAAATTTGTTTACTAATGAATAAAATGTCATAAGCACTAACGTTTTGATGCGCTTTTGTTTACTTTATTGGCTGAATAAAGTTATTTTGCGTTTATAATACTCAAATCTACAGAATAAATTAATTTATTCCCAAAGTAAATTTTATTTAAGGAATAAAAAGTTTTATAATACCGAGCATAAATCTTAGAAATTACGATTAATTCCATACAAGATATTATATTTAAGAAGAAAACCTATAGTATAGAGCCAAATGTTCTGTACGCTGAGAAACAAATAACGGCAAACTAATTTTTGAGGTGCAAACTTCTCAATCAGGTATAATGCAGAAATGTTGCAAAAACCGAAGTTTAATTTTTTTCCCCCATAAAAGCAGCCGTTGCAATTATTGAGCATTTTTATTTATTTATTTATTTATTTAATTTGCACTCAGCCAACAGCTGTTAGGCCAATTACAGGCGTCGCTGTGCAGTTATGAGGACTTCCAACCCCACTAACGACTGTCATGATGTTGTATGACCGCCGGGACCAACTTTTTTCCGTGATAGCCGTACCACGAGGCGCCGAGAGATGCAGCCGTGGAACTCCCATCCAAGTTCTGACCAGAGACAGCGTTGCTTAACTCTGCTGATCGAACGTGGACGCTTGTTCAAGCTACACCACTCGGGACTCGATTATAAATCAATTGATGTTACTAATAATAACTTCGTATCAAATTTATTTCTCAGCAGAACGGCAACCACATTACCCTTGTTTCCATAAAAGCAAGGCGCAATCACTCAGATTTTATTGTGTGTTTCTAAATTGTATCATATCGAAAATTACAAAGACAATAAAATGTACTAATGAACGTCTCTTTCTGGAAAAACCTTGAAAAGTTGTCGACGTCATTAAGGAGTTACTGTCTAGTCTACGTCATAAAACCCACTCTTTGTGCACTACTAGTCCACCAATAATAAGCAATATTGACAAATTGACCCAATCACTCTTATTGTTATAAGCAAAATTGTGTTTTAAAGAAATTTAAAGCACAGTACTGGTTTAACAAAATGCATTTAGATATAGGTGAACTGAGATAAATCGTCTTATCTGTGTTTAAGATTTGTCCACATATTTTAAGGACACCCTGTATATATCAAAACATTTCTAAAGTACGTTTTTTTCCTATAAAAATTTTCAAGGTCAAGATAAAATTGGCAAAACTGCTTTGTTAAAATTATTAGAAAATTTATTTTCGTCAGGTTTTTTGTAAACGACTTTTGTCACTTTAACCTTTAAAATTAAATTGTCAGTTTTTCTTTTTTGAAACTGAATACGCGTAAAAATTGAATCTTTTAAAATTAAATGTAAAAAAGCATTTCTAAAGTGTGCAGAGGAACTGTTGGATCTGCATCTTAACACACCAGAAGAAGACGTTTACGAAAGATTAGCAAGAGCTTTTGATGTACATAGAACTTTAATGCCAGATTTTAAATTTCCCACCAATTTTTAGTTCTATAAAGTTACTAAAACAACTTTTACCAACATATATATTTTAAAGGAATCCAAGTTATACCAACATAAACCCTAAATTATTTGACCTTGAAAATTTTTATAGGAAAAAAACGTACTTTAGTTTGGGACGAGTTGCTATACTTTCTTTTAAGATATTAAAAACATGTACTATCAGTTTCTGTTTGTGTTACGATCATGACAATGTTCAAGTTTGACCCTCGACCAAGAATGATAGTCTTTTCTTGCTTGTGTTTCTCTGAATTTACACCTAAAGTAATTTTGTAGCTATCAATCCAGATTTCCCCAATATTGCACAGCAAATGGTAAAAGAGTCTTCAGCTGATAGGGGTCTAGCATTTAATCAATTTTTACTTCCTTTTACAATAAAGGAAGTATTGGATTCACCCCAAAAATTCGAAATTGAGTTTTCAACAGATTTTCACGTTTTAGAGTCCCCTGATCCCAAAAAACATATTTTTTTCATTGGTCTGTCTGTGTGTCTGTCTGTGAACGGAATATCTCAAAAACGGAAAGAGGTATGGCGTTGAAACTTCATATATAAGTTTTGTGTACTACCTAGATGCGACTATAGACAACAAATTGAAGTTTAATAAGCATACTGAATATGTGATAGACAAAATTAGTAAACGTGTAAATTAATTCTATAGAATTAGGGATAGCTTATTATCTATGTTCTCAAGATTAACTGTGTATAAGTCAATTACAGCCCCACATTTTGAATATTGTCCGACCATTTTATATTATTGTAATGCGACAGAAAAGAGAGCTCTCCAAAAACAACAAAATAGGGCAATGAGAATTATTTTAAAGGTAAATAAATATACACGGATTAATAATATGTTGGAATGTTTACAGTTTATGAGTATTAAACAAAGATTAATTTTCAATAATATGATATTTATATTTAAAATGATACATAAGATGCTACCAACGTATATGTCAAATAAAATTAAGTTTGTAAATGATGTACATAGTTATAATACCAGAACAGCAACCAATATTTACGTACCTTCTGTAAAGAAAGCAGTAACCAAGCAATCGCTTTTTCATGATGGTTTAGTTCTGTACAATGACCTGCCACTACATATGCGTGCTATTAATAATATTAAGAAGTTTAGGAGAAATATTGTGCAATATGTTAAAAGTAGTTTCTAAATGTAACTGATAACATTTTTTTTTTGTTCTTCTTGGAAAGGTTTTTGTTTTTGTTTATTGTGTATTTTGTTATATGTTGTTGAAAATATGTAGCAGAGATTTGCTAATAAACTGTTACTACTACTACTAAAAATTGGTGTGAAATTTAAAATCTGGCATTAAAGGAGTTTTGTTTTTAGGTAATCTTTCGTAAACTTCTTCTGACATGTTAGGCTGCAGATCCAACAGTTCCTCTGCACACCTCAGAATTGCTTTTTTGCATTTAATTTTAAAAGAGTCTGTTTTTACTAGGGATGTCGGCGGGTACCCGGGTCGACCCGGGTAATAGTCAACCCGGGTATATTTTCAGGACCCGGGTACCCTACTAGTAAATTATGTAATTTCTAGAAAGTCAGTCTTTTTCGGAGAAGATAATAAAAACTTAAAAACAATAGGAATACGCTCTAGAAAAATATAAACATTCAATAATAACGAGAATCACCCCATCTCATACCACATAATGTTTCTTGTTTGATATAATAAATTCCTTTCACAAAATATTCAACCCGTCGATTGTACAATTAAAGCAAGTCACTATGGGATGAAGTAACATAAACATCCTCTGTGTGATTTTGATGCTGTTACGAATTTCGAATAAAGTCACGTCCTTGAATTTAATAGCACTTGGAAGTGTGAAAATATTTTCAAATAATAATAGACGACCTGCAGTTTGAATTGGGGAGTAGGTACTATTTCAATTTAGTTCAGTTTAAAAGTCGCGGCGTAAAGAAAGAAGTTGTAGCTACCTCAGATGTTCCGATGTACGCTAACATTTTTGTTATATATTTCGGGTACCCGAGGGTACCCGGGTACTGTTTTCGGGTACCCGGGTTTGATTTTAGACCGGGTACGACATCCCTAGTTTTTACGCACATTCATTTTCAAAAAAGAAAAGCTGACAATTTAATTTTAAATGTCAAAATGACACAAGTTGTTTACAGAAAAACCTGACGAAAATAAATTTTCTAATAATTTAAAAAAAGCAGTTTTGCAAATTTTATCTTGACCTTGAAAATTTTTATAGGAAAAAAACGTACTTTAGGATCTCTAGTGTCAATGGAATCTAAAATTCAAGGTTTAACACTGAGATTTCTAAGTTGCCAATCGATGACATTGTCAAATGTTTGGTTACACACTTATTATGCCATTGTCAAATATTAAAGAACTGTTTTATTTCTCATTTACTGTCAAATATAAAATAAATAGTAAGTTAAATTAATTTTGTAGGTAGTTTGTAAACATAAAAAAACATAAGTTTTAGTATCTTCCTACTCAGTAGTTTAAAAATCAAATTAGTAAAAACGTTTCCATCCCTTCTTGTTTTGCAATGACTGCTAAGAAGAGGTTTAATCAATTTTGACAAAATTCAGGAAAAAAACAGAATTCGGGGCCAATTCCCCTCCTATTGTTAATATTAATTATTATTAACCACGTTTCTCTAGTAACCATAACTAAATTTACAAGGGAAGCTGATAAAAGGAGGGGAATGTGCCCTGGATTCTGTGTTTTAGCCCAAAATTTTATTTAAAAAATCTGGTGTGATACACGCACACAACTTCCTTTTACAGTGATCTTATGATTGGCCAAAAATTTGATTTTAAATCTTTAAACAAATGTCAAAAATTTTCAAAAATTACAAATTCTACAAAAACGGTGCAAAATAGAGGGTTAGGTGAAGAGACAAATTTTCTCTAGAATTTTAAGCTGAATTCAAAAATGTAATAATATACCGGGTGTTCTATTTAAAATAGGAGTTAATAAAAAACAAAAGAAACCCAGTTTAGAAGTATTCAACTGGAAAATCACCTAGCTCACATCAATACACATTAAAAATGTAATAAAAATGAGAAGTTTGAAAAAATCGTTAGAGCCGTTTTTGAAAAAATAAAAAAAAACTGAAAAATCACAAGAGTAAACACCTACTTCCGGTTATGCGATTTTCTTCAAAAGCTTGCTGTCGCATCTACACAGTACACAAAACTTATATATGAAGTTTCAACGGCATACCTCTTCCCGGTTTTTGAGATATTCTGTTCACAGACAAACAGACACACAGACACACAGACACACCAATGATAAAAAATATGTGTTTTGGGTTCAGGGGACTCTAAAACGTGAAGATCTGTTGAAAACTCAATTTCGAATTTTTGGGGTGAATCCTACTTCCTTTATTGTAAAAGGAAGTAAAAATGGGTTGATTATGATCTTCATATTCAAAATGTGATTTTAAGAAGTCTGTTAATAAAGATGCAGTAATTTTTGTAACATTTCCTTATTGTGGCAAATATGGAATTATCTCTAGTAGAATGTTACTAGTATTATGTATTAAATAAATGAAAGTACTATCGATTAGTTCTTCAAAGTGTGAACAATGTATACCGCTGATATGGCCACTGTAGCAGATATTATACCAAGTCTCACGTTATTTGTCACTTCGCATAAGTTTTGAACACGGCCTTCTGAATCAGCGTGCCTGCCGGCTCTCACCAGCTTGTTCATTTGCGAAAAATAGCATTACAAAGTTGTGACTCGGCATATCCAAAAATTGAAGTTCAGAACCACGCCAGTGGTTTGAAACTTAGCTTTTGTCTGTCAGTATTGGTTTATTGACTGGATTATTGTTCTGTGACTGAAACGTTAAATTTGGTTAGTTTTACATTCATTCTGTACATTCTTTAATAAAATTATTTTTTTGCATTTAAAAGACTTCTTAATTGAAACTAGCGTATCACCCGCAGCAGAAATATTCTTAATTTTGCATTTTGTGGTTCTAAAAAAAACTGTTTTGTGTTTCTATTTTTCAAGTCGAGCCCGGAAAATTAGAATCGTTCCCCCAGATGCATCTATCCACTTGTATGTCCTTGGACATGATGGTCATTCGCTTGATTTTTCAAAGTTTCGGCACTCCGACAATGAGGTTTGGCATGCAATGGCGTTCCACTTCGTAAAAAGTTATCTGAGGGAAATTGATGAAAGACCTTAGTTGTTTTATAATCTTTACATCTTGCCACGAAGCATTTATTATGTGTTTCCGACATTTTTGTATGAAAAAAAAATACAAAATGGATTTTCACAGAAGCAACAAACTAAATTCGCAATGAACGAAAATGCGTACGCAGAAACGTCAAAATTTTATATTAATATGATGGCGTTTGTAAATTGTTCTTGCGCGCAAAAATCAAGCATTCTGTGCGTGCGAAAAGATAAAATTAAAAGAATTTTGTTGAATGCGCTGAGTTTAAACGCTGAGCCAACGCTTCCAAATCCCTGGGTAACTAGCGCCACGCGGATCACCCGAAAAGCTTGCAAATGAACAGGCCGGTGAGATCCAGCAGGCACGCTGATCCAGAAGGCCGTGGTTTTGAATATTCTGTTTGGTTGAATTCGATATTTCTGAAGTACTGGTGAATATTTATAGTTTCCTGTAACTTGCGATCTTGGTGACATCTTTATAAAACGCCAGTTGTCAGGAAGCATACTTTTTAGGGCATTGAACAGACTTGTTATAAACAATCGACGCAGACGACGGTTAAAATGTGAAAAATAACACTGGTGCCAACATACTGTCAGTTTGACAGTGCGGACGACAAGTAAATGGATAATATGTATTAAATACACTGTACTTGTTCCCAAAAGCATTAAAGCATTTCACAAAGTAATCATATTTTCGTGATCATCAATAGATATAATTAATGCTAAAAAAGTATGTAGACATTTGCGAACAATATCTCTTGTCTACGATTGAATATTTCAGTTCCAACAGCAGGAAACGGGTTTTCAACAATTTGAATCCTAAGAACCTACATATTCAGCTGGTATTCAATGCTAATATGTATACCACGACATTGAAAATGGAATTTGATGTACAAAGACATTTAATATTTACATTTTACGGCACTTGCATTTACGTTGCATATGTATAGACAAGGTAATATTGCCTCCTACAGTAAAATGACGTCTTTTAATAAGAATTTTAGATTTTCAATGATTTATATTTTTATTTTCATTTCAAATATTCCATTATTTTCTATAATGCATAGTAATATAGTACTTTATCAAATTATGTTTTAAGAAAGCTTAAAATAATTTTTCTACGACCACTACTAAAGTTAGGCCTTTTAGCACTAGCTTGTTTCACTAAAAGTGACGTTTTATAATTTAGCGTGATTAAAGAGATCAGCTGTTTACTTTTAGCGCATGTGTGGTATAAAGTGAAGTGACGTTACAAACCACAATTTCGAACTAGAAGTGAAGTTGTAAAGTTAATCTAGTTACTTCTTGCATTAGAGGTAGAGTGTTTTTTACACAATTAAAGCGTTATGTAATGAATACAGTCAGATGTGTAGTATTAATAATTACCTTTGATAACTGACTTTGACAGTACTGGCTCCACAAACATTCACCTGCGCGTCATAACCTACTGTTTATTATGACATAAATTATAACTGTCGTAGATGCAAACCTTTGTTAAATCGACATTTATGGATTAATAACAGTAAATTTAAGTTAACTTTCATTTAGCTAAAACCAATTAAAGTACTCATTCAGTCCGCTAATAGCTTTTTAAGTAACAAGGAATGTTAATAGGCGATACATTCCGAGTTATCTTATTATATAAGGTTTCCCAATAGGAACGATATGTAAAATATAAATAAAATACAAAATATTTGAGACAAAAGCCAAACTTTTTCTTTATTTTATAGTACAACTTATGAAATTATGTTTTGAATAACACATTATTCAAATGTCCACCTCGGCTTCGTTTGCAGGATCGAATCCGATGAACCCAATTTTCGGTAACTTTGTGCAATACATCAGGTGTAATTTCATTAATGCAGCGTTTGATGTTCAATTTCAAAGCGTCAATAGTTCGAGGTTTATTGGCATAGACCAACGACTTTAAATAACCCCACAAGAAGAAGTCCAAAGGTGTTAAATCACAACTTCTTGGAGGCCAATTAACAGTTCCATTTCTGAAGATTACAGACTTACCAAACTTTTCTCTCTTTTTATAAAATTTTGGATAATAACCAAACGTTGTTGAAGCGTGTATTTTGTCATGATGAATTGTCAAACTATACTAGAAACAAATGACAGCTAATGAGATTCCTAAAATTTTAGATATGGTTGCTATGACGTTTTAAAAACATATCGTTCCTATTGGGAAACCCTTATCGAAATGTTCCTATATTTTTGAAAAAATTGTTTGGTTTCATGAGTCGTGTTACCTGTTTGTGTCACATGTCACATAAACACTTGCAATTATAAACAAAACGTTTTAAGTCTGCATCTTGCGTTGCTAATTTTATTATCCTAGGAACTGAATAATAATATTAAGTTCCGTGGTCAAGGGGAAGCAGCAAACAAATATAATTACAAACTTATACGTTTTGTTACTAAGGCTGTATTTTGTTACTAAGGCTGTATCACTGACATACATGATCAACAGCGGGAAAATCCATTAAGGTACTATTCCGCTAGTCCACTAAAATAGCATTTTGCAGACTCAAACGAGCCTGTTAGTGTCATTTTGTGGAAGATGTACCAAAAATATTTTTATTTGATTATCATTCAACAATTTTTATTTATTTAATATCAATCGTATAGTAATTTTCCTATTAACTCTTCAAAGAATTAGTGCTTACCTCACCCAGCAAAAAATGTTAATCAAACATTAAAATAGAAAGTTAACTTGGAATTAATGTGAAACCACTGAATATTATTTCAAATATTAATCAATCATATCCAAGCAGTAATATTCTGATTAGTATTTCTTTGTTAATAATTATTTATATTAAAAGATGCTAATTATTATAGCCAAGTTAAATGTAATGCAAGTAGCATCTTTTTAAGTTAAATTACTCACTACGTTATTAAGAATACACTTACATTTCCTACAATGATGTGACCTTGGCGCTTTGTAGCCTTGGCATACACCACACCACTGTAATTGCTCATTATCTGCTTCAGGTACCTGTTAAATAATTATAATTTGTTATAAAACAAGTATGAGTAGTTTTGTTAATATTAATTAATCATATCAACGACGATAATTACTAAAAACTAATGATTTTCCCTTGGACAAAAACAAACAAGATATACATGTTTATTCATTAAAGTCAAATAAAACATTTTCTAATAAACAATATACTGCAGAAAAAGGTATAATGGCAAAAAGGCAGTTTATTTCAATGAGTAGGTAATAGGGATGTCGGCGGGTACCCGGGTACCCGGGTCGACCCGGGTAATAGTCAACCCGGGTAAATTTTCAGGACCCGGGTACCCGACTAGTAAATTATGTAATGCCCAGAAAGTCAGCCTTTTTCGGAGAAGATAATAAAAACTTAAAAAGAATAGGAATAAGTTCTAGAAAAACACAACAATGCAGTAATAACAAGAATCAACCCATCCCATACCACAGAATGTTGATTATTGTTTCATGTAAGGCAATAAATCCGTTTCACAGAAATATTCAATCCGTCAATAGTACCATTAAATCGCATCAGTATTGGTTGAACTAACATAAACATCCTCGGTATGATGTTTATGCTGCTACCAATTTCGGATAAAAAGTCACGTACTTGAATTTGAGAACACTTGGAAAATATTTAGGACAGACGACTTGCAGTTTGAATTGGCGAGTAGGTAGTATTTCAAATTAGTTCACTTTAAAACTCGCGGCGTTAAAATGCGTAGAGCATAGAGCTTGAACATTGTATGAAACTACAAAAGTACAAACAAATAAGAAAACAATGTCATAAAAAATCGCTTGTATGAAAATATTTTCATTCGCCATAAAATAATAAGGCAAAATGTAAAATATTCGGGTACCCGAGGGTACCCGGGTACTGCTTTCGGGTACCCGGGTTTGATTTTAGACCGGGTACGACATCCCTAGTAGGTAAATCCTTAGTTATACATTGTCTCCAACATAAGGAGGGGCAATCTGGGGTTCTCGGTAATTGTAAGAGATAAAATTTGCTTAAATGGGAAGAAAGTTGCGCAATTAAAGGACTAACAAAATGACGTCTAGAAATCCTTGATATGATTTTTGGTTTTTTAATTATCTCAAAAAACCGAATTTTTGTATTTTCTATTTTATTTTTTTCTGGCATTAATATTAAAGTTAGAGCGAAACTGACAAAACTTCTTTATAGCAACTTTTAGTGGACTTGATGATTACGTTATCAAATTTTTTATCCGACGTTTCGTCTTCAAGAAACCATCAACTTCATTTTTTTTAAATACGGTCTTGGTTTTCTTATTCCAAATTTGTGAAGCCCTTTTTCTGAATGCAACAATGCACCACACATTATAGTTTAATTAAGTTTCAGAAAATGTTTAAGATACGGACCCGTATTTTTCATAATTTTCTAAAAATGAATTCATACAGTAAGTTAGGCGTTTTTAGATGCCGTTAAAATATTGAAATGCACATCATAATGTCATAATTCTGATACATTAATTTAATAACCAACCAATAACTAACAATAAACAACGATTTTGGTATGGCAAAGTATGTTATATTTTTTTCTATAGCACTTGTTAAAGTGTGCTTTTATCAACTCAAAACAAAAGGTCAAGTTTTACTTTAACAGCAAGGGTAGATAAAGTAGCACTTTAACATCAAGGATAGATAATAGTATATTATGTATCAAGTTTTATAAACATCATTTTAGTCACGAGTTTTATTAATCACGAGCGAAGCGCAGCGGAGCGAGTGTTTAATAAAAGAGTGACTAATAAGTTTATAAAACGAGTTGCATACTATACTTTTTCTACGACCACAAATTTAGAGAATATAACATCATATTATTTCATTAAAATTTTGACATTTATTATATTAGGTTAAATTATGCTGGACAAACGTCAAAGTGACTGTTGAAAACTAACTTGATTTTAGTTTTGGCTGTGGCTAATAAAGCAAATACTATTTGAACCTAACTTCACCCCATGACTAAAACATCGTTGCCAACTTCAGCTCATGACTAAGAGGCTCTTTAGTCATAGGTTATGAAGGCATGATTAAAAGGTCACTTAGCGACGTGTATGTTAGTATGTTAAATGGCATTTTAGTTACAGGAGTAGAAAAAGTAATTTAATTTTCTAATTTTTGTTTAAATTAAATATGACAGCTTCGTATTATCGTAGCAACCCAATCTAGCTACTGACATTTTGAAATGTCATTATTTTCTTTTGAAATTGTTAAAGTTCTTGCTATAGAAAAAAATATTGTATTATACACGACGATAAAGTTATTTCTATCCACTCTTGAATCATTAACGTCTCGACTTCGTCTCGACGTTAAACGATTCACTCGTGGATAAAATTTAACTTTATCGTCTTGTATAATAAATTACTATTGTAATAAACATTGCTACCAATTTAAGCATCCGTCAAAACCAGAATATCAAGTATGTAGAGTAGATTACCAACATTTGCCTATTTTCTATTTCTGCCAGAAGCAAATAGAGTACTTTTGTATTGTAGCTACAAAGACAAAAAGACTACTTTCTGTAAAGGTCTCAGAAAAAAAATATTTGCATTAGTAATAAACTTGAGACGGATATATTTAAAAATGTATAACTTTTCATACCATACCTTTCGTTTGTGTACTAAATTTATTTTAATTTGTGACCACATACCGGTCTCCATCCAAGTGGTAAGTATCCGGGACCATGAAACATGGATGACATAAAATTATACAATGTAAGCCCCGATAAGGACATAAAACAACATGTATTAAGGAAACCTCCCCAAGAATTGGAAGGCCACCACATACTGCTACAGTAAAGAGTTACACCAGTAACAAGTTTAACTATGCCTAAAAGAACGAATTATTAGGTAACCTCAAGGGTTGAATTAGTTGTATTACAACGCACCTAGTGCAGTTAATGGGCCCCAATGGCATATCCTATTGAATGGACCAAAACACATTTTTTAAGTATTATGAACACACAAGATTATTTACTCCGTTTAAAACTTAACAAGTATTATTTGCCTGCAACCATTGAATTAAACAATTCGCTTTTAATTCAATGCCTGCAACATAACCGCACAGTTAGTATTTATTGCCTTTAGGATTTTAATCATACAAAATCGTACTAAATATAGTTTATTTATTATACTAGGGTCTTGGTACATACATAGGACTGCAATCATACAAAGGCCTACTAAATACCGGAGAAGGTAAAGAGTCTTTACCTTCTCCGCTAAATACCATCCTTCCTTTCTAAAAGTACAAGTAGTGGATACTCGTATGTACAGTAAAAAGAAAAAATTTCTTAATTTTTTATAGCTTTACCCTATATGTAGGCAACCAATTATACAGAAAAAATCAATTTTAAGAGTTTTAATTTTTAAAAAAAATTCATGGTGTGGCAAAGATAAGGCAATTTTTCTTTTTAGTATACATACGAGTATCCCCTATGTACACTTTTAAAAAGAACGCATGGTATATGGAATAGCCGGCAGTACGGCTGAGTGGTGTTGCATATCTCATGGCACTTGTAAGAGTAAAACTCCAGTCTGCTTGGTCAGTACTTGGATGGGTGAACATCTGGAGAACGGGAGTAGTGTTCTAGCACAGGCTCCACTACCTCAAGTACCTCCGCCGAATTTAAAAATGCACATACCCTGTGTAAACGGTAAAAGGGGTTACAGATTATGTATTTCAAAAATTACGATTATCAAGAATTGACGTCTACGCCAGTTCCCGATAGTCAAGAGAGCCAATGTCAAAAATATTCGAAAGCTAATCAAGTTTTGAAGTACTTTTACTCCGCCGGCGTAAAAGTAATAACTTTTCTATTTATACTTCCTTTTACAATAAAGGAAGTATTGGATTCGCCCCAAAAATTCAAAATTGAATTTTCAACAGATCTTCACGTTTTAGAGTCCATTGAACCAAAAAAACATGTTTGTGTGTGAACATAATATCAGCAAACTTTTGAAGACAATCGCATAACCGGAAGTATGGTGTTGACTCTAATGATCTTTCAGTTTTTTTCGATTTTTTTCAAGAACGGCCATACCGATTTTTTTCAAACTTTACATTTTTATTACACTTTTAATGTGTATTGATGTGAGATAGGTGATTTTCCAGTTGAATACCTCGAAAATAGCTTTTTTGTTTTTTACTAACTCTTATTTTAAATAGAACACCCACTATATCATTACATTTTTTAATTCGGCTTAAAATTATAGAGATTCTCCATTTGCCATTACATATTCTTCTGATTTAAATACCAGACATCGAAAAATTACAACAACTACCAGACTGTACCTAATTGTAAATTGTGCATATTAACACCCCTAATTGCCCCATGTACCGAATAACAATTTCCTAGATATAAATACAAATTTCGGGACACTACTATAACCTCTAGACGTCCTTTTAACATCAAAGATACAGAACTTTGATCCTAATGTGTCTTGGAGTTGTTTTTAGCACATAAAGTTACCACAGAGCGCAATGGAAGTCTGCCTGAGCATCTTCTGTGATGTATTCTCTATTCGGCATTACATATTTTCGGTTATAATTACCAGACATCAAAGACTTGCTACAACTGGTTGTAAAAAGTTGTAAATTGTGCATATTAACACCCCTAATTGCCCCCATGCACCGAGTAACAATTTGCTAGGTATAAATACAAATTTTGGGACGCTACAATAACGTCTAGACGACGTATTAACATCAAAGATACAGAACTTCGTCCTTATGTTTCTTAGAGGTATTTTTAGCACTTAAAGTTACCACAGAGTGTAATAGACGTCTGCCTAAGCATCTTCTGCGATAGATTCTCCATTCACAATTCAAATATTTTCGGATATAGATACCAGATATCGAAGACTTGCAACAACTGCTTGCCAGGATTTGTAAATTGTGCATATTAACACCCCTAATTGCCACATGCATCGAGTAACAATTTTCTAGGTATAAATACACATTTCAGGATGCTACAATAACCTCTAGACGACGTTTTAACATAAAAAGATACAGAACTTCGCCCTAGTGTCTCTTAGAGGTGTTTTAAGCACTTAAAGTTACCATAGAGTGTAGTAGACGTCTGCGTAAGCATCTTCTGCGATAGATTCTCCATTTACCATTCAACTATTTTCGGATAAAAATACCAGACATCGAAAAATTGCTACAACTGCTTACCAGGATTTGTAAATACAATAACCTCTAGACGACTTTTTAATATAAAAAGATACAGGACACCGCCCTAGTGGCTCTTAGAGGTGTTTTAAGCACTTAAAGTTACCATAGAGTGTAATAGACGTCTACCTAAGCATCTTCTGCGATGGATTCTCCATTCACAATTCAAATATTTTCGGATATAAATACCAGACATCGAAGACTTGCCACAACATCTTGCTAGGATTTGTAAATTGTGCATATTAACACCCCTGATTGCCTCATACATCGAGTAACAATTATCTAGGTATAAAGACATATTTCGGCATGCTACGATAACCTCTAGACGACGTTTTAACATAAAAAGATACAGAACGTCGCCCTAGTGTCTCTTAGAGGTGTTTTAAGCACTTAAGAGTTACTATAGAGTGTAATAGACGTCTGCCTAAGCATCTTCTGCGATGGATTCTCCATTCACAATTCAAATATTTTCGGATATAAATACCAGACATCGAAGACTTGCCATAACAGATTGCTAGGATTTGTAAATTGTGCATATTAACACCCTTAATTGCCTCATACATCGAGTAACAATTATCTAGGTAAATACATATCTCGAGATGCTAAGATTAACCTCTAGATGACGTTTAAACATAAAAGGATACAGAACTTCGTCCTAATGTCTCTTAGAGGTGTTTTAAGCACTTAAGAGTTACTATAGAGTGTAATAGACGTCTGCCTAAGCATGTTCTGCGATGGATTCTCCATTCACAATTGAAATATTTTCGGATATAAATACCAGACATCGGAAACTTGCCACGACAGCTTGCTAGGATTTGTAAATTGTGCATATTAACACCCTTAATTGCCTCATACATCGAGTAACAATTATCTAGGTAAATACATATCTCGGGATGCTAAGATTAACCTCTAGATGACGTTTTAACATAAAAAGATACAGAACTTCGTCCTAATGTCTCTTAGAGGTGTTTTAAGCACTTAAGAGTTACTATAGAGTGTAATCGACGTCTGCCTAAGCATGTTCTGCGATGGATTCTCCATTCACAATTCAAATATTTTCGGATATAAATACTAGACATCGAAGACTTGCCACGACAGCTTGCTAGGATTTGTAAATTGTGCATATTAACACCCTTAATTGCCTCATACATCGAGTAACAATTATCTAGGTAAATACATATCTCGAGATGCTAAGATTAACCTCTAGATGACGTTTAAACATAAAAGGATACAGAACTTCGTCCTAATGTCTCTTAGAGGTGTTTTAAGCACTTAAGAGTTACTATAGAGTGTAATAGACGTCTGCCTAAGCATGTTCTGCGATGGATTCTCCATTCACAATTGAAATATTTTCGGATATAAATACCAGACATCGAAAACTTGCCACAACAGCTTGCTAGGATTTGTAAATTGTGCATATTAACACCCTTAATTGCCTCATACATCGAGTAACAATTATCTAGGTAAATACATATCTCGGGATGCTAAGATTAACCTCTAGATGACGTTTTAACATAAAAAGATACAGAACTTCGTCCTAATGTCTCTTAGAGGTGTTTTAAGCACTTAAGAGTTACTATAGAGTGTAATAGACGTCTGCCTAAACATGTTCTGCGATGGATTCTCCATTCACAATTCAAATATTTTCGGATATAAATACCAGACATCGAAAACTTGCCACGACAGCTTGCTAGGATTTGTAAATTGTGCATATTAACACCCTTAATTGCCTCATACATCGAGTAACAATTATCTAGGTATAAATACATATCTCGGGATGCTAAGATTAACCTCTAGATGACGTTTTAATATAAAAAGATACAGAACTTCGTCCTAATGTCTCTTAGAGGTGTTTTAAGCACTTAAGAGTTACTATAGAGTGTAATAGACGTCTGCCTAAGCATCTTCTGCGATGGATTCTCCATTTACCATTCAACTATTTTCGGATATAAATACCAGATATCGAAGAATTGCTACAACTGCTTGCCAGGATTTGTAAATTGTGCATATTAACACCCCTAATTGTAGTTATAAATACAAATTTCGGGATGCTACACTAACCTCTAGACGACATTTTGACAACAAAGACACTTAACTTTGATCATAATGTTTCTTAGAGGTGTTTTTAGCACTTAAAGTTACCACAGAGCGCAATGGACGTCTGCCTGAGCATCTTCTGTGATGTATTCTCTATTCGGCATTACATATTTTCGGATATAAATACCAGACATTGAAGATTTGCTACAACTGCATTGTAAGAAGTTGTAAATTGTGCACATTAACACCTCTAATTGCCCCATGCACCGAGTAATAATTTGTTAGGTATAAATACAAATTTTAGGACGCTACAATAACCTCTAGACAACGTATTAACATTAAAGATACAGAACTTCATCCTGTTTCTTAGAGGTGTTTTTAGGACATAAAGCTACCACAGAGTATAATAGACGTCTGCCTGAGCATCTTCTGGGATGGATTCTCTATTTGGCATTACATATTTTCGGATATAAATACCAGACAGAGTATGGCAGTGGCAACAATCGCTTGCGATAGCGCTCCACATTTAACGAATTTGAAGAGTGTTAAACAAAATCAAATTAAAGAAAAGTGTGTAAAGAACAACCAGGAGACAGTAAAATTCAAAGGTGAGTGGAATCCAGAGAAGGGACCTCAAGTTTTAAACCCCAGAGGGTGAGTCTAAAATTTGGTAATAAGCGAGGTTAAGAAGCACGCAAGGCCAACAGAGAGAAGCTAGCAGTAGAATTTGCGACGTTGCCGAGTTTAGAATTTTTCCCCACACTTAAAATATAAGTAAATGAGTGGAGAACATAAACAAAAACAACGGAAATAAAGACAGAAATTCAGAGCTCAAAAAATGAAGTTAACGATACGAACAAGAAGCTTGTTGAAGATATACGATCAATTAAGGAGGAACTAATTAAGAAAGAGGTGGAGTGGGAAAGGGAAAAAATGGAAATATACAGGAAAATACAAGATCTCAAGACCAGGTTGGAAAAACAGGAGAACGATAACAAGATAAATAATGTAATTATAAAAGGGTTAGAAATAAAAAACACAAAGATGGCCGGAACAGAGGTAGATAATTTTATACAGAACAGTCTACAAGTAAGTGCAAAAGTGAAGAATGCGTTTACAATTGCCTCATACATCGAGTAACAATTATCTAGGTAAATACATATCTCGGGATGCTAAGATTAACCTCTAGATGACGTTTTAACATAAAAAGATACAGAACTTCGTCCTAATGTCTCTTAGAGGTGTTTTAAGCACTTAAGAGTTATCTACTATAGAGTGTAATCGACGTCTGCCTAAGCATGTTCTGCGATGGATTCTCCATTCACAATTCAAATATTTTCGGATATTAATACTAGACATCGAAGACTTGCCACGACAGCTTGCTAGGATTTGTAAATTGTGCATATTAACACCCTTAATTGCCTCATACATCGAGTAACAATTATCTAGGTAAATACATATCTCGAGATGCTAAGATTAACCTCTAGATGACGTTTAAACATAAAAGGATACAGAACTTCGTCCTAATGTCTCTTAGAGGTGTTTTAAGCACTTAAGAGTTACTATAGAGTGTAATAGACGTCTGCCTAAGCATGTTCTGCGATGGATTCTCCATTCACAATTGAAATATTTTCGGATATAAATACCAGACATCGAAAACTTGCCACAACAGCTTGCTAGGATTTGTAAATTGTGCATATTAACACCCTTAATTGCCTCATACATCGAGTAACAATTATCTAGGTAAATACATATCTCGGGATGCTAAGATTAACCTCTAGATGACGTTTTAACATAAAAAGATACAGAACTTCGTCCTAATGTCTCTTAGAGGTGTTTTAAGCACTTAAGAGTTACTATAGAGTGTAATAGACGTCTGCCTAAACATGTTCTGCGATGGATTCTCCATTCACAATTCAAATATTTTCGGATATAAATACCAGACATCGAAAACTTGCCACGACAGCTTGCTAGGATTTGTAAATTGTGCATATTAACACCCTTAATTGCCTCATACATCGAGTAACAATTATCTAGGTATAAATACATATCTCGGGATGCTAAGATTAACCTCTAGATGACGTTTTAATATAAAAAGATACAGAACTTCGTCCTAATGTCTCTTAGAGGTGTTTTAAGCACTTAAGAGTTACTACAGAGTGTAATAGACGTCTGCCTAAGCATCTTCTGCGATGGATTCTCCATTTACCATTCAACTATTTTCGGATATAAATACCAGATATCGAAGAATTGCTACAACTGCTTGCCAGGATTTGTAAATTGTGCATATTAACACCCCTAATTGTAGTTATAAATACAAATTTCGGGATGCTACACTAACCTCTAGACGACATTTTGACAACAAAGACACTTAACTTTGATCATAATGTTTCTTAGAGGTGTTTTTAGCACTTAAAGTTACCACAGAGCGCAATGGACGTCTGCCTGAGCATCTTCTGTGATGTATTCTCTATTCGGCATTACATATTTTCGGATATAAATACCAGACATTGAAGATTTGCTACAACTGCATTGTAAGAAGTTGTAAATTGTGCACATTAACACCTCTAATTGCCCCATGCACCGAGTAATAATTTGTTAGGTATAAATACAAATTTTAGGACGCTACAATAACCTCTAGACAACGTATTAACATTAAAGATACAGAACTTCATCCTGTTTCTTAGAGGTGTTTTTAGGACATAAAGCTACCACAGAGTATAATAGACGTCTGCCTGAGCATCTTCTGGGATGGATTCTCTATTTGGCATTACATATTTTCGGATATAAATACCAGACAGAGTATGGCAGTGGCAACAATCGCTTGCGATAGCGCTCCACATTTAACGAATTTGAAGAGTGTTAAACAAAATCAAATTAAAGAAAAGTGTGTAAAGAACAACCAGGAGACAGTAAAATTCAAAGGTGAGTGGAATCCAGAGAAGGGACCTCAAGTTTTAAACCCCAGAGGGTGAGTCTAAAATTTGGTAATAAGCGAGGTTAAGAAGCACGCAAGGCCAACAGAGAGAAGCTAGCAGTAGAATTTGCGACGTTGCCGAGTTTAGAATTTTTCCCCACACTTAAAATATAAGTAAATGAGTGGAGAACATAAACAAAAACAACGGAAATAAAGACAGAAATTCAGAGCTCAAAAAATGAAGTTAACGATACGAACAAGAAGCTTGTTGAAGATATACGATCAATTAAGGAGGAACTAATTAAGAAAGAGGTGGAGTGGGAAAGGGAAAAAATGGAAATATACCGGAAAATACAAGATCTCAAGACCAGGTTGGAAAAACAGGAGAACGATAACAAGATAAATAATGTAATTATAAAAGGGTTAGAAATAAAAAACACAAAGATGGCCGGAACAGAGGTAGATAATTTTATACAGAACAGTCTACAAGTAAGTGCAAAAGTGAAGAATGCGTTTACAATTGGCAAGCAGGAGGAGAAGAAAAATAACGGTGACAGAAATAAACACATTTACGGAGAAAATGGCGATAATGAAAAATAAGGCAAGATTAAGAGGAAATAATATCTACATAGAAGACGACCTAACCAAACAAGAACAACAGATCCAGATAGCTATAAAAAGGTAGCAAGAGAGGAAAGAGAAAAAGGAAAGAAAACACAAATAGGTTACCGAAAACTAAAAGTCAACAATGTCCAATATGAATGGTCAAATGAAGATGGGGACAGCCTAAAAATGAAAGAAGAGCAACCAGAAAAAAGTAACAAAAGTCCAAAAAGATAGATCCAAGATAATGAAAACGGAAACGAGCACGGACATGAATAAGGAAGAGGAAAAGAAAGAAAACTTAAGTAAAAGAATAGACATAACAAAGAAGCCTCGCATAAATACTAAATGGAAAATAGCAACATGGAATGTAAGTGGAATTAACTATGAAGGAGCCTTAAAACAACTAATACAACTGTTAAGAAAATATAAGGTGGAGATACTAGCAGTCCAGGAAACAAATCTAAAGGATCAAGTTATGACAAAGATAGACGAATATACATTCTTCAATGGAGGAGCAAAAAATAGACTATGTACAGGCTTCTTCATTGAAAAAACAAGAGCAACGAGCCTAGTAGATTTTAAGAAAATAAATGAACGCATCAGTTATTTGAAAATAAGAGGATCCCAGAGAAAACTAAGCATAATAAACGTGCATGCGCGTATAGAGGACACAGGAGAAGAGATAAAGAATAAGTTTTATGAAGAATTAGATAAAATATATGAGAAAGTACCTAACTCCGATATAAAAATAATTATAGGAGTTTTAACGCAAAAGTAGGGCAAGAAAAGAGAAAGAGACCAGCAGTGGGAAAATATAGTACAAGAAAACAAATGACCATAGAGGTTAATAAATTTTGGAATGGAGAAACAATTACAAATAAAAGCACCCTTTTTAAAACATCGAGAAATACATAAAGAGACATGGAAAAGCCCTGATGGAAGAATAAAGAATCAGATAGATCATTTGCTAATTGAATTGAAACATAGTACATGTATAGAAAATTTAAAAAGTGCCAGAGGAGCAGAAATAGACTCAGATCCCTATATAGTGTGGGCAAAAATAAACCAAGAGATACCCTGGGAAAAGAAAATAAGAAGGAAGCAGCAAAATAGTTGGGATACAAGACCCCTACAGAAGGATCCACATATAAAAGAAGAATATGAGCAGGAAGTAAAAAAAATACTAAAGACATAAAACAAGAAAGAAGAAATGGAAGACAGTAAAAGAAACATTAGAACAAGTAGCAAAGAAGTTGCTTCCAAATAAAAAAGTTAAGAAGAATATATGGTTCGATGACGAATGCAAAGAAATAACAGAAAAACTCAATAAAGCTAAAATGAAAATGCTACATGAAAAAACGCTACAAAAGTGAAGTCCAATTTAAAGACAAAAGAAGGGAAGTGAAGAAAAAATACAGAGAAAAAAACCGAAAGAAACAAGAAGAAATGGTAGCCGAGATAGAAGAAAACTATAACAGGCAAGACGTAATAACTTTCTACAAAAAATAGGAATAACAAGGAAAAGTTTCCGGCCGAAAGTCAATCTGTGCAGGGACAAAAACGGAAAAATAATTGGTGGTAAAGAAAACATTCTTGAGAGATGGAAAGAGCACTACCAAGAGATCATGGGGGTGAGAGAAGAACAGGATAGTGAAATTAAAGGAAGAAAAAAGAATGAACAAAGTGAACAAGAAATACCAACACCGGAAGAATTTGATAAAGTGATACAAAAGCTGTGAAACAATAAGACACCAGAGAAAGACGGAATACAAAGTGAACTAATAAAATCACGAGGACAACAACTACTTGACAGACTGTACAACTTGAATTGCGAAGTGTGGATAAAGAAAACACTGCCAAATGAATGGAGAGACGGTAATCAACCCGATTTACAAAAAAGGGGATAAACTAGATTGCATCAATTATCGACCAATATCAATCCTAAATGTAGCATTAAGATCCTGGTAACAATACTAAATAACAGATTAAAAGAAATTACAGAAAAAGTAATCGGAGAATACCAGTGTGGGTTCAGAAGGAATAGATCTGTAACGGACCAGCTGTTCACATTAAGACAGTTACAGGAAAAAACGAGAAGGAAAGGAATAACACTGCATATGCTGTTCATAGACTACAAACAGGTTTACGATAGTGTAAGGAGGAAAAACTATTTAAAATAATGGAAAACCTATAACTCCCAAAAGGAATAACAGATCTGGTTAAGATGACATTAGAAGAAACCTGGAGCGAAGTCAAAGTAGAAGGAGAAAATTCCCCAAAATTTAAGACAAGAAGAGGGTTACGACAAGGAGACCTGCTCTCCACAACTTTATTTAATATAGCTTTATGTTATGTTATGTTATGTTAATTTATTGGTGTTAGGTATACATAGTATTTACACAAGTCAGAATAATATACCTAAATATAATATACGTACAAGACAAAACAGGTAAAATAATCAAATCTTAAACGCTAGAAAGGTGCAAGGTTGCCAATGCGGGCGCAGAACTCTTCGTAGTTGTAAAAAGCGTGCTTTACCAGGAACAATTTTATTGTTGCTTTAAATTTATTAATTGGCGTGCTTTACCAGGAATAATTTTATTGTTGCTTTAAATTTATTAATTGACATCATTCGGATGTTCGGGGGTAACAGATTAAAAAACTTTGGTGGGTGGTACAATGGCCCGTTTCGGCTTTTATTGAGTCGCAGGTACTCAATGCAGATATTATCTTTATGTCGAGTATCAAACCTATGCTTGAATTTGGGGTAACCGTCGACGTGCTCCCTTGCATATATCAAACATTCATATATAAACATGCACGGGAAAGTAAGTATTCTTCTGTCTTGAAAAACACGTCGGCAATCCTCCCGAAATCCAAGCCCGGCGATTACTCGAATTGCCCTTCGTTGCAGGCCAAAAATTCTGGCACTATCGGCACAGTGTCCCCACGCTAATATAGCGTATTTAACTTGCGAATGAAACAGCGAGTGATACGCAGTAACGACTACCTTTGAAGAGACAATTTTTACTAGGTTTCTTAAGACAAATATGTTTTTCGAAAGTTTTTTTGCTAAGTACTCAACATGAGTTCGCCATGTTAGCGTGGGGTCAATATATACACCCAAAAACTTAATTTTTTCTGGGTTTTCAAAATCCGTATTGTTACGAAGACTAAAGATCATTTTTTCCGTCTTTGCAGCATTTAGCGTAAGTCTATTTGCAGTGAACCATTCTGAGGCCTTCGATTGCGTGTACTCCATCGCCCTGTGCAGGTCCGGAAGTGTTTTACTAGAATTTGTCGCCGTTGTATCGTCCGCAAATAATATAAAACTTGCGGAGGGCACATAATTTGGCAATTCATTAATATATAATAAAAAAATTATGGGGCCTAAAACTGACCCTTGCGGGATTCCATGCCGAACAGAGCGGACGTCGGATGTATTGGTTTTGAATTGAACAAAGTGAACTCTGTCTGTAAGAAAAGAGTTTATCAGGCTTATAGTATTCTTGCTAAACCCGTAAAATGTCAGTTTGTCTATCAATAGTTCGTAGCACACACAATCGAACGCCTTACTCAGGTCATAGAATAAGCATCCTAAGTAATTGCCGCTTTCGAAATTTTTTGTGATACGAATTGAAAGATCCGTGATGGCTTTAGAAGTAGAAAAACCTTTTCTAAATCCATATTGTTACGGATTGAGGATAGAGTTTTTTTCAAGGTAATTTATCATTTGGTTATAAATAACCGTTTCGAAAATTTTACCAATTACCGGAACCAAAGAAATTGGTCTATAGTTTGACACTTCGTCCGGTGAGTCTTTTTTATACACCGGAATTATTTTCGCCACCTTTAATACAGTCGGGAAAACCGCGAAGTCGATACACTCATTGATAAGTTTTGTCAAAGGCAATATTATAACATTTTTTACGTTTTTAATAATTTTTGTGTTTATGTCGTAGCAGTCTTTGCTTTCTTTACTTTTTAGTCCGATAATAACGTCTCTGATGTCGTTATATGACACATTTTGAATTTTAAATTCAGTGTCTGTTTTTAAAGGCGCACAATTTTTGATTGGGTTAGCATTTGAGCTTTTTAACTCATGCAGGAGTTTTTCTGCAACTTCTGCAAAGTAATTATTAAAGATGTTTGCGGATAAGTTAATCGAGTCAGGAGCATAATTTTGTATTGGCCTTACTGTGTTAATTACATTCCACATGGATTTAGGAGAATACCTGTGTTTACTCAGGTACTGGTCAGAAACAGCGCGTTTTGAAGATTTTATCTCCGATCTATACAATTGTTTATAAGATTTATAAGCTTGCAGCAATTCCCCCGTCGGAGTTTGATTATAACGGAGCCTTAAATACTGTAGACGATCTCTCATTTTTTGTAGATTATCGTTAAACCAGTTGCAATTTTGCTTTTTTGATAGGTTTAGGTTTTTTTCAGGAAAAGCAGAACGTATTGATAGCTGTAAGATAGTTACAAACGTATTGAACTTATTTTCCGTATTTATGTAGCGATTATTGATAAATGACCAGTCTGCGATTTCTAGGTCATTGTATAAACTGAACAATCCCCTTTGGGTGGTAGGCCGATATTTTATTATCCTGTCTGGGACATCTTGGCTTTTTACATACTTTGCTACGACACATTTGTGGTCGGATAGATTACAATCCAGCGCAATCCTTTGGGAGGAGTAATGAGAAATAGCAAAATAAAGAGAAATAACATTTTAAAAGACTCATACCAAGTTATGGCATATGCGGATGACCTAATACCTAATTATTTCGAGAACTAAAAAACGTCTTTCAAAATATCGAAAAGCAAGCAAGAACATATGGACTAGAGGTGAATGAAGGAAACACGAAATATGTAGTGACAGCAACCAAGAGAGCCTTAACATATTTTAAAGTGAATAACCAGAATGGGAAGCAGTACAACTTCGAACAAGTAAATAGCTGTGCCGAAATTAATAGTGAAAATAACTCATATAGTGAAACAGAAAGAATAACACTGGGTATAAAAAGTGCCGGGTCTTTAAATAAAGTGATTAGAAGCAAAGACATTTCGCGAAAAGTGAAAATTAGAATATATAAGACAATAATACGACCGACAACGTTATACGGGTGTGAGGTGTGGACCTTAAATCAGGAGTGCGCAAATAACGTTTTAATCTGGGAGAGGAAAATATTAAGAAGGATTTTCGGAAGAATCAAAGAAGGTGAAGAATGGCGGAGAAGGGCATACGAAGAGGTGTATGAGCTATATAAAGAGCCGCCAATAACAAATATTGTAAAGCAATCAAGACTGCGATAGCTAGGCCACCAAGGAAGAATGGGAGAACAAAGAATCCCCAGAATGGTCTTCAGAGAAACCGCGGAAGCAAGAAATAGAAGAGGACAGACGAAGAGAGCGTGGTTCCAAGATGTTAAAGAAGATTTAAAAGTATTGAAAGTTAAGAATTAGCTATCTGAAGAACAGAGTGGAAGAAAATTGTCAAACCAAGGGCCTCTGGTGCTGATATATATATACATATATAAATACCAGACATCGAAGACTTGGTATAACTGCTTGTAAGAAGTGCATATTAACAACCCTAATTGCTTCATGCACCAAGTAACTATTTCCTAGCTATAAATACAAATTTCGGGACGCTACAATAACCTCTAGATGACATTCTGACAACAAAGACACGTAACTTTGACCCTAATGTTTCTTAGAGGTGTTTTTAGCACATAAAACTCCCACAAAGCGCAATAGACGTCTGCCTGAGCATCTTCTGTGATTGATTCTCTATTCGGCATTACATATTTTAGGATATATATATACCAGACATCAAAGACTTGCTACAACTGCCTGCCAGGATTTGTAAATTGTACATATTAACATGCCTAATTGCCACATGAACCGAGTAACAATTTTCTAGTTATATACACATTTCGGGATGCTACGATAACCTCTAGAAGACGTTTTAATATCAAAGATACAAAACTTTTATCCTAACTTTTTAGAGATATTTTTAGCACATACAGCTACCACAGAGTGCAATATACGTTCTCCATTAGCCATTACATAACATCCCTAATTGTCACATTCTCCGAATAACTATTTACTATGTCTAAATTCAAATTTTGCGACGCTACCTTAACCTCTAGACGACATTTTAACATCAAAAATACAGAGCGTTGATCCTAACGTTTTTTAGAAGTGGTTTTAGCGTATAAAGGTACCATAGAGTGCAATAGACGTCTGCCTGTCTTCTGTGATGAATTCTCTATTCGGCATTACATATTTTCGAATATAAATACCAGACATCGGAAGACTTGTTATGACTACTTGTAAGAAGTTGCAAATTGTGCATATTGTAACGGTGCACCCCTGGTGGCCTTTTCTTAGCTAGTGTATGTGCCTACGTTGTGTAATTTTACTAGTTACCTACTGCGGGTGATTCGGCAGAGTTACAGGTGCTTCAACTAAGCGGCCGTACTTAGGCTAACTTTACGTAGTTCGTACAGGGGCTGGAGACCTCCAGCTCTTACACCAAAGAAAACAACATCATGGCAAGCGATTGTTCTTTATTAGGACCAAAGTAAAAGCACTACATTACTCTTAATTATTGCGCTGTTCCGGGCCTAACCGGACGACGGCCGTTCGTTGTTAGCTCGCCTAGTGGCAAGAAGGGCTAGCTGCCCGCCTGAGTCGGCGTCAAGTGCAGTAAGTGAAAGGTAAAGGGTTGATACAAACGCCGCCATACTAACAAGGAGAGAGACCTTGCAAATGTCGGGCTGCGTCGTACCTAGTGGAGTAAGAAGCGCAAAGAATTGATACTAACGCAACCATACTAACAAGGACGGAGACCTTGCAAATGTCGGGCTGCGCCGTACCTAGTGGAGTAAGAAGAGCAAAGAATTGATACAAACGCAACCGTACTAACAAGGAGAGAGACCTTGCAAATGTCGGGCTGCGTCGTACCTAGTGGAGTAAGAAGAGCAAAGAATTGATACAAACGCAACCGTACTAACAAGGAGCGAGACCTTGCAAATGTCGGGCTGCGCCGTACCTAGTGGAGTAAGAAGAGCAAAGAATTGATACAAACGCAACCGTACTAACAAGGAGAGAGACCTTGCAAATGTCGGGCTGCGTCGTACCTAGTGGAGTAAGAAGAGCAAAGAATTGATACAAACGCAACCGTACTAACAAGGAGCGAGACCTTGCAAATGTCGGGCTGCGCCGTACCTAGTGGAGTAAGAAGAGCAAAGAATTGATACAAACGCAACCGTACTAACAAGGAGAGAGACCTTGCAAATGTTGGGCTGCGTCGTACCTAGTGGAGTAAGAAGAGCAAATAATTGATACAAACGCAACCGTACTAACAAGGAGCGAGACCTTGCAAATGTCGTGCTGCGCCGTACCTAATGGAGTAAGAAGAGCAAAGAATTGATACTAACGCAACCGTACTAACTGTTCTCGCGGTCTAACTATTTATGCCTATTATTCAGAAGGACCAGCACAATCAAAGTGCAACTTGTATTTATTTTCAAAATTACAGCGTTTTCATATCACAATCAATAACAAGTATCTATCTAACAACACTACCATAGCTACCAAAAAATATATATAAGCACTCTTTCACCAATTTATAATTTACTGCTGTTGCTCGGCGGGCACATTCTTCCCCCCTGCTAAAGGACTTCCGGTTTCTTTAGCATGCACATCAAGAACGCCGAGCTTAACTACAGGTCGTCTTAGAACTCCATTATTAATAAGAACATCTGCTACTCTAGTTTGTCCATCTTTTCCGGGAAATGTAGCTACTACTTCCCCCATTGGCCAATTATTTCTCGGAAGGGTGCTGTCACAAATGACTACGATGTCTCCGATCTTAACCTCTGGAGTTCTGTGTTGCCACTTCTTTCTCCTTGTCAAAGATGGGAGATATTCCTTAACCCAACGGTTCCAAAACATATCTGCCAAGGCTTGAGCCAACTTCCACTGGTTTCGCAGGTACAAATCAGAAGGCTCAGATACTCCTGTTGGTGGTGCCGTTCCAGCAGGCCCAATAAGGAAGTGATTAGGTGTTAGAGCTACCTTGTCGTCCGGGTCCATTGAAACAAATGTCAACGGTCTACTATTTACCGTGTGTTCTGCTTCACAGAATAAAGTGTGTAGAACTTCCTCCTTGGGTGAACGAGATTTCAAAGTCGTAGACAGTGCAATCTTGACCGACCGCACTAATCGTTCCCAACAGCCTCCCATATGGGGTGATGCTGGAGGAATAAAATGCCAAGTTATACCCTTGGACGCCAAAGTTGAAGTCAGAAGGTCTTGATTCAAAGCCATAAGCGCCTCCTTTAACTCTCTCGAAGCTCCTCTAAAGTTTGTACCATTGTCAGAGTAAATGTCAGCTGGAGGACCTCGTCTTGCAATCATTCTCCGCAATGCCAGAATAGCTGAATCTGTAGTCAGTGACCCAGCTAACTCCAAATGTATTGCCCTTGTACTAAGGCAAGTGAAGAGGACTCCGTATTTCTTCTCTGTACGTCTTCCAATGGTCACGCTATAGGGCCCAAAATAATCAATTCCAACTTTCATAAATGGTCTCACCTGACGTGTGACTCTGAAATCTGGAAGAGGAGCCATCTCAGGAATCTTCGGCATGATTCTTGAATTTTTACAAAATTGACAATTTGACCATGAACGTCTAACTGCATTTCGAGCATTCAAAATCCAGAACTTCCGGCGAAGTTCATTGAGTACTAACTCACATCCATGATGTCCAGCTCTGTTGTGGTATTCTTGAATAAGAAGCACGGTCAAAGGGTGCTTCGGGTCCAAAATAATTGGTTTTTTAGTAGAATCCTCCAAGTCAGGTGATAGTTCGATTCTACCCTTCAATCTGATTAAACCATCATCATCAAGAACAGGAGAAAGTTGACTTAACCTGCTGCCTTTTGGAATTGACTTCCCTCGTAACATCCGTTCGATCTCTTCTGGAAAGCTGTCACTCTGAGCTGTCTTAAGACCGATTAACTCTGCTTGTTTCAATTCTAGTGCTGTGAGGACACTCGATTTGTAATTGGACTTCCCTCTTGCCTGAGTGATAAATCGAAGGACTCTGGCCATTACACGAATAAATCGATTCCATGAAGAAAATTGATTTGGATCCAATAAGCCATCACTGTGTGTCATGGTTAAACATATGACTTCATCCATGAAGCCTACCAACTCCGTCTCTTCTTTAATTGTCATTTCAGGTTGTTTTGGCCAAAATAAAGGTTCATTTTTCAAAAACTTTGGACCGTTAAACCATCTGCTCTTGGGGCTCAAATCGTGATCTTTTGAGTCTCGAGTGGCGTCATCTGCCACGTTAAGTTCCGTTGGCAGCCATCTCCACTTGTCACCATCAGTGAGCTCGTGAATTTCTCCAAGACGATGGGAGACAAATGGCTTGAAACGTCGAGTATCATTTCTTAACCAATGCATAACTGTCATTGAGTCGGTCCAAAAGATTGTCTCTGCAATGTCTAACTCCAATTCTCCACGAAGACTACTAGCGAGTCTTGATCCAAGAACCCCTGCTTGAAGTTCTAGTCGAGAAATGGATAAGGTTTTTATTGGAGCTACTCTTGACTTGGCGGTGATAAATGCTACATCTACTTGCCCTCGTGCCACGACTCTCAAGTAGGCAACTGAACAAAATGCCTGCTGACTAGAATCACAGAAAACATGAAGTTGAATGCTGTCAGCTATTGGAATCGACAGGGAGTAGCATCTTGAAACTTTCACCTCAGTGATGCCCTTCAAGTTTTGAAGCCAGTTGTTCCACTTATGCCACTCGTCTTCTTGGAGCTCATCATCCCATCCGATTCCAGTCCTCCAAATGTCCTGAACCAAAATCTTCGCTTTCACAATGAACGGCAAAAGAAAACCTAAAGGATCGAAAAGTGACATGACAAGCCGGAGGACATCTCTCTTTGTCGGACGTCTCTGTCCAACAAGAAGCTTGTCGTCAACCTTTGGAAACTTAAGTCTGAAGGTGAACTCGTCGGATCTAGGGTTCCAATTTAACCCAAGAGCTCTTTCAAAGTTATCTCCTTGTGTTAAGTTTAGTTCTTTTGTCGAATTGGCTCTAAGTTCCTCAGGAATTGAGTCCATGACATCTTGGTAGTTTGAAACAAATTTGCAAATAATGAATCCTCCTCTTTGGTGAATTGTTCTCACCTCTTCAATCATCTTGATGGCCCCCTTAACAGTATCATCAGAATCAAGCCAGTCATCCATGTAGTGGTGGTTTATAATGGCTGCTACTGCTTTTGGGTAAGAATCCTTAAACTCCAAAGCGTTGATGTTCTTCACAAATTGAGCTGAAGAGGGAGAAGAGGTGGCACCAAAAATCATTACCTTCATGACCATCACATCTGGTTCTCTGTTTCTGTCTTTTCCTCTCCATAAAAATCTTTGAGCAGGAAGGTGTTCATCGCGAATAAAAACACGGTGAAACATATCAGTGATGTCAGCACAGATTGCCACCCTCTTCCGTCTGAACTTCCAAAGAATGCCAGGTAGAGAATTGAGGTAGTCTGGTCCTTGGAGTAGCATGTCATTCAGGCTAACACCATGAGACTTCGCTGCTGCATCACAAATCCATCTGAGCTTTCCGGGTTTGTTAGGGTTTGTCACAGCGAAGTGAGGAAGGTACCACTCCTTGGAGCTTACCACTTGAAGTTCCTCATCAGTGACCTTGCAAGCAAACCCCTTCTTGATGTACTCTTGGATCTTCGACTCGTAAGCTTGCGCAAAGGCTGGGTTACGATCCATCTTCTTTTCTATGCTCTTGAGTCGTCGAAGAGCATTTGACATGCTCTCAGGTAGGACAGAATTCTCATCTCTCCAAAGCAGTCCTGTTTCAAATCGGTCTCCCTTTTTTCTGGTAGTTTTCTCCATGATGCTTTTGGCTCTGAGATCTTCTCTAGATCTCGACTTTTCATCTGTTACTTTGACTCCAAATGACTCAGTCTTAAAAGAATCAAGTACAAGCCGATGGAGATCTTCATCACGCTCCTTGTTACTGTAGACATGGCAGATAAATTGGCATTCCTCTCCACGAGAAATTGTATGTGTTCCATGAACAAGCCATCCCAGTTTGGTGAGTGAAGCCATTGGACTACCCTCTGGACCCTCGCGAAGTTCCCTTGACTCAATGAGGTGCGATTGGTCTTGTCCTATCAAGAGCTTGGGTTTTGCTCTCTTTACGGCTTCCAGATCCAAAACTTGCAAATGATGCATGTCACTTAAGCTGCGAATGTTCAATGTACGAGTAGGTAAATCAGACTGTCCTTACATTTGAAATAACAAACGAGTCTGTCATTCCAGCACCTCGCACCTTTACTTTCACGTTGCGTGACTCGTAGTCCACCTTTGTTGAGCTGTCATACCACTTGATTCGCAGAGGACGAATAGGACCAGAAAGTCCAAGCTCTGCTGCTAGACCACCATCCATCAATGTTGCAGTTGAGCCTTGGTCGAGCATAGCAAATGTTGAGACTTCACATTTAGGTCCTTTTAACACAACAGGAAGCACCTTAAGGAGAATTTGAGTTGACTCTACTTGAATCTGAGAGACCAAGTCCATATTTTCAGTCAATGTGACTGTCTCAGCTGAATATTCAGTCGAAGACTCAGGAACGCTCTGCTGTGACAATTGCTTTGAGTGCAGAAGAGGATTGTGGTTCCTCTTACAGCCATCGACACCACACTCTTTCTTCTTCTTGCATTGAGATGAGTGATGCATTCCTTTTAAGCATCCAAAACACAACTTCTTCTCTCGCACCAATGTCCACCTGTCGTCTATTGCCTTTGACTTAAATTTGCGACAAACTTCGATGGAATGGGACTTTCCAGCACAACAAGCACATTTGGCTTCATTTGGCTCTGTTGAAACTGCATCGGTGTTTGAAGTTGTAGCCACAAACAGTGTATGCTTTCTTGTACCTTTGTCATTGCGTTTGACTTCTGACTTTCCCTTTCCATCATCAGTAGGAAAGTTAATTTTTGTCACAAACGAAGCAGCTCGAGCCTCTCCCTCAATCCAGTTGGAAAAGTCTTTGAGGGTAGCTATGGCTGGATATTTCTTGGCTACTTTCTTTCCCCAACTCATCCTCAAAACGGCAGGAAGTTTCTGGGTCAATTCTGTCAAAAGCTGAGGATTGATCAGGTACTCTGGACGTTGAAGTGTTTCTACGGTTGAGACCAAATTCCGGATTACAATTGAGAAGTCAACAATAGACTCACCCTTGTCAATAGAAGGAGATGTCGCCTTCCGAGCTTTCTGTACTATAGTTTCTATTATAAGCTCAGGCCTGCCATATTTCTCTTCCAAGACGTTTATTGCCACCTCAACGTTGTCAGGAAGAACAAGCATCGACTTGACGCACTCTTTAGCTGCTCCTTTTAAGCACCTTTGAAGACGGCAGAGGTTCTCATCCTCAGAGAAACCGCATAATCTTGTTGAACGTCGGAACTGAGTGATGAATCCGGGCCACTCTTCTGGATCCCCAGAAAAGTTAGGTAAGTCTTTACCCAATGACTGCCTTGCCATCATCCTCGTTGTCTGTTCTTCCGTTCTTGCCTGGGTTGGAGCTGCTGCAACCGCCTGAACTGCTGCAAGAAGAGCTTGTGCCAATTGACTGACTGCAGGATCGGATTGAGGAACTGGAAACGGTGATCTTCGGCTTTGATCCTGCCCACCACTGCTTTGTAGCCACTGAGCCACTCTATGCATTGGTGCTGGTGACTCTAATGTTAAGCCTTGTAGACTATCACCAAGATTTGACAAAGAGTGGTTAGATCTTCTGCTTCCGCCTTCTTCATCTTCACATATTTGAAACTCTTCCTTGAGTTCCTCTTCTCTGATAGACAGCTTGAGTTGAAGGAGCTCTTTTGCTTTCGCTTTTTCCTTAGCATCAAGAGCGGCAATCTCCTCAGCAACTTTTAGCTTTTCTTTAAGTACAGCAACTCGATAAGCACTGACTTTTGATGCATCACTAACTCTTGAAATATGACTGGTGTTAGATCTGTGATTAGTCTTTGATCTGAGACTGACCTTTGACATCTGACCCATTGACTCCGGGGATGACCCATTGCTGAACTTCTGGTCTTGAGCTGCCTTTCCTTGTTTGGAAGTAGGTTGGGTGTTGGCTTGTCCTGCCGTCTGTTCCCAGTCCCCGTACCTCTCTGGAGGTATACCAGCGTTTGACCTTTCAGTCCGTCGCAACCTGTCACCAGACTCTTCTCCTGCCTTACTCATATTCAAATAAAAAGTCAAATGCTGTCACTGTCACTTCACAGACAGTCAAAAAATGTAACTGTATATTCACGAACTGTTATCCGGCTCGAAGGACCAATGTTCTCGCGGTCTAACTATTTATGCCTATTATTCAGAAGGACCAGCACAATCAAAGTGCAACTTGTATTTATTTTCAAAATTACAGCGTTTTCATATCACAATCAATAACAAGTATCTATCTAACAACACTACCATAGCTACCAAAAAATATATATAAGCACTCTTTCACCAATTTATAATTTACTGCTGTTGCTCGGCGGGCACACTAACAAAGACCTTGCAAATGTCGGACTGCGCCGTACCTAGTGGAGTAAGAAGAGCAAAGAATTGATACTAACTCAACCGTACTAACAAGGACTGAGACCTTGCAAATGTCGGGCTGCGTCGTACCTAGTGGAGTAAGAAGAGCAAATAATGATACTAACGCAACCGTACTAACAAGGACAGAGACCTTGCAAATGTCGGGCTGCGCCGTACCTAGTGGAGTAAGAAGAGCAAATAATTGATACAAACGCAACCGTACTAACAAGGAGAGAGACCTTGCAAATGTCGGGCTGCGCCGTACCTAGTGGAGTAAGAAGAGCAAAAAATTGATACAAACGCAACCGTACTAACAAGGAGAGAAACCTTGCAAATGTCGGGCTGCGTCGTACCTAGTGGAGTAAGAAGAGCAAAGAATTTATACTAACGCAACCGTACTAACAAGGACGGAGACCTTGCAAATGTCGGGCTGCGCCGTACCTAGTGGGGTAAGAAGAGCAAATAATTGATACAAACGCAACCGTACTAACAAGGAGCGAGACCTTGCAAATGTCGGGCTGCGCCGTACCTAGTGGAGTAAGAAGAGCAAAGAATTGATACAAACGCAACCGTACTAACAAGGAGCGAAACTTTGCAAATGTCGGGCTGCACCGTACCTAGTGGAGTAAGAAGAGCAAATAATTGATACAAACGCAACCGTACTAACAAGGAGCGAACCCTTGCAAATGTCGGGCTGCACCGTACCTAGTGGAGTAAGAAGAGCAAAGAATTGATACAAACGCAACCGTACTAACACGGAGATTTTGCAAATGTCGGGCTGCGCCGTACCTAGTGCAGTAAGAAGAGCAAAGAATTGATACTAACGCAACCGTACTAACAAGGAGAGAGACCTTGCAAATGTCGGGCTGCGTCGTACCTAGTGGAGTAAGAAGAGCAAAGAATTGATACTAACGCAACCGTACTAACAAGGACAGAGACCTTGCAAATGTCGGGCTGCGCCGTACCTAGTGGAGTAAGAAGAGCAAATAATTGATACAAACGCAACCGTACTAACAAGGAGAGAGACCTTGCAAATGTCGGGCTGCGCCGTACCTAGTGGAGTAAGAAGAGCAAAAAATTGATACCAACGCAACCGTACTAACAAGGAGAGAGACCTTGCAAATGTCGGGCTGCGTCGTACCTAGTGGAGTAAGAAGAGCAAAGAATTTATACTAACGCAAGCGTACTAACAAGGACGGAGACCTTGCAAATGTCGGGCTGCGCCGTACCTAGTGGGGTAAGAAGAGCAAATAATTGATACAAACGCAACCGTACTAACAAGGAGCGAGACCTTGCAAATGTCAGACTGCGCCGTACCTAGTGGAGTAAGAAGAGCAAAGAAGTGATACAAACGCAACCGTACTAACAAGGAGCGAAACTTTGAAAATGTCGGGCTGCGCCGTACCTAGTGGAGTAAGAAGAGCAAATAATTGATACAAACGCAACCGTACTAACAAGGAGCGAGACCTTGCAAATGTCGGGCTGCACCGTACCTAGTGGAGTAAGAAGAGCAAAGTATTGATACAAACGCAGCCTTACTAACAAGGAGATTTTGCAAATGTCGGGCTGCGCCGTACCTAGTGCAGTAAGAAGAGCAAAGAATTGATACAAACGCAACCGTACTAACAAGGAGAGAGATTTTGCAAATGTCGGGCTGCGCCGTACCTAGTGCAGTAAGAAGAGCAAATAATAACTTTAATAACTTTATTGCAGCATGATAATACAAAACGCCTCACAGGAGGTACATTCCACATCATCTTAACCTAGTCAAAAGATTTAATAATTTAATTTACATAATTGAAATGTCACAGTCCAAAAATTCCTGAATGGAATACGGCGCAAGGACAACAAGAAACTTCTTTAGTCTTGACAACAGTTTTGAGGTGCAGTCTTCAAGAACAGTGGCTGGAATTTTGTTATAAATTTTGAACGCCCAGTAGTTCGTTCCCATTTTGCTTTTGGATATTCTATGATAGGGTACCAGTAGCCTATCTTTATTTCTTGTATTATACTGGTGGTTGTCTCCCTGTTTTGTAGCACCTGTCAGTTGCCTCACATGCGATACAGCCTGAATGACATACACTGCATATAGAGTCAGAATGCCTAGCTCGGTGAACAGAGGCTTACAGTGTTCTGTACTTGTCTTATTCGCCAGGGTACGTATAGATTTTTCCTGTAAGATAAATACCCGATTAGATGCCGAAGAAGCCCCCCAGAGTATGGTTCCGTAGGTTATGTGACTATGTATGAGGGCAAAATATGCGATCCTAGCTGTGCCTCTATTAGTGATCGAACCCAATTTGCGGAGAGCATATATATTTCGAGCAATCTTAGCGCATATTCTGTCCACATGGTGAACCCAAGTCAACCTGGCATCCAGAAAGAAACCAAGAAACTTTATGTAGAGTTCCGGATTGTTATGTTCCATGTAATGTGAGAATGATGACACGTTAGTTTTGTCCTCATTGAGTTTGAGGTGGTTGGATGTAAACCAATCACCAGCTATGTCAATTGCATCCTTAATGGCTAGCTGGGCAGCCCCCAATGAAGATCCCGTCGCGAGGAGTGATGTATCGTCAGCATAAAGGCATCTGTGCGTGTCGAGGACTTCGGGAAGGTCATCCACAAACATGATAAACAGCATTGGACCCAGGATTGAACCCTGCGGGACACCATACCTCACCGCTGTCTCATGACACGTTCCAAGCTTCTGACTTCGATTCAATAAATAGCTCTCAAAAAGGTTGAGTGCTATACCTCTTATCCCCTTTTTCTCCAGTTTCCTCAGCAAGATTTGATGGTCTATACAATCGAAAGCCTTGCTGAGATCGAGACAGGCTGCCACAGTGTAGTGCTTGTCCTCAAATGAGTCGCAGATGTACTCAACAACTTGAATTGTAGCTAATGTGGTTGACTTTTTTGGCAGGAACCCATATTGGAAGGGAGACGTTAGTTGATACTTTTGTAGGTAGCTTAAAAGTCTGTCGAGCAACAGTTTCTCAATTACTTTGGAAAGTATAGGTAGTAGCGCTACAGGTCTGTAGTTACACGGGTCTTGTGTGTCCCCTTTCTTGAAGATAGCGATCAATAGCGCAGTCTTTAGTGTATCAGGGAAGATGCCTTCCGAAAAAGATAGGTTAATAGCATGAACTAAAGGTTTACATATGAACTCCGCAATTTGCTTAATTAGTTTAGTGGTCAGCCCATAGATGTCTTGGCTAGCTGTAGATTTCAGATTTAAGAAGTGATACAAAAGCAACCGTACTAACAAGGAGAGAGACCTTGCAAATGTCGGGCTGCGTCGTACCTAGTGGAGTAAGAAGAGCAAAGAATTGATACTAACGCAACTGTACTAACAAGGACAGAAACCTTGAAAATGTCAGGCTGCGCCGTACCTAGTAGAGTAAGAAGAGCAAATAATTGATACAAACGCAACCGTACTAATAAGGAGCGAAACCTTGCAAATGTCGGGCTGCGCCGTACGTAGTGGAGTAAGAAAAGCAAAGAACTGATACAAACGCAACCATACTAACAAGGAGAGAGACTTTGCAAATCGAAGGAAGGGTTAAATAAGTTAGGAGCTGTTGCAATAGTTCTCCGTGTTACGCATCGAACTATCACATACACCAGACTTGGTTTTTTTCTGTCCTCTCCCGTTCTGTGCCGAGTGTTTTATGCAACCTCCAAGGGCTCCTCCATCCTGCGCCGTGGGGCGTCCCGCCAATGACAACGAAATCTAAATTTCGTTGCTATAGCGACGCGATGTTAATTGGTAGTTTCCCTTCCAAAACCCACGACGGTTTTTAATCCTTTTCTGTCGTGTTTTAAATGTTTCCCACGACCCCTGTGGACACGTGTTTCATTTGGCTGAAATCGTAAACTCATAAATCTCCTAAACTGATTTAGTCGGCGGTTTGGGGCCTGTGCGTCTCTCAAATTCTCTTAAGCCCCTGGCCATAAATCTAATATAGGAACAGCTGTGAAAGGAGTCGGGTTACAAACTGGCAAAACAAAACGAAAGCTTTCGTTACGTGATATAATTTATATTATATATAAAATACATCTATAAACTACGGATTATCATTGCCCTAGAAATAAAATGCCTAATGATAAAAAAAAATCCTTCCTAAATTAAGATAGATAAAAAAATAAAGTGTCTGTAAATACGCGACTCTCACAATATTAACAACCCTAATTGCTTCATGCACCAAGTAACAATTTTCTAGCTATAAATACAAATTTGGAACGCTACAATAACCTCTAGATGACGTTTTGATAAAAAAGACATGTAACTTTGATTCTAATGTTTCTTAATAGGTACTAGTTGTTTAACCTCAGTTTTTAAAATCTTATACTAACATAGAAAATGTTGAAAAACGTATGTCTTCCAAATGCATATGTCAAATTTGAAGGTTATTATCGAAATGTTCCTGAAAAACAATCAGTCATTTTATGAATTAAATTGCGAAGTGACTTACTGTTCTAAATGCCGACCTGATTTTATATACCATATGATTAAAAACTTTTTAAAAATTTCATTTATGTTGGCAGTGATGAGTAAAGGTACTTAATAATATAACCTATACAACTTTGACACGATGTTTAATACTCAACACTAGGTAGTGCTGTGTATTGAAAATGAAGGAAATCATTTTGAACAGCTGTAGTTGTTTTTGTTACTAACATTTTTATGTATTCAACAAAAATGTTTGTATTTGTTGAAATGACATTAATGAAATAACCTTAAACTGACAGATAAAAAATGCCAATGTGACTTTTATTCTCCTTAGCATAGAATTTCGGCATAGACCGCGTAGTATTTGTAGATGAACACCCAGCATTCTACTACGCGGTCTATGCCGAAATTCTATGCTAAGGAGAATAATTCGAGTAACCGCGAAAGCCTCAAACAGTACACAATGTGACTTTTATTACCACGACTGCCAACAGAGAGAGCGTGTGGCCAGCTGGTAGAGTGCTTGCGCCAGCAGTCGTCAGGTAGTGGTTTCAAGCCCACACCCGTACATTAGAAACATCGAACGCTCTCTGGCCATCATACGAATATCTTTAGTGGCCGTGACCCCTACGAGGGTATTCTTCCCTAATTCAAGGGGTCAGGTTAGCCACCTACCCCGGCCGCGGCTTAAGATGGCTTAGAAAACCACACTCAATGTGCGGAAATAACAGGCTCTCAGCCTAAATTAAGAGGAAGAAGACAGCCAACATAATTTTTTGACACAATAATTCCACAGCCCCCTAGAGGGTAAAAGTTTTCGATCATACTGTAGCTTTCCAATTTCTGATTGGAATACTATACTGAGATCTGGTCTTACATAAAATTTCTCGACTGACCAAGTGTAACACTCATGTGATCAAACATTTTCTTCTAACTGGGAAAGTATGAAGTGAATTTCTTAGTAAATGGGATTTTTTTTTAATGTATATGTTACAGGAAATGTATACAATTCCTAGGAAATGCATATAATGCCGAGCCAATTTAGGAAATGTGTAAAATAATTAATCAAAGGTACTTTAATACATACATTTCCTAGGAAATGTATGCATTTCCTAGGCATTGTATGCAATTCCTAAATGTTACTAGGAAATGTATGAAAATCAACATTATACTGTAGAATTTGAGAATGAATGAAAAATAAAACACAGATGAACTGAGCTTTTTCTTAGCAGTGTGAAGATTTGTTAGTGCTAGTAACCTAACCTAACCTAACCTAACCTAACCTACCGACATGACATCCCTAATTTAACACATTTCCGATTCCAGGTTAGGAAATGTATAAAATTCCTAGGAAATGTGTATAATAAAATTTATTTCACACATTTCCTGACGGTTTTAGGCATTATATACATTTCCTAGGAATTCTATATAATGACGGATTACATACATTTCCGGTAACATATACAACAAATCCATCTCCATTTGAGGTAACAATAATCAGTGCAAATGGCAGGTGTGGCCACGACAGATTAATGAAATCTCGCTTTCAAAAGTTGCCGTGGCGGGATATTTGAATTTTGGATTTACTTTTATTTTGGTGGACCAAAAGAGTATATAGAGGATCCGCAGTCACGGCATTGCAGACTGCTATTCTAAAGAATAATAAAACACATAGAATACACTTTTATTATAATTATCACAAATTTTGATCATAATTCGGTAACGTTACATATCAACAGAAATGTTAAGACAATACTGACTACGTCCTATCCCTTATCCTTACATTAAGATCGATACATCTTTCACAAACATAATAGCAACAAACAAAAATACTGACCTTCGAGGAATTGAGAAAGTTACACTTCTTTTGATTGATAATCACAATTGCAAATACTGAAAGGTGGCGTGCAAATCAAACGTTAAAATCAAACTTGTGCAGAATCAAGTAACAATAATTGCTAAAAACAAGCTAGCTATATAGAAGTACGATTAAAAAGGTTCCTTCGAGAATTCAAACCCTGAAATTTACCAATAATTCATTAAATTTATGTTTAGTTCACTACATGTATAATTACAAGTTTCAAAAACCACTCTTGACAGTCAGACAATCAGCACTAATATCGATTAAAAAAAAAGTAACCCATATTAAACAATTGAAGCAAAGGCAACTTATTAAAAAATTACTTATCTATAAAACCTTCCAGATTATTACACGTTTGTTTTAAACACCCACAAAAGTTACAAAATATAAACCCACGAGATTCAAAAACTTCCCAAGGACTATTAGGACTAATTGTTGACCATAAAAACGTCGGGAGTGAAACTTCTACATCAACACGCTACTCTATTCCGCGGAATTCCCCAAGATGCACAGCTGCAATGCCAGGAATTGCCCCTAGCTTCGGGAGGGGGTTTATGGGGATACATAATCTGGCAAGGCCCCGCGGCCACGACCTCTGCCTCTACCCCTTCCTCTGCCTCGCCCCCTCCCGCGTCCGCGTCACCTTCGTCCATCCGTCATGCCTGTAATATAAATAATAGTCAGCCTAATGATTTTTTTGACATCTACACTTGTTACACATTAAAAAATAGCATAGCTCTAAATTCCATATACTGGTACTAGTCACAGTGCAGTTGAAATATTTCAATCGGTTAGTTCCTAACATGTGTACTGTGATAAAACATTGTTATAGCCACCTTCATTGTTTAATTTACTTTTAAAATATTTTGTTTATGTTGTCATTAGTGATGCTTGGACTCTTATTAAGAGGTATGGTTGCTCTCAGTTTTTCTTATTTTATCTGAAAGAGACGACCAGCCATTGAATTTTTATATTGTGTATATAGACTAGTTCAAAATGAGCAGGCCATGATTGGTAGCCGCAGTGGCAAAACAAGTGAATTGCAGTTTTATTGAATTCATAAAAGATATGTTGTGAAAACTGCAAGCACTGTTTAGTGTGTGGAAAACAAGTACTCAAGTAAAAGATATTGTGAGCCTCATGATTTTAATATTGGAGCTGTTCATTAGGGTGGGGCGAAAAAATTAAAATCCAAACTTTGAATAGCACATCTCTAAACTTGTCTTTGGATGATAGTAAACCACAATTTTGTTCAGATTTTTTAAATATCATCTTTTGTCTCCTACTTGATCTCGAATTGTATACTATGCACCAAAATATTGTATTATGTTACAGAAATTATATAATTATTATAATCTGCACAGCTATGCAATCTAAGGGATATATTGCGAAACACAAAATATCTATGAGACTAAGAACAGGTAGCCCCGTTATTAACCGATTTCTAATTCCTTAAGCTCAAAATATATCGACACCTGCCGCTGACAATTCATTCTGTGCCATGCGATTGTGTGAATCGTTAGTTATTTGTTGAAAAAATACAGTAGAAATTTTGTGTCTTTTCAGTTAAAGTTCTTGTGGCTTAGTGATTATAATACTACGTACGACCTTTTATATTAATATGTGTTATTTATGTAGTAATGTAAAGAGGTTGATTTTGCATTTGAAGGTAAAAATGTCGACCCAAACTAGAAGTCAAGTTAATCATATAATTATTAGTGTGCCTAAAGATTTCAGTGCTACGGTTTTGCCGACTTACGAAGACGTTTTAAGTGATACTTGTGGTTAAGACATAAACTTATACAAGATTCAAAAAAGGAACCTGCAATTTCAAAAACATCAAACGAGTAATTTTGAACTACAAGAATCACAGCTAAAATAACAAACTACCATAAAATAGAAGTGATGCAACAAATGCTCGAAAAAATTACGACAACTGGACACACTGAATGAAAATATTGAGAAAACAACCGAAGAAAGCCAAAAGAAGAAATAAGGCAACTAAGATTAACAACAGAAAGGCGAGAGAAAACAATGGAGAAACAAAATGCAAGAATAGAGAAACTGGAAGACCACATAAATCAACAGGAAATAAAAATAGAGAAACTAGAACAAGAAATTAAAGAGAAAAACCTGGTTTGTTATGGAGTATTGGAAGAAAAAAAGAAACGAGAGGAAATCTGATAGAGCGATTTAAAGAAGTTGCAGTTAAAATGGAATTAGAGTTGGACTTCAATACAGAAGTAGAAAATATAAGAATAATTGGTAAATACAAAGAAAAGAAAAATAGACCAATACTAGTATCCTTTGCCAACTACAGCAGAAAAATATAAATGCTTAAAAATGCAAATAAACTAAAAGGGGACAAATATTTGGCTAAACAAAAATCTTACCCCACATGAGAAAGGAATTAATTAAGCATTTGAAGCAAGCACGGGAGCAAGGATACAACGCTACCCTGAAAGGGAACAGATTAAGGGTAAATGGTGAGGAATATAGTGCAAAAGATCTAGGAAATGAAGAAGAAAAGAAATTGAAAGGCACAGTCAGAATAAAAAGAACTGTAACAGACAGGTTGCCAGACAAAAGGGCATCAATATCAATAAGCAGAGCAAAGAAGACCAACCAAGAAAAAAAAATGAAATTAAACACCAAACAAAACCGGTTCAAAGTGTATTGCTGGGGTTTACACAAAAAAAGACAGGAGTAAAAAAAGGAAACCCCAACAACAAAACGCAGTAGCAAGGACAAATAAAAACAGTTACCAAATAGACGACAATCATGGCAATCCACCTCGGTAGGCGAGCGGCGATTGCCGTTGCAGCCGAGGTCACATTGAAAATCATGGAGCGCTCGAGCCGGAGCGTTGAGAGTTCAACTCCCGGCACGGGCGGTCTAGATTTTCAATTAATTAAGGCTAGCTTTAAGTGACGCCCGCGCCCCCTGAAGTAATGCGTAAGCGGTTCCGGGGGGCAACGGTAGTCGGTAGGGAAAATTAAAAAATCCACAAAGAAACGATATAGCGAACAAGGCAAAAGAAACACAAGAAATAGGTCAAAGCAGGATAGGTGACCACAGCAGAAAAACCAAAAAAAGTTATAAAACTCTAAAAAACAAAAGAAAAGGAGAAATTGAAAGTCGAACAACATTTTATATAGGATGTTGGAACGTAAGGACAATGTTTGAGATAAGTAAAGCAGAACAAATAGCACAAGAAATGAACAAATATAAAATAAAAATACTAGGAATAAGTGAAACAAGATGGAAAGAAGAAGAAAGCATTAGATTACAAAGTGGAAACACTATTATATATTCAGGAACAAAAGATGAAAACACAAAGAGAGAAAGAGGAGTAGCACTAATAATAAACCCAGAAACAGTGGGATCATTAATGGAATGGGAAGGATTATCAGACCGAATTATGTGGGCGAGATTTAAATCAAGGTACCGGAACATAGTTATTATAAATGTATATGCTCCTACAAATGAAAAGAAAGAAGACACAAAAAATGAATTCTATGACCAGATCCAAGCACTACTCAATACGATTCGTGAAAGATACAAAAGAGACATCAAGATTTAAAGGGGGACTGGAACGCAAAAGTAGGAAAAAATTACAATTAGAAACTGTGATGGGAAAACATGGAATTGGAGAGGCAAATGAAAATGGTCAAAAACTAATTGAATACTGTAACTTGAATGGATTAATAATAGGTGGCACACTATTTAAACACAAAGATATCCACAAGACAACATGGACAACACCTGCCGGAAACCAGATTAATCACATAATTATTATCGAACAACAATGGAGAAATTCACTAAAAGATGTAAGAGTTATGAATGGAGCAGACATAGGATCTGATCACAATCTAGTCAGAGCACAAATTAAATTAAGTTTGAAAGCCAACTATACCAAAAAGCAAATGAAGGGAAAATACAACACAAAATCAATAACATACGCAAGGTCTATAAGGAACAAAGATAAAACATGGCTCTCCCAAAACACTCTTAAAATTAAAAGAGAAAACTAATAAGTACTAGGAATGATAAACACAAAAAGAGGCTAGAAGAGGAATATCGACAGAAGAACAAAGAGGTCAAAGAAGTGCAAGAAAAGATAAAAGATTACTTGTAGAACAAGCACAAGAAGCAGAAGAAGCTGCAAAAAGACATGACATACGGAAGCTATATGAAATAGCAAGAAAAATAATAGGAAGAAAGTATACACCTAAAACAAAAATAATAATAAAGCGGGAAAAGTATGCTCAACAGAAGAAGAAATAAGAAACAGATGGGCAGAATACTTCACCAAATTGAACAAAGAGCAAAACCCTACAGAACAAACAATACAATTCGAAGACCAAACCATACAACTAAACCTAAACGAGGAAGAATTTACAACCCTAAAAAATGGAAAGCCACTGGGGATAGATAACATACCTGCGGAATTAATTAAAGCGCACATAGAAACCTCAGTAGAAGTCATGCACATATTGTTCCAAAAATATGGGCAGAAGAACAAATCCCATCAGACTGGATGCAAGGTATCATCGTAAAATTACCAAAAAAAGGGAGATAAATCGATGTGCGAAAACTGGAGGCCGATAACTTTATCCTGTACAGCTAGCAAAAGAATGACAAGAATAATACTGGAAAGATTAAAAAATACAATTGAAGAGAAGCTGAGGGAAACCCAAGCGGGCTTTAGACCAAACAGATCACGTGTAGATCAGATATGCACAAGAAGAATTATCCTAGATCAAATTGCCGAAAGGGGACAAAACATATATATAAACTTTATAGATTTTGTAAAAGCGTTCGACTCAGTCAATACGAACAAAATGTGGAATATAATGAGACAATATGAAATCCTTAGAAAATACTTAAATGATAAAAACAAGTATACATATTTGTCAATTACTCCGAGTTTATAAAAAACATGTAGATCGTACTGCATTTGTATTATGTATTATATTGTTATCTTCTAATATTGTAACAGCGATTATTGTTGATAATACTAATAATAACAATACTAAATCGTTTATTCCACATATTAAATTTAAAAAAAAAATTTCTTGTCTGTGTGTAACAAAATAAAATGTGAGAATCACAAGGATACAGTTAAAAAAATTTTTGTTCTTCCACTATACCCTTGAATCAATGTATTCTCAAAAAAGTATTGTATACGTACATGCCTACTCTTAATAGAACATCTAAACTACAGTAAATTCTATTTCGATGTAACAAGGAGGGTACAGGTATGTATATAATAATTATAATTGTTATCCCATTCAAGAAAAGAAAGAAAAAAAAAGGCAAAAAGAACGAATATTATTGGTTAACTAAGAGAAACTAAGAAGAATATACGGTGGTGTAAAGGAAGAACAAGAGTGGAGCAGGCGAATAAACAGGAAATTGCAAGACCTATACCGGGTGTCCACTTTCAAACTGGAACATAGAGATTTAACATTGTTTTTAACAGTTTTATGGATTCCTGCTCGCCAATTCAACCTACAAAAAATGTTTTGGTATCAATGGAAAGAGAAAATTATTGCGCATCTAATGGTATCAAAAATTGAATTATTTTTGTCAATTTTCATTGAATATTATTAATCAAAAGTTTTCATATTTTTTTAAATGAGTTGCCTCGACTTGAAAACAGTTGACAGCTATACTCAAATTAACTTGTTATTTGATGACATTCAGAGTTAGTTCAGTAGTTTTTACTTTATATAATAAACGATTACTAGAACAAAAGGAGAGTATCTACCGTAACAACATATTACAGTGGGGTTAGTTTGTGTAGAGTGAGAGATTTGTTTTCCGTAAAATTTGGTAACAGTCCAATGCCGTCTGCATCTACAGTACACAGATATGTATGTCCGGAAATTTGAAGAAACTGCTAATATTTCAGTAGGATCAAGAGCTATAGGTGGTTAATGTTTGTTATTTAATTTTGGTTTTCATAAAAATTTCAATAATGAAATTTTAATAAAGGTAATCGCAGGAATGTTGGTGCAGATAGCAGGGAATTGGAAGGTGTTTTGAAATTGATCAATATTGACCCAAAATACAGCACAAGACAAATTGGTCATGAACTAAATGTGTCAAAGTCGGCGGCATCTAAGGCATTGAAGAAGCACAGATATCATCCATACAAACCACAATGGCATCAGGAAATATTTGAACCAGACGAAGAAATTAGAAATGTATTTTGTGAAAAAATGCAAAAACGTGCCAATAAAGATCGTCGTTTTTTATCATCAATATGTTTCACGGATGAATGTACTTTTACTTTAAACAACGACGCCAATGTGCAAAATACTAGATATTGGACTCAAGAAAAACCAAGAATTAAGCTGTGTACAAAAATTCAACACCCTCAAAAAATTAATATTTGGGCGGGGATTTATAATAACAAAACACTTATTTAGAACTTTTAATTAAGAGGTAGGTCCTGCATTGAAACAAATCTCTCACTCTCCGCAAACCAACCTCACTGTAATAGGTACCTATATTTTAACCATAAGAATTATTGTTTATGAATTGTGAAATTGTTTATGTATACCAATAATGCTAATAAAGTTATTTTCATAAAATCTCCCTCTTCGTTCGAGTAATCATTCGTTTTATAAAGTAAAAACTACTGAACTAACTCTGAATGTCATCAAATAACAAATTAATTTGAGTATAGCTGTCAACTGTTCTCAAGTCGAGGCAACTCACATTTAAAAAACATGAAAACCTTTGATTAATATTATTCAATGAAAATTGGCAAAAATAATTACATTTTTTATACCATTAGATGCGCAATAATTTTTTCTTTCCATTGATACCAAAACATTTTCTGTAGGTTGAATTGGCGAGCATGAATTCATGAAACTGTTAAATACAATGCTAAATCCCTATGTTCCAGTTTGAAAGTGGACACGCGGTATAAAGAAGCCAATATAAGTAAGATACTAAGACAAAACAGATTAAGGTGGTTTGGACATGTAATGCGAAGAGAAGAAAATGACCCACTTCAGAAAATAGTAAGACAAGATCCAGAAGAAAGAAGAAAAGGTGGAAGACCCAAGAAAACATGGTGACAACAAATAAGAGAAGATCTGCCAGAAGCTGGAAAAAGAAACTGGGAAGAGGAAGTAAGGGATAGGAAGAAATGAAATAAAAGAATTCAAGCCATAGGCCAAACTTGCCTTTAGTGCTGTATTACATACAAGAGAAACTGGCGTAATTTATGTTTAAATATCGGTAATGACACATTTTTTATGTCATAATTTAGGTTATTATAAACTTTAGATATAGGCCGTTTTTTATTTAAAGATCCACCAACGTCGCATGTTCTTTGAAAGTAATACGTGGCAACATGGCTAGGGTATTTCCAAAACGAGGACTCAAAATTGAGGTTAGGTTGTAAATTGTAAACTGATATTTGGCCTGGCGGAAGTTTGAGCATTTGAATTATTTAAAATTAGATTTACGGTACGGATTTACCGGATGGTGTAATGCGTAATGAAGAGGGGTGTTACAGATTCTGTGGGATATCATGTTTTTTGACGCAGGAGCCATAAAATTCCATTTTTCTCGAGTTATGCAACTGAGACTGACCGAGAAAACATGATTGATGTATAAATGTATAAATCTGTCCATCAATTCTCACAACTGGAAGAAAATAAGGTGCTTTGTTTAAAGTGGAGTGTGGCCAAATAATGAATTTATAACCAAATTCATGTTTAACACATTTTGCATTTTGCAAGTATACAAATTTTATGTTTGGGAAATCTTCTTTGTATCTTGAATACATTTTTAAGAATTTAATTCGTTTTGCAGCTATGTATGGCCTTTCGACAAGAATTTTTCTATTATTTTCCTTTTTATATTTATATCCCATGGCTTTCAACATTTTATATAACAATGATCGGAACCCTTTATACTCCAAAGTGTCCCGTGCAAATGTTAACAACTTTGTTAGAGTAAAATATTCCCCACTTCGTTTGTAATCATAAATTTTGCTACCTAATTCTTCCCGAAAGAAATTGCCATAAAAAAATGGAGATTTTTACGGCCACCGTAAGTTTTGGAAGTTTGTACTTTCTGGCCGGCATTAAAAGAGTGTAATATACGGCGGACAGTACATCTAGACAACTTCAATAATTAGTGTTTAAAATTTTGAAAGTTAATTTTACCCAAAGAAATCACAGCAAAGATATTTGAAAGTTTCTCTTCTAGCTGTCGGCTACTTAAAGAAGGAACTAGGTTTTTCAGTTCGAGGGAACATTGGAATAAGGCGGTTTTCAATTTCTTGTCGAGTAAATTACTTCCTTTCAGAGGCATAATTCAAAAATTTGTAAATTCAACTTTATCTGAGTTGCGCTTGCGTTGTTTGACGGTTTGACGCATGAAATTAAGGTGACAGCTCACTTGCAGAATTGCCATTTGTAACTCACAAAAGTAACTATAACTAGTGATTTTTCCGTTGGCCAACATTAAGCAACAGGTGGTGGATCTTTAAAAAATAAACGACCTATATGTTATATGAAAATCCACCTTCATATATAGTCCAGTCGTTGAAGGTAAAAATATGCTATTACCTCAGAATTCTTTGAACCTTGACCGATTGACGTGAAATTTGGTGAGTGGTTAGGGGATGGCTCAAGGAACAAAAGTGACATAGCGCCGATGTGCGCTTTTACCCTGAGAGTGGATGCCACCCCTTCTCGGGGGTGGAAATTGTTCACTCAAAATAACCCCGGAAATGGATAGAGGAACAAATTATAAGTAAAAAATGTTCTATATAGTTTTTTTGATAGATCGATATTTTTCGAGCTATTCGCGATTGAAAACTTAGATTTTTCGTGATAAAAATGCATGTTTTTGGACGGTTTTTCGCGAATAAGTCGAAAACTTCGCGTTCTATCAAATAAGTTGCAATAACCAAAAATAAAGCTTAGAAAACAGCAAAGAGATTTATTTTTTTATGAATGCTCTAGGTCCAAAATAAAAGAAGTTATGGCTCCTTGAAGAAGATTTTTTTTGCAACAACTTTGAAGTAATCAACGTTAATTAACGAAAAACCGATGCATTTTTCGGGAAAAACTTATAGAACATTTTTTGTAGTGATTGAAAAGACCTTTAAAATGAGCACTGTTAAAAGTCGATTGCATTATAACTAAGCGAGTTACGATGCAAAAACGGTGGGCCACTCGAATTTTTGAAAAAAAAAATGAGCGCTAAAACCCCAGCCATTCCACCAGAATTCATATTGACCATTATCCCTTTACAAATTACTTTATTTTAGTATTACTCATGTAATTCAAAAGTTTTTCGACATGCTCAGACTTTGCATATTCAAAAAGTAAAGGGTTAAAGGGCTCGGGAAGGGTGGTGCGAGCACTATAATGCAAACTTGTAACATTTATATCTCCGTAATTTTTTTTCCTAGAGAAATAAACAAAAAACTAAAATGTTCGTTAAGAAGAAATCCACATTTTTGTACTATATTATTTTTTACGTTTTTTTCTTTAGTTTTAATTATTTTCAAAATAAGGTATTTTTTTAAGAAATTTTAAAAATACGTTTTCCATTTTCATCATATTTTTTTCGAAAAATACGCATTCTAACCCGCTCAAACTTTTGGACTACATAAGTAATACTAAAATAAAGTAATTTGTAAAGGGATAATGGTCAATATCAATTCTAGTGGAATGGCTGGGTTTTATCGCTCATTTATTTTTTTCAAAAATTCGAGTGACCCACCGTTTTTGCATATTAACTCGCTTAGTTATAACGCAATCGACTTTTAACAGTGTTCATTTTAAAGGTCTTTTCAATCACTACAAAAAATGTTCTATAAGTTTTTCCCGACAAATGCATCGGGTTTTCGTTAATTAACGTTGATTACTTCGAACAAAGTTGTTGCAAAAAAAAATCTTGTTCAACGAGCCATAACTTCTTTTATTTTGGACCTAGAGCATTCATAAAAAAATAAATCTCTTTGCTGTTTTCTAAGCTTCATTTTTGGTTATTGCAACTTATTTGATAGAACGCGAAGTTTTCGACTTATTCGCGAAAAACCGTCCAAAAACATGCTTTTTTATCACGAAAAATCTAAGTTTGCAATCGCGAATAGCTCGAAAAATATTAATCTATCGAAAAAACTATATAGAACATTTTTTACTTAGAATTTGTTCCTCTATCCATTTCCGGGGTTATTTTGAGTGAACAATTTCCACCCCCGAGAAGGGGTGGCATCCACTCTCAGGGTAAAAGCGCACATCGGCGCTATGTCACTTTTGCTCCTTGAGCCATCCCCTAACCACTCACCAAATTTCACGTCAATCGGTCAAGGTTCAAAGAATTCGGAGCGGAAAACCTTCAACGACTGGACTAATAGAGTTGTTCGGTGTAGGGGCGGAGTGATTGTTCCTTTAAATCTTATAATTTAGGAAATGGACATCTGTTCGAAATGTGATTTTATGATATAAATAAGCAGGTTGTTTTTCAATTATTATGTTGTGGTATGAGCAGGCCGTCAACAACAGTCATACGTGGTCATATTTCCTAATATATATAAGCCTTATGCAAGCATTTTGAACTCTGAATTCTTTGAACACTGTCATAGGAAATTAAAGGACCATACACTTCAGCAGAGTATAAAAACTGAAAAAGGACCAACGTGTCACATAACATGGTTTTAATTTTAGTTGATAGACTACGACGATGAGGAAAAATAAGCCTGATATTTATGTAGGCGCGTTTTATACAATTAGAAACATGAGTTATAAATTTAAATGTATTAATCGGTATAGGAGTGCCATTAATTGACAGGTTAATGATTTCCCTTATCAGAGATATTTTGTGCGCATTACCAAAAAGAAGAATGACCGATTTAAATGGATTATAATATGCAGTGCATGATCAGATGAGACTGCAGATTATAATTTATGTCGCGTTGCATGTCTAGCAGGGCTTGGATAGCATTATCAAAATTGAAGGAGTGATACAGCTGGGTGTCGTCAGTGTACATATGTATTTTGGAAGTTTGTAGTGGATTACAGAAGCTGTGAGTGTAGATGGTAAATAACAGGGGTCTCAGCATAGAACCTTGCGGAACACCCTGTGTTACAACTCTCCAATCAGATAAACCGCTAGGCAACCTTACTCTTTGAAAACGATCAGACAAATAGCTGCGAAACAAGCCTAAGGCATCGGTGAAAGTCCTATATGTTTTAAGATAGCCAGAAGAATATTATGACTGATAGTGTCAAATGCCTTACCGAAGTCAGTAGAATTAAAATACTAATTTTATTTTGGTCTGTGGTTCCAAGCAAGTCATCTGTAATGTTTATGAGTGCAGTTGCACAGCTATGTCCCGATCTGAATCCCGATTGATATTTTGGAAGAATATGGTGCTTATTTAGATAATGCCTTAACTGTATGTTGATTACTTTTTTAATGATTTTTGATAACGTCGGAAGAATACTAATTGGCCTTAGATGTTTATAATCAGTAGGATTTGAAATCTTAGGTAAAGGGATTACAACAGCTTTTTTCCAGTTCTTTGGAAAAGTATTGTTAAGAAGACAGTAATTAATACGAGTTAAATATGGGAGGATTATTGGGCAACAATATCTAATTATGGTAATATTGAGTTGATCAAATCCAGAAGAATTACTTTTTATACTAGAAATTATTTGAGCAACAGCAGAGAAGCTGCAAGACTTACAATACAGGAAGTTGTAATTTTTTGGGAGAAAGCTAAGATACCAATCAGACACTTGAAAGATTGTGTTCCAAAGTATGAAAAACTGTACGAAGAGTGGAGAAAATTGCAAAAAAACGCTAACAGATCTGTAAGCACAGCTCAAAATAAAAAAGTAGAAGCCTTGAAGTCAATCCTTGCTGATCTTTTTGATGTTGCTCATCAGGATGCATTAAAAAACACTATTGAAGAAGACAAGCAGTTTTTGTTACTCCAGAGACAAAAAGGACATCCTGGCTGCATGGGAGGCGTTGACATGAATTTCATAAAAGCAGAATAACGAAGAGAAAAGAGACGAGCAGCTGAGATGGCGAGATTGGAAAAATGCAAAACAAAGCAAGTTAGTACGGTTTTTCTCTCTTTTGTTTCACGTTTTCCCTTTTCTTTCTCTGTTGAGATTATTTGACTTGATGTCATTTTCTGTAAGTGCTTCGCTTACCGTTTATTACTGCTTAATGGTGTTTTCCCATTTTTTTAAAGATAAAAATTTAACTGTACAACTGGAATTTTCAACAAGCAGCACAGAGGATACAAGACCAGAAAGAAAGAAAAGGAAGTACGCTAGGGGAAGTGAAGAGATTATTACCGAAAAATTGTCTTTATTGTTAGATAGATGTAGTATTTCTGATAAGAGACGCAGTTCGAATAATATCAGCTACTGCAGAGGCGTTAGGTTTTGACTCACAGAATTTAATTATAAGTAGAACTGTAATACGACTTTGCAGACAGCTATTCCGAAAACAAAGGAGTGATCTTATCAAATGTAGATTCAAAAATTCCGATTTAGAGGGAGCATTTTGCACTGGGATAGAAAATTGCTTCCAGATATTTTGAGTAAAGAAAATTTAGACACGGTGTCGGTTTTGATTAGTTGTGGGGATGAAGAACAGTTGATAGGAGTTCCGCAGCTTGAAAATAGTATGGGAATTACTCAAGCAAAAGCTGTATTTTCAGCAGTTCAACAGTGGGGGGGCAGTTGAGACAATCCAGGCATTGAGTTTTGATATCACTGCAGTAAATACTAGTCGCCTCAGGGGAACCTGCGTTTTACTAGAGCAACTATTAGAGAACAATCTTCTTTATTTAGCATGTCGCCATCATATTTTAGAAGTTATTCTCAAATCAGTCTTTGATTTAAAAATGGGCACAACCACTGGTCCTCAGCCAAATATTTTTAAAAAAATTCAGACTGGGTGATCGGATCTGAACAAGACAAAGTAAAAATATTAAATATAAAATAGGTAATTCAGACCAAATATCAAGTTTTCTTATGGAATAATTAAAAACTCAACAGCCAAGAGATGATTATAAAGAATTTATCTTTGTTTAATATTTTTAGGACGTACTCTTCCAACCAAGACCTACAGCTGTTAAAATCTTTTGTGAATTACAGACAAATTGAGAAAGAACTTGCAGACAAGGCACTGTCTAAAATGATAAATCATTTGTGGTATCTAAATTCAGAGCATGTCGCATTTTAGTTTTTTGATGAAACTTTAGAGAAAAATGTCAAAACAAGAATGGCTATAAAAAGTCTATAAAAAGTCTAAAATTAATGTCTGTTGGGACAAAAAATTATAATGATAGGGATGTGAAAGCAAAGCTCAGTCTCGAACAAGTGGATGATTTATTGGACAAAGAAGTAGATTTTTTTATTTCTGATCAAACGCTAAATTTCTTCAAGAGATTTGAAATTGATATGGAGTTTTTAAATACTGATCCCGAAGTATGGTGCGAAAATTCACAGTATTTGAAAGCTGAAAAAATAGTTAACAGTTTTAGGGTTGTTAATGACACAGCTGAAAGAGGGGTAAAATTAATACAAGATTTCAATTCCTGTTTGACAAAAGATGAAGAACAACGGCAGTTTCTGTTACAAGTTGTATCTGAATGTAGAAAAAATGTTCCCGACTCTTCAAAAGCTACCTTATCTAAGCCATTACCACCTTAATCTCATAATAAACTGTAAATGTAAATAATAATAACGTGTTTCCTTTATAATGCTTCCTTCCTTATAACTCAACTTTAAATAATAAAATGCATTTAAACATTATTTCTTCTCATTTTTATACCTTTTTTGCTTTTGTTTCTCCTAAATCCTACATTTTCAATTTGGATTCTGCTGTACCTATTTACTTTTGAAAATAGTTTTAACTAAACCCTTTTTATGTACAAATGAAAAAAATAAATAAAGTAAAATCTGGAGAGTAGATATAATTGAATCTTACAATGTTTTTAGGCATTTACATCAATTTTCGTACAAAATAAAAACTTCAACCCTGATGAGGCACGGGTTAACGTTATCTAATTAAGCTGAAACTTTACCAATCTCATTTCTTAGCCAATTGGCAACTTTTAGGAGCCCCCCCCCCAAAATTCAAACATTGATTTTTTGTGACCACCCTAGTGTATCAGCCACCCTCTATAAATCAATTGATACTTGAAACCTCGAATACATGCACTATGAAAAAGGCTATACAGGAAACATTCAATCTGAAGATACAAACACGCATTGGTTTTTGGAACATTAGAACTCTTCTTGAACCTTCACGCTTAGCACAAGTCGCACGAGAAATCGACACATACAATTTGGAAATAATTGGATTAAGAGAAATAAGATGGCCGGGTCAGAGAGAAATGCAAACAAAATGTCATAAAACACTTCTATATTCTGGTAAAGAAGAAAGCCAACTGCGGGTGAGCGGTGTTGGTCTCCTGATATCAAAACGAGCTAAACAGAGCCTACTAGAATGGAATTCTATTTCGGATCGAATAATAACCGCACAATTTCAATCCAAAGTACGAAAAATAACCCTTGTACAATGCTATACAGAAATGGCGAATTTGGAAACTAAAGAACGCTTCTATGACATTTTGATGGCGGTAATGAACAAGATAAATAATGGGGACATAAAAATCATATAAGAGCGATTAATCACAAATTGTTAGTTTCTTATATTATATGTAGTTAGTGTAGATCAGTTATTTCCTGTATTTAAGGCATTAAGTTATAATTCAATGGAAATAAATTAGGTGTTTAGATTTTTTGCTTAAATAAGTCATGTCAATGATTTTATGCAACTGGGCCAACACTTATGGGACAGGTCTCGTATATCCATTGTGCGTCCAAAAGAAGAAGAGAGTTCTATAGAAAAGAAATTCCTAAGAAACATATGCAACTATTAAAACATGGTGGAGCACACACGACGGCCGCCATCACAAACATCATCAGTAAAGTATGGACAACAGAAAAGATGCCTAAGGAATGGAAAACTAGTATTATATGCCCAGTACACAAGAAGGGTGACAAGCTAAACTGTAACAATTTTAGGGGAATTTCATTACTTAGCACAGCATACAAGATCTTCACGACCATTCTAAGAGGTAGATTACAAGCACACTCTGAGGACATAATAGGGGAGTACCAAGCGGGCTTTAGACCGGGACGATCAACCACAGATCAACTGTTCACAGTGAAGCAAGTTCTAGAGAAATGCTGGGAATTCGATGTCGACGTATACCAGCTGTACGTGGATTTTAAGCAGGCGTACGACAGTATAAATCGAGAGAAGCTGTACAGTGTTATGCTAGACTTTAGAATACCAGCTAAGTTAGTAAGGTTAACAAAACTTACTATGAACGACACCGAAAGCTGCGTAAAAATACAAGGAAAACTAACGGAGCCCTTCAAAGTAAATCAGAGACTGAAACAAGGGGATGGTTTAGCCCCGATGCTATTTAATCTAGCGCTAGAATACGCAGTGAGAAAAATCAATGTCGATACTAACGCATCACTGTTGCACAAATCTAAACAAATAGTGGGATATGCGGACGACATAAATATACTTGGCAGAAGCATGGCCTACATGAAAGAGACTTACATTGAACTAGAGAAGGCAGCAGAAGGCATAGGTTTAGAAGTAAATGAAAATAAGACGAAGGTTTTAATACAATCAAGGAGCAATCGGGCAAAGAGGCAGAATCTAACCATAGGGGACCAAAACTTTGAGGTAGTAAATGAGTTTACGTATCTAGGATCCACAATCTCGAACAAACATGATGAAGCAAGAGAGATACAAAGTAGAGTAACCAATGCAAACAAAGCATACTTTCACATGTTAAGAATAATGAAATCAAACAATATCTATAGAAACACAAAGCTGCGACTATACAAAACCATAATACGACCAATACTATGTTATGGAAGTGAGACGTGGGTAATGTCACAAAAAGCAGAATCGACTATAAATGCCTTTGAGAGGAAAATATTGCGTAGAATCTTTGGACCAACTAACGAAAATGGCCAATGGCGAAGCAAATACAACCATGAATTAGCCCGGCTCTATGCAGAAGTTGATGCCGCTACATACATAAGATTACAAAGGCTGAAATGGGCCGGACATGTTCAACGAATGGACGAAACAAGAGTGGCCAAGAAAGTTATGGAAAAGAAAATGGAAGGCAAACGACCGATAGGAAGACCAGCGGCGCGAAGGGAAGACAAAGTAAAACAAGATGCACAATCCATGTTAGCACTACCCAATTGGAAAAGAGCCGCAAATGATCGTGATAGTTGGAAGCGGAAAATTGAGGAGGCCAAGGCCCGACTCGGGCTGTAGCGCCATTGGATGGATGGAATGAACAAGATAAATAATGGGGACATAAAAATCATATAAGAGCGATTAATCACAAATTGTTAGTTTCTTATATTATATGTAGTTAGTGTAGATCAGTTATTTCCTGTATTTAAGGCATTAAGTTATAATTCAATGGAAATAAATTAGGTGTTTAGATATTTTGCTTAAATAAGTCATGTCAATGATTTTATGCAACTGGGCCAACACTTATGGGACAGGTCTCGTATATCCATTGTGCATCCAAAAGAAGAAGAGAGTTCTATAGAAAAGAAATTCCTAAGAAACATATGCAGACCACTAAAAGATAGTGATACAGAAGTCAGAAGAATGGACCATCAACTATTAAAAGAAATGAGAACAAAAGATATTATTAAAAATCAACAATTACACCGGATAAAATGATAATCGAGCCACATAAGGAAATCACTATGAGCGACACAAAGCGATAAGCCAACAATAAGATGGCGGCACAAAATAATCAAGGACTTGAAGTGAATGAAGTTGAAGATCAGAAGAAAAAGATAGATTTCAGAAGAAATAGAGAATGTTTAACGAGTAATCCACCTCACCAAAACAAGGGATATAGAAGAACTTATGTGGCCAATATATCACCCAGAAATGAGCTAACTATGATGATGATGTGGTGTGAATTATCTATATATATAATAGACTTGTCTGTCCGTCCGTCCGTCCGGGACGCTGTTTCAGCAGCCAAACTGTAAGAGATAGAGAAAAAAGTTATTAAAGTTATATGTTTGGAACGGTCATGTCAGGTCAGGAACCGAATTTCAGTCATGTGACACTTCCGGTTTTCGAGAAATCATGTGATTTCCGTCCGTGCGAAACGCTGGTTCATCCGGGACGGTCTTTTTTGTTTTATTAAATGAGACATTTGTCTCACTGGACTGCTAGTATCATATAAATTGTTTTACTATTTACAATTAAGAAAAAATTTAGATTACGCAGATTAATTTATATTGTTGACAAAACTATTGCACAAAGCTGTAAATGAAGCATTACGATATGAACCTGAAAAGAAAAAGAAGGTAATGCACTGGGAAGACAATATGCTAGAATAAGATATAAAGCTCAGGCAAAAGTTATATACAAAGTCGCTAAGTACAAAGAGAGACAGTTATAAGGAAGTATACAAAAAATAACAAAGAACGAACAGAAAGTAAAGAAAGCAAAACAGTCAATGTAGAAAAACCACTGTAACGAGACCGAATCATACATAGAAGGAAGAAGAACAACTGAAGTGGGACTTTATAACGTATCACCAAAAGCCAATGGCATCAATATTACAAGGAATTATTAACAGAGGATGGACACAATTTCACATTAAAGATTAGCTACAAAAACAAAACATACAAACACAGAATTTAGCTAAATTACTATAGAAAAGATGGTGAGGCCATTAAAAAATAAAAAGACGCCCGGACCAGGGAAATCCTAAATGATCTTCTAAAAAACAGAACTTCTGACCACGTTAATTAAATTAGTGCTTCATGGGGACAAAATTCCAAAGCAATGAAAAACAGCTTAGATATCATCTATACATAAAAAGGAAAAACAATATATGTAGTAACTACAGAGGAATTGATATATTTAACATTTTTAGCAAGATACCGAAGGTCGGAGAGGAGAAGGAGCAGAATAGTTGAAGAGAAAGAAAAGAAGAGAGAAGTAGAAGTAAGACAATAAAACAGTTCAAAAAAGGAAAGGCAGCAGGGAGAGAGATTCAATAACCCCAGAATTGGTAAAATATGAAGAGAATGGATTAAAGAAATGTTATCTGGCATGGAATGGTCGAAAAATCTCAGAAGTTTGGGACGATAACATAAAAGTTCCAGGATGCAAGAAAAGAAACTCGAATGTAATAATGACCGAGCAATATGCCTTTCTTAGGTTAAACAAAAAATATACTTGTTTAGGAACCAAAACATAATTTTAACTTTTAAAATTAAATATCCATACATTTCGTAAGCGAAATGTTACATGCGGAAATTACAACAAAGCAGTCAGCATTTCTTATCAGCACTGGTCGAATGACCCGGTCGACAAACTGCAATTATGCATACTTGCTATCTGTTTGTTATGAAATTGAACACGCAAGTGCATATGCGAGCTCAAACTGGGGCAAAATAATATGAACCTTGTAATTTACGTCATAGTTAATGTATATAAATAGGAAATATTCTAGTCAATAAACAATACAGTTTTAACATCTGTCTGTATTCGCCGAACCTCTGCAACCACGGAAATTAAGTCTATTATTACATCATCTCGTGTGAGACTGCACGAGACCGTTGGTTTGCAAACCCTTTTTAATTCCTGCACCCCTAAGACGTATCCTGCAATTGTCCAAATTAAAATCATACAGTCCACTATAACCTCCACCCTGAACAATACTTCAGAATATTATATAGAGCAGGGATGAGCAACACGTGGCCCGCCACACTTTCTTGTGCGGCCCTTCAAAGATTTTACATTTTGACTTTTAAAAATTCCTACAGTGTCCCGTAGCCTCATTGTACCCTGTTCGTGTTAACTTAATTTTTGGAAATAATGCCGACATCCTGTACATATAGGAACTTTACGCATATGTACCGCAAACGCTGCATCGGCAAACGGCATGAAGTCAAAGCTCAAAGGGTATTTCAACTCCTTCAGAAACCCGAAAATACGCCCAGCAATTAATAACGGAATTTGAATAGCGATTTAAAATATTTAGATCAGAAAAGACCGTTCTTAGTTTTGCCATTTTTTCTTCACCATTTAATATAGAAGTGGAAACAGTTCCGGATGATATACAAATGGAATTAATAGATTTACAAAACGACACGGATTTAAGAAATAAATTTCAAAATGTTGACATACATAATTTCTATCAAAACTACATGAATTTAGAAAAATTCCCACGATTAGGCGCACATGCAAAGCAAATGACATTTTTTGGAAGCGCCTATGTTTGCAAGCAATTATTTTCCGCAATGAAAATAATTAAAATCGATCACCGATCCAGATTAAATTATATCTAAGGTTTGTACAATTAGTATTCCGTATATAAATGAAATACATTTTTTTTATAAGTTATATGAAAAAGTCATGCAAATCGGGATTTAAATAGTAGCGACAACGGCAATTTTAATCCATTTAATAACAGCAAGAAAGTTTTAAGGTCGTTGATAGAATTACAAAGAAAGCAATCAAAAGAAATAAAGACGGGCGAGTTGAACAACATAAAAAACATGTTAAAAACTATGCTAGAGAATATAAGAAGAAATGCAAAGGAAAAGAAAAACTATAAGAATTGGTAAAGAAGGAGGAAAACTTTGGAACACTGAAAAGAAAAAATTAGTAGCAAGAATCGATAAATGTGGAAGATAAACTGGAAAAAATCATATAATACCAGCAGTTCAGCAATACCTTAAAAAAGGGGACGCAGAGGTAAACAATAAGAGCGGGCAAACTGTAAATATTATCAAGATGGCAAACTGGGAGGCCAAGCATGCAGTCATGAGAAGGCAAACTGCACAGACCTAGGGTTTACATTGACAGTGTCTTTCACAAAAGAAAGGACAAGAACAATGGGAGATAAGAAAAATTGCAAAAGAGGTAAAGAACCAATTAAAATTGTATAAAATAAATTGGCCGTAAAAAATGAATTATATGTGAGGGAGCAGAGAGAGAAGGATATGGTGAAGGTGGCAAAAAGTGAGCGTAACTAGAAATGCCATGAAAATTATGACAAAAGCAAAAGATATGAATAAAAGAAGGGATTTGGCAACAATAAATGTAAAGGTCATTTATGGAAACGGGCAGACAAAAGAAATGGAACACGTAACAGAAAAGCGCGGAGATGGAAGGTTATGGAGGCTAGCAACATAAAATGTAAGAGGAATTGCAGGCAAGGAAGAATTGGCAGTAAAATTTTTAAAAATGAAATTAAGTTTTCTAGCAGTAACAGAGACTAACAAATCTGGTGTGATACACGCACAAATTCCTTTTAAAGTGATCTTATAATTGGCAATGAACAAAAACATGTTTTTTGAGTTCACGGAACTCGAAAACGTGAAGATCTGCTGAATACTCAATTTCAAATTTTTGGGGTCAATCCAATACTTCCTTTATTGTAAAAGGAAGTACAAAGGGTGTGGCTGTGTTATTTTAATGGTGAGACACAATTTTGTAATCAGGTGTGGCTTGTATAATTGAAAAACACCACACAGAGTAAGTGGTGGAATGGGAGTAGGGAGAAGGAGGGATCACTATATGGTCCAAATGAAGGCAAAAAATGGGAAAGCAGGAAAAAATGTGGGAGGTGCAGCAGGATACAATTGATAAGAAGGGCCAATTAGTTATTGCAGGTGATATCAATGGAAGCGTAGAGAATAAAGTGGAGGAAGCAGGGTATACATTTGGTATACGTGGAGAAGACATTAAAAACACAAATGGGCAGAAAATTATAGACTTGTGTATTAATAATAATAATAATAATAATAATATCTTTATTTCTGCTAATTGTAAACGTAAAAATAATCATATGAATACATAGAACCAAAATTAGTTGGCAAGAAATCTTAGGGTGGAGTTCAGATGCCCTGCTCTTCCACTCAAACCCTAAAATTAAAACAAGAACACTTAATTTTGTTTTTAATTGAATGCCTATATGTATTAAAAATTATTAAAACTAACTACGACGAAAAACAGATATAACTATATTTAATTAAGAGCAGCAAATCTAAATTACAACCGTTTCTATCCCTGTTCCTTCAGAAGCGCTTAAATGACCTTATGTTTAGATGTAGATGTTTTATATTATTAGACAATGTGTTGTAACTTTTTAAAATATTGTATCAAAATGATCTCCGAAAAAAGGCTGTCTTATATGGTAAGATCTAGATTACGTACATTTAAGTTGTGAATATCAGTGCACAAAACTATTTTCTTAAATGTTGGATTTTTAATTATTATGATTTTACGATAATGACATGCTATTTGTAGTTTAAACCTATTATTCATATTAAGCCACTTTAGCTCAGATAACTTATGAGATATTTCCTTATACCGAAGATGTAACGCAGGCAGGAGTGTTGGACACGCTGAACACGATTTAAATTTTCTTCATCAAGGCATGGTCCGTACACAGAAGAGCAATAGGAGAAGTGGGATAGAACTAGCGATTCGCATAACAGAGCTTTAGTGCTACTACTTTAATAGCCTCTGTGGGGGTAAAGAAGCTTTAAATTCAGGTAAGCTGGACGAATATTATTAGATACTAGCTGGCCCGGCAAACGTTGTTCTGCCCAAAAATAATTTGTCTCTGAAACCCCGTTTCACCACTATAGTTTTAATTTTATGTCATGTCCATCGTCTTGGAGTAAATGCCATTTTCGGAATCAACGTCCCAAAAATCCAATAACGACACCCATATCGATTGTTTAGGCTTATTTACCCCATTTCACCCCCTAAGGGGTAGCGGACCCGACAGACGTTGTCCTGCCCGAACGTTGGTTTGCCTGGTATTAGCGGGTTCAGCAAACGTTTTTTCGATATTCGAATTTTCGATTTTTTTCATTTTAAAAAATATTGGAAGTGGTGGGGGGGGGGGGTAAAATTTTGGGGTTATATGTTCTGATATGCGAGTAATCTTTAAAGAAATTTTTAAAAATCGTCAAAAAATAAAAAAGAAATTCCTACAACCCGATTGCAGCGCCACCTACCGGGTCCAATTGTGAATATAAACCATCCAGGGGGCTCACTCAAACACACACAAAAATTCATCAAAATCGGTCCAGCTGTTTAGGAGTTCAGTCACATACACATGTACAGAAGAATTATATATATAAAGATTTTAATTTTAAAAAATATTGCGGGGCGGTGGGAGGGTGAAATTATGGGGGACCCGACAGACGTTGTCCTGCCCGAACGTTGGTTTGCCTGCTATTATCAGGTTCAGCAAAGGTTTTTTCGATTTTCGAGTTTTTTATTTTTTTTATTTTAAAAAATATTGAGGGTTGGTGGGGGGTGAAATTTTAGGGTTATATGTTCTGATATGCGAGATATTTTAAAAAAAAATTAAAAAAAAAATGTCAAAAAAAATTAAAAAAATTCCTAGAACCCGATTGCAGCGCCACCTACCGGGTCCAATTGTAAATCTAAACCATTCAGGGACCCACTCAAATACACACACAAAATTTCATCAAAATCGGTCCAGCCGTTTAGGAGGAGTTCAGTGACATACACACGTACAGAAGAATTATATATATAAAGATATGCTACCTCTGGAAGGCTTAGCATTTCTACCTTACGTTAAAGGCTCAACTGATAAGATAGGACGTGTCCTGCAATGATGCAACATCAAAACTGTGTTCACGAGCAAGGAAACTTTGGGTAACGGCTTCAGATCGGTAAAAGACAAGATTCCAAGTTTAAAAACCGCTGGCGTATATGGCATTCCTTGTTCTTGCGGCTCGAGTTACATTGGACAGACTGGTCGTTCCGTTGATCTAAGACTCCAAGAACATAAAGGCGATTGCAAACACAAACGCATCACAAAATCAGCCGTAGCTGAGCATACATTTACAAATGGGCACACTTTAGAATTTGAGCATGCCAGAGTACTTACCAGAATACCTCATTACTTCCCGCGAGTGATACGGGAAGCCATAGAAATAGAAAAACATCCAAATAATATAAACAGGGAAGATGGCTTTAAGCTTAGTAAAACGTGGACCCCTGTGATACACGATCTAAAGCATTACAACCACTCTGCGTCATACGGCCACGCCCCACGGATTACGTTGCACTCGGATGACCAACCAGCGTTACGCCACTCCGCGCGACTGGCACAGAGGACTATAAATAGCTCCACACCGACCTTCGGTTCTTTGTGCGACTTTCACTCTGATGATGCAAGCTGTAAGGTCTTGCGAAACGTTAGTGAATATGGATGCACAAACAGCAAAACGGCCAAATCTGCCTAAGTATCCTCGTTCTCAAGATACTCAAACAACACGAGCCACCAAAGAGCATGGCCATCGCGCGGGTTTTTGCTCGACTTCATAAGGTGCAAGGCACATTAAGCCAGAGAATGCTGGGTGTTCATCTAAAAATACTACGCGGTCTAAGCCAAAATTCTATGCTAAGAAGAATAGATAGATGCTGACTAAATCTAAAGCTTTCATCTAGTATACACCAAGGTTTTTGGCACTTTCAGTTACAGATACGTCAACACGCAAAACCCTTTAGAGCACCGATTTCGTTCCTGTTCCCAACAACAAGATATTAGATTTTAATGGATTAAGAAAAAGACAAGTGTTTATAGGAATCTTCAAAAAGCATTTGTAAGTCTACATTGACATTAACAGCTTGAATAGAATTACTTAGAGGAAACGAATGGTACAATTGTGTATCGTCTGCATACATTTGAGTTTTACATGTTTTGAGCCGTTTGTGTAAGGTAGACGTATAAATTGTAAATAATAATGATCCTAATATCAAACCCTGTGGTACGCCACTGATAACGGGCTTAATATGAGACAATGAATTACATAACTGTCCGGCTTGTGATCTGTTTCTAAGATAAGTTGACAGAAAATTAATAGAGCTATCACTCACGCCAACGTAATGCAAAATTGCAAATAACACAGAATGAGAGGTGGTGTCAAAAGCCTTGCTATAATCTAGCAAGACCAATACACTAATCTCTCCACGATCGGTAGCTGCAATGATATCATCTGTGACATTAAGTAGTGCGGTTGCACAGCTGTGTCCCTGCCTAAAACCTGACCGAGTGTCGGGCAGTATATTGTTTTTAATTAAATGCGTAATTAGTCGAGAATTGATAATTTTTTAAAGATTCTTGATAATATGGGCAGAATGCTGATAGGCCGCAAGTCACTATATTCACTAAGATCACATTTTTTGGGAATAGGAACGACGACGGCTCTTTTCCAAGTACTTGGAAAGGTATGTTCAACTACTGCGGTATTAATGGTATGGGGGATGTAGGGCAAAATTAATGGACAACAAAGATTTAGCATATTGATATTTAACTGATCAGAACCAGTAAAATTTTATTTTATTTTTCTTAGATAAGGTCTGATTTTAAACTGACAATTTTTGAATTTGAATAATAATTAATTAAATTTGCATCTTCAACTAAAGCAGGTATACTATCCACGAAGAAATCATTAATTGCGTCAGCATTGAATAAAGAGGCTGGTAGAGAGTGCGATCTGGTGTGGCTGATACTTCTTACAAGCAATAAGACATAAACTTATTTGAGAAGTTGCAAGCAGGAATGAAGACAATCACGGATTTGATAGTGGTGGAAAGAAGATTCAAGCAGAACACCATGGATACCCGGGTCAAGAAGGGTCAAAATAGTGTTACGGTTTATTTACGTTAGTTGAATAGCTACTATTTTCTAATATTTGAACGCACGGGTTACTGATGTCATTTTGCAAACGTACCTGGCCTGCGCAGAAAGGTCATGTGTAAAACGCCAAATCGGTCTTCTGCATTCAGAACGCACTCGAAGAGGTCTTGTTTTCCCAGACCCAAGGCCAATGCTGAGGTTATAATTCTGCACGTGGCTGAATTAATAGTCGTAATGTTAATTTACAGATTTATCAGTTTGGTTTGATGTTTATTTCGTGGGGACGAATTGTCGCTTACGGGTAAAACCATTATAATATGGGATTTGATGGGTCGAGGAATAACGTGACGCAGTACTACATTTACGGCGCTTCAGTTATGGAGGTAGGCAGACTAGATTGGTTTAAATAGCTTGCTAATAGGGGGTATTTCGTTCTTAAATTAGCGCTCCTAGTAAAGCCGCAATTATTGGGCCACATTCGATGAAATTTTACATGCACTCCACTTAATATTGCACACCTGTTGGATGGATTGCACCGGTCCATGAGAGCAGAGCCGTGGCCACATTTTCAATAGAGCAGCACACCGTCGAGCATTGACTTGTTACATTATTACTGACCTGCTAGGGAAACTACGAACTATTGTAATCAAGAGCCGAAGATGCGAATTTTAGCAATTGCTTGCTTACTTTTGTACAGGGCAATTTCCATACTGCAAGCGATAAGGCACGCATTTCGCAAATGGTAGATGTAAATCTTGGTTGATTTTACAATCGATGGCAGAGTTTTTGCCATAAAGAGCTTCGAGGGTAAGAGTATTACTTGGCTATACGTGTGGAAGGGTGTATGTATGTTGTGTGAACTGATTAGTCATTAATATGATTACTTCCTTCATTATGCAAAGTTAAGGTATATTGCTGTTAGATATACACATTTACTGTTTGTATAACCTGCTTGCTTTGCGATGTTTGAAATGTCCCTTCCTTAAATTGTTATTTTGGGGTCATTTCACACTAGTGCGATTCGTGACTTTAATGCTTGAATATAATTTATTTCATACTGTAATTTATGCTATTCATTTACTAAATTTATTAATATATCGCATGTAAAATTTAATATTTTAATTAATGTGGGTCATATGCATGATATCATTATACATTTTGTGTTTCTAACTACTGACCGTATTTAATGTTATAATATTGGTTGTGCTTTTGAAGCAATGTTACAGGTGGTAATAATCTTAGCTAGTCACAGCAGATTAATTGCAGTAGTTAGGTTATATTGCAACGCATCCCGTATGATTCCAGTCGTAAGGTTTGATACACTGGTTCGTAACAAAATTGTATTTCTTTGGGGCTTTGTCAAACCTGGCGCCTACCAAATTACACCTTTTGCATATTAGTGGTTTGTTTAATTGTAATAATGGAATCCACCCACTCTCCGACGAAACTGAGTTGAGCCATTGAAATTTCACTTAGGGATACATAGGTTATTTGGGCAATAACCGCCGTGCTGTTGAGCACACTAGATGTTTATCCACCACCCCTTTTGCTACCGGGTGTTCAGAGTTTAATGCCGATTCTGAATATTTGGTATCAATAGGCAGTGACCGCTATTTAAATGTCGCTGAGATAAAATCCGAACTAAAGTCACCACTACAAAGCAAAAGATTTTGTAGTTTGAAGTTACAAATTACTTGCCCTAAATATTTAGAAATTGTACAGTGCGAGAGTAGAAGGCTGGCTGTAATGGCGTTGATAGTGTTGATGAAAAAAATTAAAGGAAGACATGTTGAAGGCAGCAACTGAAACCCGCAGTATAACTACAATGATAGAAAATAGGAAGCATACAATGTGATGGAATGACAACATAAAAAGAGAAGTTAAGAGAAAAAAGGCATTATGGAAGAAGTACTTTCAGAACATGGAAATGCAAAATTACTATACAAAACTTAACATTTTTTAAACAAAGCAAGAAAGTGCCATTTAGACATGTTTTGGACAAGGACGGCAATGTACTGACTTCAGAGTAGGGGCGATGAAGAGATGGATGCAACAATTCCGAGAGGTTTTGGGAGGATCAACTGCTAATGGAACGGCAGAGGAGGCTGGTAAGCATAGTAATGTGGAGTTCGAAGGTAAACATAAACAAATAAAAAACGATGAAGTATGTGAGTCAATTAGATCATTAAAGTCAGGTGGACAGGACAGGATATAATCGTAATTTTTGAAATATACGGGAGAAACAAGTGTAGCTTGTCTGTACCCAAAATTAAGGTGATAGTAAACAATATGACTAACTATAGAGAAATTTCATTGATGAGTGTTCGTTTACAAGGTGGAAAAGAGACTTAGGATCTAATATTCAGCCTCACAATTCTCAGTGAGAAGTTGATGCAACACTGACAATAATATTCTCGCTTTCATAGATGTACAGAAAGCTTTTAACAAAGTCCTAGGGAAAATATCTGGAAAGTATTAGAACAGAGAAATATTGATGAGTCTATGGTTGAAGTGGTAAAAAGCATATATGGAAGAGATAATGGGAAAAGCAGAAAATGATTTAGGGATCATGTTAGACAATATTCCAATTAAGCAACTGGCCAACTTGAAATATTTGGACTCCATTATAAATTTTACATGATAGCTGGATTGCGAAATTAATAACAGAAAAGCAGTAGAAAATAGATTACTGTACGGGTTGGATAAGGAGTTCATGAGGAAACGGGACCAAAACTAAGAATTTATCACTGTATCATTTACTTCCGGGTGTGAATCCTGAATCCCCACAAAAAGAGCTTCAAGCATGTCAGATGAGAATTCTAAAAAGAATAAGAGTCACAAGAATGGACAGAATCCGTAATGAAGATATATGAAAAAGTTAAGGTGTTGACGTGCTGGAGATGTTAATAGCAAAACGGTGACTAAAGTGGTTTGGACAACCTGGTGAGTATAGACAATAGCAGAATGGTTTAGAAAACCCCGGAAATTGATACAGACAGGAAAAAGACCGAGTGGCAGGCTGAGCAATACCTGGAATAGAGAAATTGCCAGAGTCCTTTAACAGATAGAAAGCTTGTGGGGTCCCGCTAAGCTGCTAGTGCAAGACTGGAAAAGGTAGAAGAATTTAGTTAACAGCATGTGATCCATTTATTCTCCAACCGGAAGGTAGAAGAGAACCAGATTATGTATGTATGTATTAAATCTCTAAAATTTTGCATAGCTATGATTTGACGCTATTGAAAGATTATTTTGTTGTTAACAGTAATCATTTGTCATACAAAGCGGTGTAATAAAAACTATTTGTCAAAAAGTGTGTTGTATCAATGTGTTGCATTAAGGTTTGTACAATCAGTATTCCATGTATTAATGAAATAATTTTCTATACGTTATGTGAAAAAGTCTTAAGCATCCAGTGGTATAGATTTCACTGCGTTTACTGTAAGATTTGGCATTATTTTTGAAAAGGGTAGTTACCCAGCTCTTAAAAAAATAGTTTGGTTAGTAGCAACACCTAGACTGTACAAAAAGCAGCTGAGATCGCAGAAACCGTTGAAACAGCTATAAAAGAATATATAACAGGTAGTTTACATACAAGACTTTTTCATTTGTATAAAAATTGCTATCATTCGTGAATTTTTGGTCAGTTCTTTTTTACACAATCCTAATTAATAGTTTTAGATAGCAAACTAACCCACTTACATTATAAACATTGCGTTAGTCTAGGCGTTACTCGTGTTAGCAAAGTAACACCAAACAGGATGAAACTTTTTGAAATTTAAAAACATCTAATGTTCAATCTTAAAATTATACACACTTTGATTTCAAATGCAAAACCGTGTTACAAAAAGTTATTTTAAAGAAACTTTGAAAAGCAGGCACATTACTGGTAGCTAGTACGAAGATATGGAAGAGTCCTTTGCATAGCTATGGTATTAATAAGTTTATAATAAACAAATAATGGGCTCATTCCAATCTTTCCTTGTAATTTGTCTCCTCTGAACGGGCCTCTTTACTGCGACATGCGCTTTTAAACCAACGGATCTTAGTACTCTTCCCTTTGTTGAAAAAGACAAGTTCAATATTGCTTACTCTGCCCAAAACATTTTTTTTTCAGCTAACACTGCAGCTCTGGGTCTTCCCTTCGGTGTTCTTAAATCTCTTCCTTTATTCAAAGTGACAATAATTGCAACACGTATTTCGATACAAAGTATCTTTAATTTTTTTCCTGTTTCAAATAACTTGAACAATTTAACAAAGTACGCTATAACGTACAACGCAAACTGTAAGATAATAAACAAAAGCCAAAGGGTCACAAATAATTGCTCTATACAATGTACTTTACCTATGTTGCTTGTAGTTTTCTCCAGGTATGCCAATGGCCCTTGCAAAAGCCCGCCCTGCTGGGGAAAGGGAGCCCTGGGTCCGCCCATCCCTTGCTGCTGCATGAACATGGCTTGCTGCGGCGACATCATGCCGGGCCCTACGCCGACTCCTGCGCTGCCCATCCCTGGAGGAACCTACGGAAAAGGGTGAAGTTAAGCACGATGCAGCGAGGGCCGAGTATGAATTAGTGAGTCTTGATACCTACCCTCAGTTTGTAAAAACACTTCGAAAGAAAAGTGCAAGTTACAAAAATAAAATCTGCCAATGTACGAAATTTTGCATAAATAAAACTGCAGTTTTCTTCTTCAAATGTTTATTAAATAATCTGTATACAAAATGAAATTAAAATAACGGCCAAATACCGGTTCCTATATGAACGTAATGATAATTTTGTGATACTCTAATTTTTACATTTTTATAATCTACACTCATTGATAACATTCGCTATATATCTGTAAGGCACATTTGAGCAAGAGCTGCTGGCGTATACTACGACCTACCCGAGGTACAATAACTTACTAAGGAAATGCGTATCACACGTACTTAAATATTGCCGTTTTGTACACCCTGAGAGTTAGTAACAGTTATAATCGATTAATCAGAAGCTATAACTAAGTCCTTCTATTCCCTGAAGTTAGTGACAAATAAAATTACCTGATATGAGAGAGCTCCATCATTAAGATGATCCAAAGTGTACTGTTAATTAACCCACTCGGCTACTAATGCTATAAATACTACAAAGCCAGTTCCAAACTACGAAGCAGCAATAGTACAAACATTAAAGCTTCGTATTTTACACCAAATACACATATTATATAAGACTTCAGCAGTGGCGGCTGGTGCTGCAGATATGAGGATAACGAATCGTGCCGCAGAAGGCAAGGGTAAATAAAAGGAAATCATTTCAGACAAGAACATTAAAAGTGCAGTTTATGAACATACAATACACAAAAAGCAATAATATAACTAAGTGTTTTCACAGAGAGATTCCAAATCAAATCTTGGATTTGTCTAAAAGCAGGTTGAAAAAATTTAATACTTAAATGCGACATTGGTAGATTTTAGCAATCCTCGACTCATTCCTAACTAGCCGTAGCAGTTGGGAGCTCTACAATTAACTAAACGCCCTTATACATAACTTGCCCGCCACCACTGCTTCTGGAAATTAAAAAAACATTACAAAAATAAATTCATTAATACGGTTCACATCTAAGGCATCTAGGGAAGTTCTGCAGCAAAACTAGTTTTTTTTCCTGTCATTAACAGCATTGTCAAATGCATAAAAATATGAAGTTCGATATTGGCATTGCAGAAGTATCTTATCTCTTGTATTGTACGAGACCAAACCTGTTTTTATATTTGCAATCAACATAAAAAACATAACTATATTTTTATATACCAAACCAAATAGTCCATGGCTCAATGACAATATAAAACAATCCCAGTAAAAACAAAAATTCAAATTGTTTAATCTATAGTCTGCTGTGTGAATATGAAGTCGGAAGTTATTGAAATAAAATGTTTCACAATTGTTTTAATTTCAGATTGCAAAGGGGAACTTTGTAACCCGAATCCTGGGCAAGTTGAGTATTGCACCACCAGACACAAGCATATAAAGCACCAGCCTCTACACCGTAAGCTAAAATGAGGTTACTGACAATACATACAATTTCAGATTGCTTCAACTTTTGTTTCTAAAAAGACAAATCTTTTGTTTGCAACGTACAGCGTGTAAAAAAAATGTGTTGTACAGCAACAGTTGTAATTTTATTGGTGGTTCTGTTATTACTCAATTGGGAAATTTTTGGCAGTGATTTTGGATAACGCTTCAAATATAGTGAAATGTAGATGACTTTTAACTGAAAACTACCCCAATATAATATGGACAATGAGTTATTTTGAGCATGGTACAATGTCGCTCCATGGCAGGGTTTCATCTACATTTTTGTAGTATATTTACAGTCAAAAACATGTAACATCCTGAAAAGTGGATCAATGTCACCCTGATTGAACGGATCAGTATTTCATAACCTCAACAACTGCAAATCAAAAGGTGATCTAAAGTTCTTGTTCATATTTCTTATGAAAAAACTTGACATTTTCAGACTACACTCATGCAATGTATTTTGTGCAGGTGCCATTTTATTATTTGAATAGCTAAAAGGGCCTAAATTGTCTTTAGCCCTATGATAATAATAATGAGCTGCAAATATTTGGCAATAACGACATCAATATTATACAAAACTTGTACTCTTGGTAATAAAAATATTTCATTATTTTGTTTTTATCTGAGTGAATTTACTTTTTAAACAGTTTTCATCTTCATCGGTGTTCTTATAGACTATTAATCAAATAAATTTTATGACTGTTAAGAGCTTCATTACCGCACTCTTTTTATATAAAAAAATACATTGAACCAGAATTTATTAATGAAAATAATATATTGAACAATACACGTTTGCTTATGGCACCTAATGAAACTCGTTTGATTGCCGCAAAACACGGCTCACCGCCTCGTTTTGGCAATCAAACATGTCTCGTTAAGATGCTCATAATCAAACTTCTATTGTTAATATATATAACGATTTTGGCCTAATCAACACATCTTTTGGCACAGATTCCTCCACCTTTTAACTTTCTATAAACAAAAATTAATTATATAACTGCATATTTTCTTAGTATGTAAAGACGCCTGTTAAATAGGTTAGAAAAAATAATATTTACTCTCTATATTCAATAATTAAAATAACCTTTACAGGGTTGTATATGACAGATTGATCATTGATGCTTAAAATTTTTAGCATCAAATTAACTTGTTATTACACAATAACTAATAAAATCTAATGTTTGTACGAAATATTACCGTCAAGTATATTCACTTTAGATGTGAACTGTCAAAATTGGCATTTGTCATTACAACTACTAATTGAAATCAACGGGTGACTGTCACTTGTTATAATCATTTGTAAAATTACTTACTTTTAGTTTGAAGTGCCATTAAGATCTCTAGTAACGGCGCTAAGTCAATACAAATAACGCAACTTAAAAAGCAGCTTATTTAATATTGAACTCCCATTTTCTTATTCTAAATTGGCTCGTGATCTTAATTTTCCAGCAACCAAATTACACCTAAAGTGAATATACTACCGATTATAGAAGCTTTGGCTGAAAGTCTTTGTTACACACAAAAGCTAACACATATGCTCAAGAAATAAACTATAAACAAATCTAAATCGTCTATCTACAACAATAATCATGCGCTGGGAGAGATCAACGACGGTCTACCTGCATCTGTTGCTGCTGCAGTTGCATTTGTTGCTGCTGCTGCATTTGCTGGAGCTGCTGCTGTTGCATTTGCTGCAGCTGCTGCTGTTGCATCTGCTGCTGCATCGTGGGCGACATCCCCGACACTATCATCTGGTTCGGCGTCTGGTTTCCGGGGATGGCGCCGATCGGGGACTGGGGCACTGAGCCGCCGTTATTTATCAAGCTCTGGGAGGAGCTGCCCTGGGCCGGGCTCTTGGCGTAGCCTTGCAGGTCTGCCAGCAGGTTCTGCCACACGGCAATCTTTTCGTAGTGCCGCTTCAGGAGCTCCTCCTTCCGAGCCAACTCCAGCCGCAGCTCGTTGATGTCCTCCTTGACCACCATCTCTGGCTTCAGGGCAGACAGGAGAAAGCGCTTTTGCAGGAAAAACGCCTCCATCTGCCGGGCTAGGTCGATGAAGCGCAGAGTGGTTTGCTCGACCTCTGTGCGGATGTCATCTTTGTCGGTGCTGCCGACTGCCTCCTCCTTTGTTAGAACGTTTAGACAGTGCTGAAACACCGGTGCTGTTAGAGAGGCGCCTTAAACGCTGATATCTGTCTGTACCTGGAACGCCTCTTCGAATTCGTCCACTAGGTTACCGCTACCGTTGGTTGGAGTTGCCATCGCAGACACGGGTGGCGACGCAGAGGCTTCCTTCATTGATGTATGTTTGAGTGATAAGAGCAAAGCATTTTACATCATTTGCGAAATGGAATGATTGCTTTCACAGTATGTATATTTAAGTGCACTGTTAACTTCGCATTCCACCAAAGATGGACGCAAATCTTCCCGCAACCCTTTTGTTTAGAACAGAACAAAAACCATAATAATCTATTTCACTCTAACCAATTGCACCTAGCGCCATCTCTTAGTGACACGCTTTAAATATACAGGGCGTCTGAAAAAGAATAGGACTCCAATTCATCATAGATTCCTTAGGTTATAATAAATCAATTAAACTTAATATACCTTAGTACAAAGTCCCTTAAGTAAGAAGTTATAGGACCTTAAAGTTATTTTTTCTTTTTTATGTTAATTTCCTCAAATGTAAAGATATCAACTTCAATTTTGATACAAATGCTTACTATCGTGTACTGTACTAGTGAAAATGTTTTCTTAAATTAGACTTGACTGTAGGAGGCACTTTACCTATCATTATATTTTTAGCTCTAGCTTTGTCATTTGTAACATTTTTTAAAATTTTAGGTTATTATCTGAAGCGAAATTAAAAATCGTAAAAATAAGGTACATACTTAGTTTATAAGCGTAAAAACAACCGTTTACTTTAAAATGCCTCTCAAACTTTTGGGTTGTCATTAAGACGTGTAATTATCAAGTAACCATAAGCGCAAGATCTAAGGGTTACAAATACACCTGGACCAGAAATGGTGTTATTTATTGTCGTCAGGATGATAGAACCAGGGCACAGTGGTTCAAAATAAAATAAAATCGATCAAAAATCAAAATTTTTATTGTTTTATATGATATTAAACATGACACATAATTGTTCTTCTAGTATCTTGCCAACTTCTGAAATACATAATTCCAAAATTAAATTACGTAGAAAGACAATAGGGAGTTTTTGCACAACATCACGTTAAAATAACGTTACGTTAAAATCGAAAGATTTAATTTTGATTGGCTGTATTGTGGACGTCGCTAGGTAACATGGGCTTTAACGTGCCGTCATTTTAGCGGAACGTTATGCAAAAACTCCCTAATATTAGTCCCGAAACGTGCGATGAAACACATGTATTTCGAACAACAATTATTTTTTTTTTAAATGCGGCCTCTTCTATGAGCTGTGCAGACGCCCTCTTGCAAAATATTTAACAAAAATGAATACGTTGAGAAAGTTTGGACCTTTAGTTATCACCTGAGTGTATTATTTTACTAAAAAAAATTTACCCGTTTTTAAATCTGTTGATACTTAATTGACCCTCCATATTCGAGTAAATTTCGCACTATTTGTATTCTACGAAAGGAAGGACACAAGAGGACAAAAGTATTCGTAGTTCACATTATTGTTTAGGATCTTAGGTAAACAAAAACACCTCATTGATTTGCATCGGTTTGCCCCTGCACCCCTTACGACATGTAATGGAGCGGTCGGTGCCGGTGTCCATAGACTGTTTTACCGCGGTGCATCATTGTCGCTTGCTACTTGCACTTTATTAGTGGCTGTTTTGCTGTGATTTAATATTGTGGGTTGTGTAACTTTACTTTGTGTGTTATGTGTATATTCTAACAATGGCGGTTCGTCCAGTTACGCGTTTTTCTTTACACGAAAAGTTTATAGGAAATATCGAATTATCCATTAAAGTTCGAAAAAATTGTGTTACCTATAGAGTATCTAAAAGATGTTTTTCATACAAACGTTAATGAGGTTGCTACAAAGGCACTTATAGTTTTCACTAGAACACATTTTTCGCGCCATATATCAAAAATTGGAAGACTGTAAAACGAAATAATGAACGGATTATACATAAATTTGGCAAGTAGCTTGACGAAGAAATACAATTCCAGAATATCGTTCTTCGTAGTGTACCTACTTATCTAAATTATCCGAAGAAGCAAGAAATAAAGATTTGCGGGGATACAAGGACCACCACACCAGGAAAATTACTGTCCTGAAGATAAATGAAGATATTTTCCATCGATTAATTTTGAGTTCTGATCCCAAATTAAGTTCTTTTTTACAGGGCAAACAAAAACAAAAACTGTTGCTTCAATCCGACATAATAATTTGAGAGCGAACCCGTGGGCCGAATTTTTATAAGTGACCTTCTTTATGTGGATCACTCTTGTACAAATTGCATTAAATGAATTATTTCGCGCCCAATTTGGGTGCAGAACGCTAGTTGATTAATATTTCTGAAGACAAGTATTATTCTGACGAAGATGATGATTTCATGATTTGTAAAACCAGTTTGCATGATATCGTATTCTAGGCTATTAGGTACTATTATATCATTTTACAATCTCAATATTTTAATTAATTTGTATTTCTATAGCTTAATGTTTTTTGTAATTAAATTTAAAAATTATGCAATTGTTTTTATTTCTACATAATATTAAAACATTTAAACCCCTCCAAATAATTTGTAAGTTGCAAAATCGCGAAAAACAAAATTATTTTCATTGTATTATTATTATTATCAATGCATTGATTTTTTTTATTTCTAAATAATATTGAAACATATAAACCCCTTAAAATAATTTCTGTTGCAAAATCGCAAAAAAATATTTCGTTCTTATTATTATTATTATTTTTGTTATTTTTTAATATTTATTATCAAAGCATTAGTTTGTATCTGTAGTCTTACAACACAATATTTTAATTGAAAAATGCAATTCCTTCACGAGATATGAATTTCGATCGACTTTTTTTTATTTTGAACCACTGTGCAGGGTCATTGTTGTGCGTGACTCTAACGACATTTCAAAAATAATATAAATATACATCACCCTAAACTACCATATAAATTATGACTGTTAAAATGAATTCCGAAATTACTCTATTATATCTATATCATTTGTTTAACTGAAACGTGGCTAAAGCCCAGTGTCTACAGTTCAGAACTGTTTCATTCTAATTACTGTGTCTTCAGGAGAAACCGTTGTACGTGTGTAAGTACCAAGTCCGAAGGTGGAGGAGTTCTAATTGCGGTGGAGGCTAGTCTTAATGCAAGTATGAGAACTTCCTGGCAAAGTGATGCAGAAGATGTGTGGGTAACAGTGTCTGTTGGTATTAAGCACTTTCTCTTGTGTTGTGTGTAGGTACCTACCACCGGGTGACGATCATATACAGCTACCGCATCGTAACCTTAGAAATTTCACTCAGCCAGCTCTCGGGTGCAATCGCATCATATCGTGCACTTCGGCTGCTTCCAAGATCACTATTCACTGGTGAGTCACTGCTGTACATTCACCCTAAAAAGCTGATGCCAAGTTTATACTTGACCCTTGCGTCTTTAAACTCTACTATTTTTATATAGGCTTGTTTCCTGCAAATAATGTTGTTCCAATTGTTTTATTTGCAAGAACTATTCTAGATTAAATTATTTATAAAGTATATTAAAAATAAGAGCGTTCGAAGATATGTACCTTTAACTCGGAGTGTACGTTTACCCCTACACTGTATCGTATTGATGCGCGAAGTAAAACTTTTTCTAAGGTTACGTTGCGGGAGCTCTATGTATTACTTCTATATTGCTAGCACCTGTAAGTGGGGAGGTCACAACGTAAGTGAGACAGACAACCAAATCTTCTCCGTACTTCGTGAGCTGTGCGCAAGCGTCGTCCGCGCGGTGGGGAAGTGGCCAAGTTTAAAATTCGCTTCTAAAGGCGGAGTTAGAATTCTCAGGCATGCGCACGAGACGCGTAGTACTCAGAGTGATACTATATCGGCGCCGTAATGTTTTCGCCCTACTAGCAATATAGAAGTAATACATATATGGTGACGATGCACAGCTGGCGGCATTTATAAATAACTTGGAAAATATAGTTAACAATAATCCTGACGATGTTCTGCTGATTATCGGAGATTTTAATATGCCAGATGTTGAATGGCTTAAATACGAGACAGATCACTTAATACCTCTTGGCAATTATGCACAACGTTCGGCTGGAGCGATTGATACTTTTTCTTTTTGCAGCTTGCTACAGTTTGTTTTCATTTGTTTTTCCGTGTCTTTTCTTGTTTTTATTTGTTTTTTCGTGTTTTCTTGTCGTTAATTGCCTTTTCTTGTTTTATTTTCGTGTATTCCGCATCTTCTCTAGTTAAAGGATTTTGAGTAGAAAAAAAGAGTCTTCTGTTTTAATGAACCCTCATTGAAGTCATTATGTACGTTTTTTTAAGTCGAGCTTTTGTTTATTGATAAGATAGTGTATTTTCGTAAGAACCTTTTTCGATTTCAATATTTTGTTTGTCCTTTATTGTCATTTCTTATTTTAACGAGTCCCGAGTAGAAAAAAGTATAGCTAGTTTATACTGTGGTGATGTTTAGTCGCAGATTATGTGGAAGTTTTCCGGTTTCAGTTGAATTTAGTACCGATTTTCGAACATTGAAGTTACGGAACTTGTTTTTTAATCATTTGTCGGAATTTTGATTCCTTTATCGTCAAATCTGAAATTTTATCGTACCGTCCCAAACTTACGTTGAAGTTAGTAGTTTATCGATGTTGACGTTTCCCGATTACCGATATTCACTTTTTTTTTTAATGTGCGGCGTTGGTATTCTGTTGACAAGTTGGAAATCATTTTCGCCTTCATTACCGTGTATTGGTTTGTTGTTAAGATGTGGTTTTGCGTTGGTGCGTTTGGAAGATTCGGTGATGCGGAATTTTTAAGGTCTCTCAAACCATCTTTTTAGTTGGCTTTGCGTAGTTTTTACTTCCCTCGTCTGAAAAACGAAGGAAGTATTGTAATTACAAAAAAATAATCTTCCGAGATTTTTTCAGATCTTTACGTTTTAAGATCCCTCGATGACGAAATAGTCTTTTACATAATACGTGCGGGAACAAGAATTTTGGGAACGCGTAACGCGGTTTGTGACTCGAGTGCGCGTAGCGCACGAAATTCGCATGCGCTACAAGTTCCCATTACTTGTTCCCGCACAAGACATGTATGCTATTCTTTGCACAACTGCTAAAAGTAAATCATATTTTAATATGAATTTATTTCGATATTCTTCGTAAAATAAATAGTTTGACATTTATTATGTCGGTAAAGTAGGTATCTAGCTAAGTAGTTGTTAGTTCTAACAAAATTTTTAAATTGATTGATTTATATGCGTTCGTTGCAATAGATACAATCATTTCACGTTTACTACAAAATAAAAAGTTACTTTACCAGTGGCAAAATTCGTCGACGTACCTCGGTGTTATTTAATAACAGCTAGAAATGCAGGGTGTAGCGACATCGACACTCTACGAACATCGGCGATGCATAGCAAAAATTTTTGTCAGATGGCACTGTATTAATTGTCAGATTTTAATTTAATATTTTTTTGAGGTAATTTTAAATATTTTGAAGTCAAAATGGCAGTAAATTACATTTTCTTTGTATATCTTTAATAACATAGTAATTATTTTATTATGGAATTATCAATTAGCCTGAGAAAAAACGGTGCGTAAATCACGCACGTGTGTGTTAAAGTAGTAGAATGACCGTAAAGAAGGAGTAGAAAGAAGTGGATGGTTCTGGAACCTCATCCCACCGCTTGGCCTTAAGTTCAAGGCAAGTCCACGTTGAAGGCCACGTGCTTGGCGAGGTCACGTTCAAAGCGAGGCCACCGACAGTAACCTTGAAGACTGGGTATAACATGAGATGTAGTTTTGTGTTCAGTAGTGTATTGTGCGCTGTACTAGCAAAAACAATGGATCAAGTACAAAAGGTTGGTAAAACTGTGAAGCGGCGAGTATCAAACAAAAACGTAAAACTGTTATATCCAGTATTGTTAAACGCAACAACTTATCCGTTAAATAAGTCAATAAATAGATCTGTTAGTTTGGGCTTGACATGTTATGGATCGTTTGTGCCGGCAGTGGTAATTAGCGGGATTAACAAAAATTTTATACTGCTAGACGAAAGAGAGTGGGAAGTGTTTCTTAAAAATGAAGATGTGATAAACAGGCATTTTAACTATGAAGATAAAGAGTCACAACCGGTATATGTAAGTCCTGGCAAAAAATATATTTTCAAAAAATCGGAAATAAGGAAGTGATTGTGCTGCAGGAACTTAGGCGATTCCAAGTGTATGTCGGTATGCAATCAGTAGCAGAATTGTGGGGGTTGTTGCCGCTGCTGCGGTTCAAAACTGAACTATTGAAGAGTCAAATGTTTGAAAAATTTTACAGCAGTGTAATCGACGGTGTTTGGAATTTACCAGGTGACTTTAAAATGAGCATCGATGACGCTTTGCCACCCATACAATCGGAGAATGTGCGCTGCATGCATGAAATGCGAAAGTATGCTTTGGACGTCATTAGATATAATATTACGTTCAAACAATACGCCCAACAACAGCAAGCGTTGGAGCAATAAGTGTTTATCATGTAGTTGTAACAATGTAATAAAAAAATTAAAAGAGTTAAAACATTCATTACATATATTTTACAACTTACTGACTAACTTAGAAACTAACCTAACCTAGGATGCTGTGGGCGGCTTTACAATATCTGTAAAAAAGAATAGTTTCTTCAAAGAAGCAAATGAACCTTTATTCACATAGATCACCCACAGCATATCTGTTAACTCTAGGTCTCGATAAACTTTAAACCTACATCCCAGAAACCACCCCGACTCTAGAAGGGTGGCTTCCGGGATGTAGGTCGAGTTTTTCATCAACGCTATGTCGTCCTAAAAATGACTGTATTGTGAACAAGATTTATGAACATATATTTTTCTTACAGTCCCATATTTCTCGCTGACATGCTTCACAAGTTGTATTTCTAAAATTTTAAAAATGTATTACATCAACTATTAAAATTAACAAAAAAAAATTACCGAAAGACGACATGGCAGCACTACAGATGATGGAGTTTAAAAACGCTTCTGTAAATTTCTTATATGTATACTGCTTAGAACAAAAAATAGGCGTCTTACCCATTTCCCCAGTTTGGTTTTAATCTGAAAAATGTTCTAGAATTTAGAATAGCAAAGTAGATAATGCTAGGAACATAATGCAAAAAATCCCGAACAAATATCTTAATAAACAACGGAGATATGAGCATTTTAAGATTACATTAGAAAAGTAAAAAAAAAAACTTTCGTGTGCAACATTTTCCCGTTGTTTTCTCAGAAATGTTCCTCTTACTATGTTCAAAGACATTTTCAGAGTACAGATATGGACATATAAAATAAAAACATATATTTACAACAATATCTTACCTGAAGTGTGGTTAGAGCAGACTGTGATTTTTCATGGGGATGCCTGCTACTTATATACGCAGTCCCCCGATTTGCCTCTTGACTTGGGGGAAAGATTGATCAATGTATGCTGTAGAAATTAATTTTACGTCTCTCTAATTTGTAATTAGATTTACAGTTCTAATTCTAACGTCAAGAGATTGCTGGTTAAATAACAAACATTTTGATACCTCACATGAATAAATGAATAGAAATGTAGAATAGAATACGTTTGTAGGTATAGATGAATAGAAATGCATTGTGTGACGTAAAAATTATATAGTCATTTACCTATTCTAATAAGCAAGTAGCTAAATTTAGGGAGATCTACTGTAGGTATTACCACAGTATTAGCTTGTTAGGCGAGAATGAAAACGGATCTTGTATTTGGAACAACACGTTTTTTATTTCGCAAGTGTATGTATGCAGAAGTATTAACAATAAGACACCGTTAAGAGTTATAGGGGCAAATTCTAAGCTCCTTCATATAATTCTACAAAATTAGATATAATTTAAAATTTAATTGGAAAAAAGTGTAAGCGGTCGCGAATTTCCTTTAATATGTTAATATAGACACATATAAAGTTGCATTTTTAGGTTTTGCGCGTACGTCCTGCACGTTCCTTAGTGCAGGTAAACATATCTGCATACTAATAAAACTACTTTCAATTTCTAGAAAAATTCGAGACTGTTTGAAACGTACGTGCAAGTAAACACGCCTGCATACTAAACAGTTTCTCTGAATCGACTCTGTTTTATAAATGCTAAACGCAAGGACGGTGGCGGTGAATAAATACGCGTGATCAGTTTTAATTTGAATTCAAATAATTCCATTGTTTGGAATAAGATATATCTTTAAAGTGGGCCACCAGTGCTGCATAATGTGATAGCGAATGTAAGGGTAGATATAGAATTTGTTACTGATATTAAATATGTAGGAGTCATAATTGACAATAGATTTTGAATATTGCTCCAGTATATTATTTAATGCCACTGAAGGAGACTGCAAAAATTACAAATGTATGCGCATTGTTTTATCTTGCAAAGGATTTATTAATACCCTAGTTTTAATTTTTTAAATTATTAATAATAAACTGCCTAGTTATATGACTGAATTTATAGTATACAATAAGGACATTCATAATTATAAGACTAGATTTGTAAATGACTTTAGATCGCCATTAACAGCAAAATCATGTTCTCAAAAAAACTTATTCTATAATGGACTCAAATTATATAAAGAAATGCCGAACGAAACTTAACAGGGTTAATTTATATCAGTTTAAAAAAGCTTTGTTCAAGATATGTTAAATATGTTTGTTAAATAACAATATCTGTTTTTGTAAACATCTTAAAAATGTATAAACCAACATCTATCTAAATTAAAAATAGAACGAAGTATTCAAATGATCATTTAACTATATATTAACAAGTTTGTTTAATAAACGTGTTAAGTCATTTTGCTGTTTCAGATGCTTAATTGCATTTCACGCCGTTAGTTAGGTCATTTTGGTATTTTGAATAGCCGCCTAAGCTTAGAGCAGCGTGCCCGTATGCTAAGCCCTTTTAGCTCTTTATTTGGCTCCATCGCCTAATTCCAGAATCACGATTTCGCACATATTTAGCCCCAAAAGCAGTATTTGTCGTCGGTTGGAGCTCTCCTCTGATGGCGTTTTTCTGAATTCTGAATAGCACGCTGTGGCGGCGTGATACCAGCGTGGCCCGCATTGGTTTGTTTCATTTAGCACGCTGTGGCGGCGTGATACCAGCGTGGCCCGCATTGGTTGGTTTCATTTCATCGCCTAGCGATTCGCTGTGGTTTAGTCACGTGGGGGACGCGGCGAAGGTGACCTTTTGCCAACGCTTCCCTCGGGCATTCGACCGAGAGCCGTCGGTCAAGCAAGTGGTCGGATAGTGTGTGCTTCGTGCGGCGCTCCCGCCATTATGGCGGGGGCGTCAGTCTTTTTTCCCGTCAAGTGCTGCTTCAGCAATTATGTTACAAACGTTTTCGCCTTAAGTGGCAGTCGTCCGGAGCCCATTGCAGAGAGCGCTTGTGTGGTGGTTGTGAGTCGGAATTTGTCGAGTGGTCTTCGGCGTAACGTGGGTGTTTTTGGAGCCCAGTTCCTGCTACTGTTAGTGAGGGGTCGTGCCCCCTTCATCTCGACCTACGAGGATTTGGTTCAGCAGAACGAGTGAGGCCCCCATTCTTTTCGTCGTCCCGTTGTACGCGTCCTGACGCGTCTCCCGTCGCCATTGAGGCGGTTATGCATTCACCCCCTTTCGCCGTTGTAACACCGAAGGTACCTGCCACCTACGATTGCAGCTCGTCGCAACTCAACTGTACCAGGCTCCCTCGCCGCCTACGCATTAAGGTATGTGCCTTTAACCTGATTTCCGCTGTGAACGCGAGTGTTACTCATTACTACTCATTACTACGCTAGTGTATTCATTCAGACTTGCAGACTGTTCATGCCGTGAAGGCTAATGTAAATCGTCGCTGCCCTTGCATAAGGCAACGTGTATCTTTGTACCTACTCATTACTACGCTAGTGTATTCATTCAGACTTGCAGACTGTCCATGCCGTGAAGGCTAATGTAAATCGTCGCTGCCCTTGCATAAGGCAACGTGTATCTTTGTACCTACTCATTACTACCTATTATTGCTGTTCACTAATGTTCAACATCTGTCGTTAAGTTTAGAGCGCGCGTGCCAGCTGGTGCCCTTAATTATAGATTAAGGTTAGATACAGGGCGACGCATTCTGCTTCCCCATTGTAACCCGAAGTGAAATATATGATTGGTTAGTTAAGGGAACTATTGTTTGTTTCGGCTTGTGCATGTTCTGTTACAGATAGACGCCCCTTTATTGTACGGATTATTGTACGACGGAACGATGAAGCTGTGAGCGTGCAGGTGAGTGAGACAGCTGCGTAGTCGTGGTAGGATTGACACCTAATCACAATCCTTGCTTAAGGCAATCCCGAAATTGTTATTTGACCTTGCAACTCTTGAGTAATCTTATTGGCGGAGTATTTTTGCATGCTTCGCTCCCGTCTAACCGTCCAGGCCCGGTTAGCCGGGTTAAGACAGGCTTGGTGGCGCCCTCATAATTTCGACATACCCTGTATATATTATGCCACAACGCGCTTGCCCAGAACGTATCGTGTGACTCACGCCCGACTCCCTGAGCGTTCCAGCCGTGGCCTATTAGCCTATTTCGAACCGATTTCAGGGCAAGTGTGTCAGGTTTTCAGGACTGATTCCGTGGTGCGATGCTCACCTTGGGTGGGTGTCGTAAAGTCCTTTTAATACCGTAACAAACGGTCTAAAATACGAAGTACGGTAAAAGGTGTTCATACCGGGTGGTCATAAATATCTGATATCACATTACCTTTGGAATCAACACCCCTTTATTAAAGTTATGAATCCAACTAAACTAAATGTCATTAATGTCATCACAACTGAAATTCCTATCTGTCAAAGATTATTACAGATTGCAATAAGTAATGGTGTTAGAACAGGAGATTTTTATAATCGAGTCGTAGGCTAAACTGCAGAATCCGGGGCACATTCCCCTCCTCTTATTGCATTTTATTACATTACATAGGTACACATACTTATTGTAATTGCAATATAATGCAAACCAAAATTTATAAGTAGCTAATTCCATGGCTACTGGGATCTCAGATATTTATGACCACCCGGTATATGTAGCACAACCGAACCGACATTGTATTAACTTGCCAAAAAGAATTACTCAGAGCTGTGTAAATTACAATTTCATTGTCTTTATAAGCAAGCTATTTCCCATTAGTTTCGTATTATATATTGCTTGTCATTTAAAATCTAAATAAACTGCGTATATTTGAAAATTACTTATTTCCACATATTATTATTAACTTAAATATGATGTGGTTTACCACATTTAAAATAATAAATACGTCTTTGTTGATAGAACAAATAAAAAAATAGGTCGTGTACGTTTTTCTATACTTATAACCAGTAGGAAATTAATAGGTTGATAGATATTAAGCTAATTAAATGTATCACATTTTAATGAATGTTTCTGTAAATTTTAATTTCTAAATTCCTAGTATTGGAAAAATATAATATCACTCTCGTCTGTATTAACTTGCAAACTGTGTTTGAGAAATACTTTTTGTTGCCTTTGTGCCCGCTGTCTGCAAAAAATGTAGACATACAGCCAACGTAAAGGTATTTCAAGGCTAACTTCCTTTGTGTAAGCTGAGGTAAGAAAAGTGTAGGTTGCAACAAACTTAATTTCAACTGGTTTGCGTGCGAAACTCGACCTTCGCTCCCACCAAGTTAGTATAAATACATCTGGCTAAGGAGGGAGCGACCATTCTCTTGCTTTGCAATGGTTGCCAACAGTGCTGTTTGTGTGTTGTGTGGAAGTCTTATTTTACCGAAAAAATGTTCAAAATTTAATAGGCTCAGTTTGAAAATATCGGAAAAGGGTGATGTTAAACTTTGCGCCTGCACGGAACCAAGCGGCTTATCCCTCAGTTCCGTACAGGCGTCGCCGCAAGCCACCATAAAGGTTTTAAGTTGCCCCTACTTACGAAACCATTTCTCAGAGTAGTAGTCAAGGTTCCTGCAAAATGTTAAAGTCAGCTTTAAAGAGAGGTCAAAAAAGGAAAAGTCCGGCAAAATTCAGTTTGGCAAAATATGTAGAGCGTATTGGTATGAATGTAGGGGCTGAGAAGAAAACGGAGGAATTTCAGGTTCAAGTGGAAAATGTATCCACATTTGATAGTCGGACAGTTGGTGATCTGTCTATTCCAAAATTCCAAAATATGCCAATGCTATCTGAGTCTCCACATCCATTGCAAACGGAAATGTTTATGGAAACGTTCGATTTTGACGACATTCCATTGGAAAAGGTGGCTTCCGGCGACGGTGCGGTGCAAGAGTTTACAGCCCTTGTAGATGGTCTGGAGATCGACTCCGGCTCAAGTCAACCGACCAGTCAAATTTCGAAGCGGCGAACAATCCAACCCTCGGAAGACGTGACCGCTGCACCGTCTGTAATTGTACAGGCCACTCCGGTTTCGGGCGGTGCAGCCATCGACATATAGAAATGCGGCCTCCTATTGGCTGACAGAAAATGACGTCACAGCGACAGGGCCGTCGCGCCGTACACTACTGAGCGCCAACAAGCACAGAGCGTTCTCAAGTCATATGCGTTCTCTTTCTATCCCGTTTGACTCGCGCAGCTCTGATAGCGGTCCATTTCTATATGTCGATGGGTGCAGCTGTCGCACAGCACGTCACCGCTGTCATGTCCTCAGCCACTGGGACTGACGTAGTCGATACTGTGGTGTCGATTACGTCTACCCCGCAGGAGGAAGAGAAAGACATGGATGACATGTCGCCATCCCAGCGTGTCAAACGTGAATACGTATCTAATCGCAATGCGATAGATGCTATAGCAGCTGATCTGCGCAGTGGAGAACATTATATAAGGTATATTAGATATTATTTTTCTATCCATATATGTTATTTAACATTGAAGGTGTTCAGAACGTGCTGTTCCCAGTTTAATAGCTTATATTGTTATTAGCTCCCTAGAAATTCGAGCCGCCAGCCTAGAAGCGGCGATGCACGATGAGTACCTAAAAAGCATAGCTGCTTTACCTAATATCATCCACGGCCACAGCACAACTAACATGAAAATCTTTAAGAATGCTGCGTTAGCAAGGCTAGAGCTAATCCAAGATCTGGTAGCTGTGGAGAGTGAGATTCGTGCAAGACGTCAGCTGCTCAATAAAAAGGCAAAGTAAAGAGTAGATAATAGTTTAACATATCATACACTCCTAACACAAATAACCTTCCCCCTATCCTCTCCAGGGTGACCAAAGCGAATCCTCCCCGTGGTGACACCTGGGTATTCCGTTCGAGGTTTAATTTGTTAATCAGTGTTCATTGTGTTTGTGAATAGTAAGCCTCGAGCTGGGTAGCTAATCGCGCATTTAGTATATTAACCGATTGCGCGAGACTAATTCGCCATTATGTTCAGGTGCACTGTTTGCGGAGAGTCCTTCACCAGAGCTGACAATTTGTTTCACCATCGAAGAGATAGCTGCCGCCACGAGCTGGGCCACCCATCGACGAGTGGTAAGTGGAAACGTGTTGATTGCTGCTGATTATATCGATTGTGTGTTTTCTAAAGGTGACGCTATGGAGGCTTCGGTAGCAGCTGGTGAGGGACCATCGGCGAGTAAACGTCCAAGACCTAATGACTCCAGCGGTGATGAGTGTGTCTCTATTGTAGTGTTTCATGTTTTCTAACGTTTGGTTTAACAGAACAGCTCCCCAGGACGCAATACTGCGACGTGTGTGACGAAAATGTTCCTCGAACTTGTTTCATTGGACACCTGAGGAGCAATCGTCACACGAGGCGGTGTGATGTCGTTCACCTGGGGAAAGGAGTGGTGGCCCTTCCAAGCGCCTTCAAGTCCCGTGTTGCCAGCTACAGGGTGTCCACGGAAAATGATCATATAAGTGTTGTAGATTATATGGTCGAATTGAAAGACAAAATTATAGGTCTTATAGAAGGGCAACTGACCAAATTAAACAGTATACAATTCAATTTCGAACTTTTCGGGTATTTTATTTTGGAGACATCCATGGAAATATTCTTCAAATTCTTAACTGAATCTGCATGTGAAAAAACCACTGTCCCAGATTTATTTGCACACGACTGTACAAGACGTCAAAAGTTTTAATACGACCAACGAGGTGGTCACTCGCGGTACAGACTTGAACGAATTATATGATAATTTAACGGGGATATTGGACCAGAAGGTGTCCGAATTTGAGGAACACGATTCAGGTGTGTATTACAACTGTAAATCTTGTTAATGTTACTAACCGCAAAATGTTTACAGGGTGGATCTTGAAGCAGTTGCTCTACCTAGAATTAAATATAAATAAATTCAATCCGTTTCGGGCGTCTTCATATATCACGCTCCCGAAGCAGATTCAGTCCAAGAAAGCGATCGTAAACGTCCAAAACGTCGATGACGAGTGTTGTTTCGGGTGGGCGGTAACCTCGGCCATTTGCGTACCAGATGGACGGCCTAATCGAACGACTTCGTATCCAGATTGCCGTCAGTTTTTAAATTTTAAGGACATTGAATTCCCTGTTAGATTCCGTGATATTTCTAAATTTGAAAAATATAACCCCCAAGTTTCAATAAATGTATACGCGTTGGAAAAGACTTTTCAAAACAATGATACCAAATACGAAGTTGTGGGACCTCTGTACTATTCGCCGCGTATAAAAGAGGGCGGACATATAAATTTGTTGCTTCTAACAAATGACCAAGGTAATAGCCACTACTGCTGGATCGCTGATTTGTCTAGGTTAGTTTCGCGGCAAATAATGGCTAGGGCCAATGCGAAATATTTTTGTAATGGTTGTCTAAATTACTTTCGCACCGATGCCCACCTGGAGAACCATAAGCCTTTTTGACTGAAATCATGTGTACACAAAGTTGCCTACGACAGAGTTGATCACGGATAAGTGTAGGAAGGTGAGGCCTCACAACTTTCTTAAATTTGATAATTATCATAAGCAATTGAAAGCGCCATTTTTAGTCTATGCAGATTTCGAGACCGTTTTAATCACCTGTCGATCGTGAGAATCAGGAGCCGTATGGCGAAACACCATATACGGTCAAAACGTGCGAGCACAAACCGTATTCTTTCGCTTATTATTTGAAATGTTCTTTTGACGATACTCTATCCAAATTCGAAATTTATAGGGGTGAGGATGCTGTGGACGTGTTTGTTGAGCGTCTAGACAGAGACGTTCGCGCGCTATATTCCAACAGTTTAAAGCATGTTGTACCCCTCAAGCCTCTGGCTCCGCAAGAAATTCAAAATTTTAACGATGCTGTTTCATGCCATATTTGCAATCGTCCTTTTGGAGAGGGAGACGTAAAGGTTCGCGATCACGACCATTTGACTGGATACTATCGGGGAGCTGCCCATTCCAATTGCAATCTAAATTATAAACTTCCAAATTTTATTCCCGTATTTTTCACAATTTAAATTACGATTCCCACCTTTTTGTCAAACAGTTAGCTCAAAATAACGAAGAGCTTGATGTCATTCCAGAAAATAAAGAAAAATATATTTCATTTGGCAAACGTCTTTGGGTAGATGAAGTCATTGTTGACGGAAAACGGAAAAACGTTTTTATGCAAATTCGATTTTTAGATAGTTACCGATTTTTAAGTGCTTCTTTAGCATCGCTGGCCGCCACGTTATCGGATGACCAGTGTGTTGAAATTCATAAGCAATTCGGACACGACATCAAAGTCGAACTGATGAGACAGAAAGGTGTGTTTCCCTATTCGTATCTGGACTCATTTAGAAAATTAGACGAACCGACGTTGCCCACAATCGCCCAGTTTTATGATCATTTAACCGAGACGCATATTACTGAGGTCGATTACGAGCGTGCCGTTAAGGTCTGGAAAATTTTCGAATGTCAAACGTTGGGCGACTATTCCGATGTCTACCTCAAATGTGACGTGTTTATTTTGGCAGACGTTTTCGAAAACTTTCCAAATTTTTATTTAAATCAATATAATTTAGATCCGGCGCAGTACTTCACCGCCCCCGGTTTAAGTTGGGACGCCATGTTAAAATATACGGGGGTTGAGTTGGAGCTGTTGACAGATATGGATATGTTTCACTTTTTTTAGAAAGGGTATTCGTGGGGGAGTCAGTACTTGTGTCGGGCGAAAGGCTATTGCCAACAATAAATTTGCGGGTAATTATGATGCTTCAAAACCCACTTCTTTTATTGTTTATTTAGATGCAACAAATTTGTACGCCCATAGTATAAGACAGTTTCTACCGCAAGGTGTTTTGTTTTGGTTGACTGACGAGGAAATTGATAGTTTTGACGTATTTCAAATTTTGGACGACTCAGATACTGGGTACGTGTTGGAAGTTGACTTGCGGTACCCCGAAAATTTACATAAAGCTCACAATGACTTACCCTTTTGCCCCGAGCTATTGATGCCTCCGCGGGGAAAATTTAAAATGCAAAATTAATTCCAAATTTGTATGACAAACACAATTATATTATTCACTATAGAAATTTGAAGCAATGCTTAGAGGCTGGTTTGATTTTGGTTAAAACACATAAAATACTTAAGTTTAGACAATCTCCTTGGCTCAGATCCTACATCGATTTAAACACAAATTTACGTAACCAGTCTGACAATGAATTTCACCGAAATTCGTTTAAACTAGCTAACAATAGCGTCTTTGGTAAAACCATGAAAAACGTGAACAAAAGGGTTCTTGTAAAGTTAATTAGTCATTGGGAGAAAATTGGTAATAGAATGGGAGCAGAAGCTTTGATATCAAAACCTAACTTTAAAGATAGAATTCGGTTTGGGGAAAATTTAATAGCAGTCGAAATGAACAGAACGTCGGTTTTATATAACAAACCCAGTTATGTTGGATTCTCTGTTTTAGATCTTTTGAAAACGGTAATGTACGATTTTTATTACAAATTTTTGAAGCATAAATATGACCTTAATGTGTCTCTACTGTATTCAGACACTGACTCTTTTATCTTGGAAATTTTTACTGAAAATTTTTACGAGGACATGCAAGAGCACCTTCATCTCTTTGATACATCAAATTACAAGAATGGTCTGCACGGAATTCCGAGAACCGAGTCTGTTGTTGGGAAATTTAAGAATGAGTACGCTGGGGTGGCTGTGTGTAGCTATTACGGGGTCGGTGCAAAAACATACTGTGTAAACGCTGTTGGTAAGGAAGCCAAAAAGGCGAAGGGAGTTAGAAAGAGCGCTGTTCGGAACCACCTCACCACCGAAATTTATAAGTCTGTAGCCGAAAACAAGAGGGAAGTTGTATTTTGTCAGATGTATGTGTTTCGTTGCCGTTTACACACTATGTACACCGACAGGCGCGTAGGAGCGTTTTCTAGACTGCGGGGGCAATTCTATTTTCAATAAAGACTTATATTTCTAACTTGATCCATTAATACGAGCTATAATATTTCTGATTTCCTGATTATCAATTTTTAATTTTATACTATAATAGTATATTGTAGTCACTGGTTACTTAATAAGTGCTATTTTATTGTAAAAAAAAACACTGTACCATAAAAAATTAATTAAACAATGAACAATGTTTATTATCAGATTTTCACATAAGCAAAGAATACACATGAATAAGCAAACTTAAAGAAATATAGAAACGAGTTTCCGAAAAATAAAAAGGGTATGAATAAAGATTAAAAATAATAAAACACAAATACAAAACTAAATTCAATTAAAAAACTATCATGTAGAAACCTGTACCAAAATCAGAAATTCTAGTTGGTAAAGCAACTACTAATGTTCCACATAATAAATCAATAAATGTATTTTATCTACTCCAGTGGGATAAGTAACGCATTACGTCACTCATTTGACACTATTTCGGTTAGGTAATGAAGCTCATTACACCACTCAGTTATGTAATGGTTTCATTACGCAACTGAGTTGTGTAATGACTTCATTACGTAACTGAAATAGTGTCAAATGAATGACATAATGACATTTGCCTATTAAAATATTTTTGAAAATGACAGATCTGACATTTCTCTTAATGCACTTTTCTCAATTTTAGGCAGTCGTAGATAAAATTTTGTACAATACATGTGTGCTAATGCATCATTAATATACTTGTGTGCTTACATAACTCGTGCTACGCACTCGTTTGTAACTTACACACACGTATATTAATGATGCTGTTATCCCACTTGTATAGTAAATAACTATTATCAAACCCGCGCAAATCGGTTGTTCAAAAAGGCGGTTAAAATCTCAATAGTAGGCATCTTTTGGAAACAACCTTGCAGTTGCACGGCAAATACCCGATAAGAAAAGTGTTGTTATAGTAGTCCCATTTCAATTATATCCGACCACACCAATTACTTTCTGGAATAGTGAAATTTAATATTGCTCACTCGGCGGCAATAAAAATAAGGCGATTTACAGACACGGGTTTTAATTACAATTCAAGTTCATATATGTTCATGTTAGTGGTTGCAAGAAATACGTAAAATTATAAATTATGATGAAACTAGAAACAGATATTTTTGAGGGGGCCAGGCCCCTCTGAAAATTATTTAGGGGGCCATTGGCCCCCGTGGCCCCCGCGGCTCCTACGCGCCTGTACACCGAATTAATGAATAAGGTTGCGCTTTCTTCGCGAGATGATAAACTCTTCCTTATTCCTAATACTACCAAAACCTTAGCGTGGGGTCACCGTGACATAGATGATTACGGCCGTCTAGACGCCTTGCTGCGCATTGCCGATGACGTAGCAATATGTTCGCGAAACAGTATTCGTTATTACTTAACAGCAGAGATCCTACACAGCGGGAGCTTTCTTGTACTTTGTAGGTTTAGTTATTGTATATAGCATTTATAGTTTAGGCGGTGGTAGATTAAGAACACTAGCTTGTACGATATAGGTAGTAAGTTAAATTTTACGACAAATCTCATTGTTTGGGCCAGAATTACCAAGTATATTTGTTATTCAACACTGTGGTCACTCATGTTCAGCATTTACAATAATAAATTACTGTAAAACATAAAAAGTTTTTTATTTAAAGAAAATAAATAATAATAATAGTTACTTTATTCAACAGGAAAAAAACCCAGTTACAGAATAAAGATAAATACATAACAAAACCAAATTAAAATTATAATTGTAATGCAATGGCATAAAGGTGCTTATTAAGCTTAGTTTTAAACTGACAAAATCCCAGCCCAAATATATCCAATTCGTTACAAAACTGGTTGTACGTGTAACACATGGTAATCAGCGGACTACAAAAATGATAATTAGTTCTCGGATTGCCATACAAGAAAGATTCATTGTTACGTGTGTTAATACAAGGTACACGTATATTTAATTTGGCTAACAATTCCGGTGTAGAAGTTAGATTATTTACTATTTTAAACAAAAACAAAGTGATTAATTGAACTCTTCTTAATTTTAGAGAAGAAAATGAGAATACAGATAATAATTCAGAGTAGCTACCGTCAAATTTTGATCCATTGACACGCCAATACACAAATTTTAGGAATTTTTTTCTGAATTGTTTAAATTTTTTTAACTTGATAATTATAATACGGGTTCCATATAATAACACAATACTCGAGTTTAGATCTGACGTAACTGTTAAATAAATTCAATAAGGTTTTTGAGTTCAAAAAATCCTGAGTATTTCTAAAAAGAAATCCCAGACTCCGATTGGCATTTAATATTAACGTGTCCACATGGTCATTGAAAGACAATTTATTATCGTAAGTTACCCCAAGGTCCGTAAAGGTTGATACTCTTTTAATCGGTATAGAACCCAAAGTATATTCAAAATGTATAACATCCTGCTTTCTAGAATAAGTCATAGTAAAGCATTTTTTACTATTAAAAAATAATTTGTTTTTAATTGACCATTCATAAATTGCATTAACATCAGCTTGTACTCGTTCAAAGTCTACAACATTGTTGCTAGTTTTAAAAATTTTCAAGTCATCTGCATATAATAGAACTTCAGAGTAATTTACACAATATGTTATATCATTTATAAAGATTAAAAAAAGTAACGGGCCTAAAATGGATCCTTGGGGAACTCCAGAGGTAGCAAAGAAGTACTCAGAATTTATACCATTAACATAAACATATTGTTGGCGGTTGGTTAAATAAGACCTAATTAAGTTAACAAATTTCTCATGAAGACCTACACCAACAAGCTTCTGCAGCAAAATAACATGATCAACACGATCAAAAGCCTTGGAAAAGTCCGTATAAATGACATCAACTTGACTTCTGCTTTCCAGTGCTTCCGATACATATTGAGTAAAACCTGTTAAATTAGTAAGAGTAGACCGTTGGCTAACAAAACCATGCTGCTTCAAAGAAATCTGATGCAAGACCTGCCGGTATAGGCTTCCATGAATTACAGACTCGAATACCTTGGCAAACACAGAAAGAAGTGCAATTGGACGGTAATTATCAATATGATTTAGTTTCCCAGATTTGAAAATTGGACATATTTTAGCTATTTTCCATTTCTCAGGAAAAATATTAGTTGATATACATAAATTGAAAATGATCATTAGTGGTTCAACAAAGAATTCCGCACAACCCTTAACAACACATGTGGGCACATTATCAGGTCCAAGTGATCTAGTGTTTTTTAATTTAGCAATACACATTTTGACCTCATTGTCCGTAATGTTGCTCAAGACTATGCTGTAATTATTAATATTACAAGTTCTATCAATTCCATGACTTGAGCTATCATTTGGAGAAAAATTGCTACTAAAAAATGTTCTAAAACCTTCAGCAACAATTTCATTCGTTCTTAAAATGCTATCTTGCGAAAACATCGGAACTGGTATGCCAGAGTTTTGCTTTTTATGTTTAATAAAGGTCCAGAAAGATTGAGGATCAATAGAGATGTTTTTTTCCACCTCATGAATGTAATTAGAGTAGGCGTGTTTAGCTTTATGTTTAATCAAAGTTCTAAGTTCCTTAAATTTAGTTTCATATTGGGCACACTTAAGTCGTCGAAAAAGTTTTCTATATTTATTTTTTTGTTTAATTAACCTAATTATATCTCCGGTGAACCAGTTTGGATATTTCCTGTGAGATTTGGTTACCTTAGGAACAGTTTGATCAAAAATATTATATATTACTTTATAAAATAAGTCAACTGCTTCATTTACATCAGAGCAATTGTTGAGGAAATTCCAATTTGTAGTACTAATAAGTTGATATATACCAAGAAAATCAGCTCTATTAAAGTTAAAGAATGTTTCCTTGTTAGGAGTCAAAATTTTATTCTTAGTAGCACCGTACTCATAATTTATAATCAATGGGGGGTGATGCAAATCCTCCGGTACAACGCTATCCTCACATCTCATAACTGTCACGTTATTTAGGTTAGTTACAACTAAATCTAAGATACGGGAATTGTGATTAACAATATCATTCAACTGATCAAAATTAATTAAAGAAGCAAAATTAACAAAAATTCTTACACAGCGCAGACAAATCACAAAAATTGCACTTATTTATATAATACTGATAAACATCCGTTAAATTAAAATCACCAATTATAATTGATTGAGAATTAAAAATAAAAGGCAATGCAATAATACTATCGTAAATTAAGCAATAGTTTTCTGAATTAGTATGCGGGGGAATATATACAACAATAACATAAAAAGAAACATAATTGTTGACTGTAACTTTAACGCAAACCGAATCACAACTAACAACCGGGCATAAGAAAGGAATAAGCTCACATATGTAGTTGGTAGATACAGCTAAAAGCACTCCATCTCCATTGGCGCGACCAGTAGCAGTAATATCCCTATCCTTCCTAAAAACCACATAATTGTTGTCAAATAATTCACGATCACCTATAGAACTATTCAGATTCGTTTCCGTACAAGCTATCAAAGAATATTCGCGCAGGCAGGATTCCACAAACAGCTGTTTAGTTTTTGTCCTCAAGCCACGTACATTTTGGTAGTAAATAGACAACACTTTATGCGAAAGTACTCCACTAGAAACGCGACTAAGATTATGACGACCCTATTTTTGCGGTAGGTCCTGATCACTGAGAATTTTTACGGGTGGCGAATTGTCACTCTTTTTTAGAAATATTGTACCTTTTTTAGTCCATAAATATTTGTAATCACATTCCTTTTTCGCAATGTTTGCTTTCCATAATAAGAACTTGTTTGCAGGTGTTAGATTCTCGTTAATAAATATTCTCCCAGTACCAGAATTTGGTAGAATGTCATTATTTTAAATAATGAACTTCTTTCTGTTTTGGATAAATGCATCACGGGTACTTCTTCTTAGAAATTGAACTATAACAGGAGCCGGTCCGTTACCAGATCTAGTAGGCAAGCGATGTATAGCTTCAACTTCCATGCTATTAAAATTATCTATACCAAGTTTATCAGCAATGACGTTTAATTTACTTAGAAGATTTTCATCCCTTTCTTGAATTAGGCCGTGTAATTCAATGTTTTTATTCCGGGAATACTGGTCCATGTTATTTATATGCGTTTTAAGTTCGTTAATTTCCTTATCCTTCTCAACCAATTTATCTTGAATACTAGCCACCTTGACATCACTTAAGTTTGCGCGATCCGTGATTTCCTTTATTTCAGTTTGCATTACGGAAATACTGGACGATAAATTAGCAACTGTTTGAGTCAATTGCTGAATGCTGTTGTTCATTAGCGGCAGCAGCTCTAGTTGCTTCCTAATGTGCATAAGATGTTCATTATTGGTTTTTACTGCACTCTGAGTATCAGGAGTAAAACAAAAAAAGTGTTTTATTGAAAGAGTTCTATAGAATCATAGTAAGTTATACAACATTGTTTTTGGATATCCAGGAATTGTGACGAGTATCGAATCCCAACCACTTTACGTAAAGCTGATTACCCTTCTTCTTCAACACCTTTTCTACCAGGTATACGTCCGAGTGTTTGGTTTTCTGTAATTCGTGCTCGTAAAATCCACCTTTGATTTCCTGCCCTTTCTGATCGGTGAGTCTGTAGGTGGTAGGATTTGTAAGTCGCACTGTGGCTATTTTGAATATTTCGTTGCTCCAGCTGGGTGTGTAGCCCTTGCTAAATATCGAACGATATTTACTAATGCGTACAAAGTCTCCTTTAGGAAACTTTTGAGGTGTCGGATCTACAGTTTTTGTGTGGCTGTACACGGTGTGTAACAGACGTTTGGCATTTTTAAGATTAACTTCAGCCGGCTTCATACCTGTTGTGCTATGCCTGGTTGTGTTATATTTCCTTAAAAGTTGGGGCAGAATGTCCAACCATTTGTAGGACCCTTGCAAACTAAACTGCTTCCACATCATGTTCTTAAGGATGCGGTTACATCTTTCTACGATGCTGCTTTTCATAGATGAATACGTGCTGTAATGATTTATCTTGTAACGTCGCATCAATGCTTGAAAATCGCTGTTATAAAATTCTTTTCCCAAATCGGTTTGAACGTTTTTAGGAGACACCTTCATATTAGCAAGAACTTTTCGCATTGCTGCTGCTACATTTTTTTCCGTTTTCCGTTTTACCGGAAGAGCCGACAAGTATTTAGAAAACGCGTTAATAACGGCTAAAATGTATCGATAACCTTTATTGCTTCGTGCATATGGCTGCATCTCCACCAAATCCGCTTGTAGTAAATCACGCAATCCTTTGAGAATCACCCGTCGTCTCTTGAAATTTCTGCGCGCTGGTTTGTGAAGTTCTGCGACTAGATCCTCCTTAGGACTCATTGTCGAATGTTGCTGTATCGACTGCTATGGGACATTTAAGCAGCAGTTGCACGTATAACTTATTGTTTATGGATTCGAATTGCAGTTTATCTCCTCGCCGCAATGTCTTACCGACAAGCGTGGTGTGTCGCATGCCGTTGATGTGTGATACTACCAAAGGTAGACTTGAACACTTATGATCTCACTGATCGTTAACGGAAAAATGTACTCCTTATTACCGAAAATTTTGGAATATCCGTTTTCATCGTACCCACGTCCCACTAGCAGCAGTGGTACTTCTATATGGAGTTGGTTTACATTTTTCAGTTTCATAAATATATGTTTGCGATGAGAACCGTAGCGAGCGCTATGGTAGTGGCGTCCAAATTTGTCTATAGGCATTACTCTATCGTCTAACACCTTCTGATCGTAATTCAATAGGTACTCCGCTTTTGTACTCGCCTTAGTGAATTATTTTTGCATCTCGTAGAGCTTGGGTGATGCTTACGATTTCGTTGGAATGGCCGGTGTGCCCCGCTACCTGAGAGGCTAGTAATATGAGCAGACGATCCACTAATGAATTTGGATCCTTCCAAGCAACAAATTCCACTTTTTTATTGGTTACTGTTAATAATCCCCTACCGGTACGCCGGAGGATGTACTCAGGGGGCGTACTACTTTTATATATTTCGAGCCGGCGTTGCCGCTTATCCCTTGGGTTGGATCGTAGTTCTTACGATTTGCGGCGGACCGGTTCACTATGTCATGGTAATTGTCAAGATCTTTGGTTGTATAAGTCAACGGGTTCTTTTTGAACATCAATTCGTAAAAGCCAGGAATGCCTTTGTATACTATTCTATTGCCGTGATCTGTAATAACCATGTCCTGACCCTCAAAAGTAAGCTGTTTATTTACAATTGCAAACTTATCAGTGTCTATGTCCCATCGAACTCCATAGTGGAGATCGTACTTGCTCTCTGTATCCCGTATCATTCCCTCGATATATTTTCTAGCTAACCCTAAGAACTGTTCCAGGTATTCCCCTAGAACTTCCGGTTCCATCATTTGTCGCACGGTTTCCCTAGCCTCTGCTACCGAACTTTCAATTGCCGCTTCTTCTTGAGCTTCCAGCTGTTGCTCCTCATCCGGTAAACTCTCATACAATACTTCTCTGTCAAGAAATCTAGGTGTGGATGTTACAAACGCCGAAGTCGACGGTCCGGAAATGGCAATGTCGGGGGTTGACGCTCGTACGGGGGTTTTGCCATTTCTTGGAAGGGGTACGATAGACGGTGTGGACACTCGTCGTTTGATGGTTCTCAGCATGGGTCCTACTTCTTGCTGTATTGTTTGACCACCTTCTTGCTTGATGGATGTTAGCAATTCCGTGAGTCGCTGGGAAATTGGTTTAAATTGCTCCGCAAGAGCCGTCCGCGATTCGGCAATATCTGCTTTTAAAGTTTCATATTTCCGCCTGACAGCCTTTCTAGATTTAATAAGATCGCTTACTAACCGTTTGTCCGTGTTGCTATTACTCTCGTTGTTCGTAGACTAATAATTTGCACAGCAGTTGTCCATGCCTATATAGTGAAATAACTGTCGAACCCTTTTCTATAACGGCCGGGGTTGATTTCGGTTTCTTTGTCGATAACTAAAAATCCATAATCTTTGGTCCAACAGTGCGAACATAAGTTTTTAAACTTTTCGAATAACATGTCTGTGTTTACGTGATCATCGTAAATGTGTTTAAGATTGGTGTGGTCTTGCCGGAATACGATTATGATATTTGCATTATTTCGTACCAGTTGTTTTGGAATTGATGAGTAAGTCTGACAGAGGTAAAAACAATCTATATTTCGATGACGTCCGAAACTGAAATAATCTCTAATTATGCTTTCAGTATCGCACGCCACGTCATTAAACACAATAACAGAATTTTCTTTCGCTTCGTGTGGTTTGATAACCTCACACCCCTCGCTGAATTCGTAGAATCCAATTTGTTTTAGTGACTTCAGGAGTATCTCCAGAAATTTGTATTTAGGTTGGTCGAGGGTTTTGGAATACAAATACAAGTTTTCAAACCGCAACCCATTGCGGTGCACCAAAAGACTGATCATCACATTGGTTTTCCAAGAGCCGGAAGGACCAATGATCAAACTCCTTTTACATCCCATACCCAGTAAAGTGCCGTGTCGTCTGTACCTCTGTGATATGGAATTTACTGTATGATTTACTACCGGCAGCGAACATTTTTGTTTCGCAAGTTTCACGTTCTCCATCGTTTTCGGACGGAGACGAACTAGCTTCTAACCGCGTTGTGCTAAGTATATATCTACCCCTTTGAGCTTCACACCGTCAGTCGCTCTTCGACGAGCGTTTGTTTAAGATGAGTTATACTAGACGTAAAACTCGTAGTCGTCGTCGAATCGTAAGACGAAAAGGTTGCGGTTTGTTGAACACCCTTATTGACAAGTTACCCTTCGAATTACATATACCAGGTTACAAGTTTTGCGGACCTGGTACTCGTTTAAACAAACGGCTTTCTCGAGGTGATCGAGGAAGAAACCCTCTGGACGAGGCTTGCAAGCAACACGACATCGCATACTCACAATCTAGTAATCTTTCGACACGTTACGCGGCGGATAAAGTTCTTGCACAGAAAGCTTGGGAACGCGTTAAAGCAAAAGACTCTACTCTTGGGGAAAGAGCGGCAGCTCTTGCTGTTACAGGAATTATAAAAGGGAAAACCAAACTCGGCATGGGAGTCTTGCCGGAAACGGAAGCGTACAGAACTTCTTATGGAAACACCCCGGAAACGAAGACGTACACTACCTATTGCCGCCCAAAAATTTGGTACGGGAGTATCTAGAAAACGAAAGCGTACAAGGTGTAGTAGGCGTAAACGTATTGGAGGCGCTGTCGTTTTTAAATCGCGAAGGAAATGTCGAATTCGTTCTAGAGTAGTACCTGTTCCCAAGTGAGGAGGTATATTTCCGCTTGTACCCATACTTGCTGCATTAGGAGCATTGGGGTCCCTCGGAGGCGGTGCTGCAGCAGTCGCTAAAGCGGTAGGAGACTCAAAGGCTGCTAAAAAGGATCTCCAGGAAAAGAAGCGACATAACAAAGCTATGGAATCCATTGCTCAAGGAAAAGGGCTATATCTACAACCGTATCAGTCAAAAAACTACCGTTAAAGCTACCGCTCCGAGCGTTGACGAACATCGATATTGCACAGTACGTTAAACGCCTAGAAATTCCCCATTTTAGGGGAATATTTATGCGAGATGCCCTACCCGACAAAATTCGTCAACGAGAATGTGGTGTTACTAGCTTAGACTGTTCTGTATTTCGATAGCATAGGTCGCTTACAACCTCCTCCCGAATTAGTAAACTACTTTCGCAGCGACGGTAGCAACAACACAATTATGTACAACTCTAATCGATATCAAAAACTCACGTCATACACATGCGGACATTTGTGTCTCAAATTCTTATATAACTTTGCTAAACCGCTTTTGTCGTCAGTTTCAGTGTTGCGCTTCATCATGTCCAGTATATTCACTCTTACGGGAGATTCATCTGTTCTTACTGCAAATTTTGACCCTCCCATTTTCTTAGACGATGGTAGCGAATACGTCTTGGGATTGTTAAGTTTCGAAACCTACTATACTATTCCAAACGTTAGACCTCCCAACAATAAATTTCACCTTGTTGGAGAACCTCCTGTTATTATACTGGAGGGAGCATATGAAATTACGGACATTGCTGAATTTTTACATAACCAACTCGATTCTGAAGTGGGTGTTAAACAGGTACTGCTACGTGGAAACAACAGCACCTTAAAAACCGAAATAAAGTCCACCGTTCCAATAGACTTTCAAAACGACAATACTATCCGCGACATGTTAGGCTTTAAGAAAAAAGTTTATGCTGCAGATAGGTGGCACACAGCTGAACATGTTACGAAAATTTTGAACATCAACTCCATTCTTATTCATTGCAACATATCCGTTGGTTCATATAAAAATGGTAAGCCCGGCCATATCATTCACAATTCTTCCCCATAGTACCGCCCGGGTACAAAATAGTGGAAACCCCTAACCCAGTCATCTATCTACCGATCAGCACGAAACAAATCACTAACTTAACTATTAAAATACTAGATCAATCGGACAATCCTGTCAGTTTTAGTAAGGAGGCCGTCACGGTAACATTACATTTAAAGAAACTGTAATGGGTTTTCGATTCACCACTTCTCCGTACCGCCCCTGCTTCACTTCCTATAAGAATCGTCGCCCACACCCTCGTAAGATCAGTACGGCTTCGTCCACCACGCCGCTAACTAAGGCAAACAGAGACTTCTTGCGGTCCTTGGGCTTTACAATAGTGCAATGAGTATTTTAAATATTGGAGAGCGAGTCCTCGTCGACACTTCCATCATTAGCAATCAATTGCACACATCAACCGTATACAAACCCTTTTGACTATAACGATGAAATTCGATATCCAATTCCCGAAGATATGTCAACTCTTCCCGGCCTGAACTATCTGTATCTAGAGGGAAAGTTGCGGAAGGAAAACGGTGAAGTTATAACGGCTAAATTCCTTAACAACGGTTTGGCTCACTTATTTAGCGAAATCCGATACGAAATCAATGGTGTCGTTGTGGACTCTGTCACCAAACCTGGTATTACATCTACTCTTAAGGGATATGTGTCCTACAGTTCCGCTGACGTTAAAAAGCTTCAAAATGCTGGGTGGTTTGCCGCTGGCGATACTCCCATTACCGATCAGGAAGGCAACTTCAGCGCCCTCAGTATCTCACTACATTTTTAAATCCCCGTTCGGCTTCAATTCCTTAACACCTCATTTACAACAACAAGCCCACGGGGTAATGACTAATCACCATTGCATCGGCTGGAATGAGGGATTTACTCCAGCATACATGTTTCCTGCAATCTTGCGACGTCTTCTGCAAGGTGCCACCGAAGTATATGTGAAAGGTCGAGAAAAAGCAACTTTTCTACGCCGCTTTACTACCATCCCAATCATCAAAGTGGAAGAAAGACCGGCCCTCACCCCATCACAACCCGCTTGTTTATATCATTCCAAACCGATTTTTTATTGTGCTTTATCTAACATGTATCATATTTATAATCACTACATAATGGAATAAAACAACCTTTTTTAATTTTTATCGTTTTTATTTGTTTACAATATATGCAGTTTAACTACATGGATTAAACATCTACGTACTAGTGAAAAAACGTTCTACATAAATTGTCTACCTATGTTCGGCGCGCAAGACGTCTCGCAGTACTTCATCCATAGTAAGTATCCTCCGATGGAACCGAAACCTATCCACACCTTCTCGTTCCCACCGTCCTCTCCGAGTTTCTCGATACGCATATGTCTACGTATGCAAATTGTACATCTGATTCTTCGAGTCCTCAAACTGCACACTCTTCTTCAATTTCCTTCCTCTCTATAAAGGCTTTTACTTCACACATATGCCATTCTAGACCAAGACTATCCATTAAATCTACAAGGAGGCCTTCATTTATGGCTCCGTCTAAAAATAGTCAACCGACAGCTGCACCATGTGAATGTGGATGCACAAACAGCAAAACGGCCAAATCTGCCTAAGTATCCTCGTTCTCAAGATACTCAAACAACACGAGCCACCAAAGAGCATGGCCATCGCGCGGGTTTTTGCTCGACTTCACAAGATGCAAGGCACATTAAGCCAGAAAATGCTGGGTGTTCATATACAAATACTACGCGGTCTAAGCCGAAATTATATGCTAAGGAGAATAATTCGAGTAACCGCGAAAGCCTCAAACAATACAAATAATAATCAGTTAAAATTGAATTAACAACGGTCTATCAAAATGACATTTTATAGTTTAATAAATTAGGTACCTAGTCTAGAACTGTACAAATGAAAACTTCATAGATAATCAATTCGTAATACAGGGAGATCACAAATAAAATTGATGAAAATCATGAAAAATATGACCACTGTCTACACTGAACTTTATAAAGCTGCATTTGAACTACAATTAATTTATATTATTAGTTCATGTGACTTTAACGCAGTCTAATCGGTTACACAAATATGCAAAATTATGTTAATTAAACCAAATGTATAGACTAAATTTATAGGTAACATTAAAATTCCATGTGGATAAGTTAAACAAGATGTCGAAAATAAATTTTAAAAGTTAAAAAAAATTGACAATTCTACAGTCGCGGCCATAAAAACCGGGACAGTTTTTTTGACCTAATTTTCAAAATGCGAAAAGAAGTGCTGACAATTCTAATTAATAAATGTCTTCAAAATTCATTGTTCAGATTTGAATAACGACTTTTGATGACATTTAATAATTAGAATTGTCAGTGTCAGCACTTCTTTTCGCATTTTGAAAATTAGGTAAAAAAAACTGTCCCGGTTTTTATGGCCGCGACTGTATGTCAACAAAAAGCAAGTTTATTTTTGATCTCTCTGTATGTTGGCACCACGTAATATTCACTTACAGTTCAAGGTGGACTATAAGTAAATTAATACTAAAGCCCTGTAACATTTTCACAGCTTATTAAATTTTGAAGTTAACATTGCGCACATCGTCTCCACTTTTAAAATCTGTTTGTTTAGTGTCTACATCGCATTTATTAGAGAAAAAACCCGCTCCATGGTTGCATTGCGCATGCACAGGAGATATTATACGAGAGAGAGGCTACATGGACTACAGCTGCTATTCGATTGGTACATTCAATCGTACGAATGCATTTTATGGTGAACGAGTTTTTAGAATCTATCAAACGTCAAACGCGAAATAAAACTTCACAGTTTTCGCAGCAATATATTTCGAATGTAAGAATATACTAAGAAATGCGGGACGCATTTGACATTTTGCGGGACGATGTAAATGCATTATTTGAATGCAGGACGAGTACTGCTATTGCGGGACCGTCCCGCACAATGAGGGATGGTTGGCATCCTTAATTTAGTATTACAATTTGTTGACAGATAGGTATCCATGACGCCGATGTCCATAAATATTATGCCTAGTGGCAAACAAAGTATGAAAGCACTGGCAACATTGCACGTTTAACCTCAAAATGTCAAATTAGACACTTTTGTGAGCCTCCTGAACATAACAGCTGATTCTGACAAAATGTCAGAAAGAGATTCTAGGGAGTTTTAATTTTATTAAACATAAAAACAAAATTCCATGTCTACCTACCGGGAAAATAACTATTGAACGGTTTATACATAATTTTTTTTAATATAGTAATAGAATAAGAAAATAAAAATAATTTATTTGAACAAGCTGTTTATTTAGCAAATACATACATTTTAGAAACACACAAACGCAATAATAAGCGACACAGATATTGAAATACGAAATAACAGACCTACCAACGACCATATCAAATATTTATAAAAAACATAAGAACCACTTAAACACAAAAATAAATCTTTTTTTCTTTCTGCACTTTCTGCATTTTTAATTATCAATTATTATCACACAACAAGCACAACACATTTCCAAACACCACTTACTTTTTTATCCATTTTGAATAAATATAGTCTAAACCAGGGTCTAAACTTCAGCTCAAAACGCGAAATGAAATAAATATTCTAACCACGAATAGCAAATTTGTGAGTTGCGACAAGAATTTTTTTGTTTGCATGCTTCGGCCGAAACGGGCCGTTCGAAACGGCCAAAGCCGAATAACTGAAAAATAGGCCAATTCGGTCAAATACCAAAGCCGAATCGATGCTTCGGCGCATCCCTACTAATCCTGTATTGGCAAAATATATATGGATAGATGTGCCTTTAAGTCTAGTAATAAAATATTATTTAAAATATGTATGTTCACTGGTATTATTAAGAAACAGTTCAATTTATTGTAGAAGTTTATTTAAAAATCTTAAAAATATATAAAAATTCAACTAGAAACCAAGGCATTAATTGAAACAATTTCATTGTACAATTCGCGATTGTGATTCGATAAATTCAATGACTGTCCGTGTGGGTCGTCCAGTCATTCCCTTCCCTAGGTACGCATTGCTCCCACCTGGTAATGCAACAGCTGCAATGTCCAAGTGTACCCAATCAACACACTTGGGTACAAATTCTTTCAGAAACGCAGCTGCTGTACATGACCCACCGCCTCTGCCTTTGCCAACGTTATTAACATCATAGGCTACATGGTCTGTCATATCTTTAGAGTATTCTTTCCACAAAGGCAAGCGCCAGACACGGTCTCCAGTCTTGCTACCGGCTTTCTCTAGCAATGTGTATAATTTATTTGAGTTCGTAAATACCCCAGCTGCTGCACTTCCTAGAGCTACTTGTATAGCACCTATGAGCAAAAATAAATGTCACTATTTGATAATAGAGGAATGTTACATTGTTAAATATTAAGCAATATGGTGGAGTTGGACAAACAATGGAGATATACCTACGCATGCCAAAAATATATAAAAATTTGAAGATTTTGGTTATTCTAGAAGTATCTTTCAAAGAGAAACTGGTTCATTACTTCTACGAAAGGAAAACATTTATACTAAATATAACAAACTGGATCAATGGTGGCAAAGCCACTATTGATATGAACAGTGGCCATATTGAGCCTTTATTATGAATTCATGAAATTGGGTTATCGTGACATATGTGGTATGTAGTTTTATTACCATAAATTTATATTTAATGTTGCATTATGAGGTGAGCTACAATTTCCAGCCCATGGCAGTGGTGCTACCAACATTTTACGCAGATAATGCAATAAGTAAACAAACAACAGAGTGGTATTCAAAACAGTTTACCATCATCTATCACCATGTGAAATTTGGTGGTGCATTTACCTATGCAAGTATTTAGTCTCAAATAGAAAAGTAATCCAAATGTCATGAATAATCAACCTGTAATTGAAAAAAATGGTTAATTATCAAAGTTATTTACTAAGTATATTTGATAGGTAATTTTTGGTTTGCCATTTAAAATACTCAACTACCTATTATAACTTCTTTAGTGTTATACCAACAAACCTTATAGTGAAACCCCTCTTAACGGACACCCTCAATAGTGGGCACCTTTACACAACGGACGATTTTTAGTGTACAGAACTGTAAGGAATATGTTCGTTACAGAGAGAGTTCATTGCAACTGTAAAAAAAATCTACTTAATATTCATGTCCAACTACAGTTTTTGTTTAAAAAAAGTTTATCAAGGTTCGAGAATGATCTAAAACTTCTTTTTTCCACTTGATTTTGAATTTGACTAAACGAGTGCCTAATTGGAAAACTGCAACATATTGCTTAGCGTAGCAAATACTGCAGATGCAATTTTGGTTAGATACGTACCATCGGCTTTACATGCTCAAATCAAGTATGAATCGACGGTTTCTGGGCATAAAGCACCCTCAAAGATTCATCAACAACTGGAGAAATATATATACAGGATGTTCGCTGGTGTAAGGTCACTACTTCACGTACGTACAAGGGTGATTATAAGTCAAAAGTAAAGAGTGACATTCTACATTCTATTTTTACTATTAAAAGAATTACAGCCATTTTTTGTTAGATGCTTAAAAAATGAATAAAAGATGTATGTTTTGAGCAAAATAAATTTAAAACTTTAAAAGCTTCGACTTGATCTTGTCATAATATTTTAGAATTTAAGATAACTGTGGTGGAATTTCTTCTTTTGCAGACCACAGACATTGAATTTATTCATGACTACTTTATGCAGCTTTGCACTTAAGTGGGATGTCGACAAGAGGTCTGCAAATGTTTGACTTTACGCTCCAGTCGAGGTTTAACATCTGAAGCAACATGTTGTTCGCACGACACCTCTCCAGTCACGTATTTCGAGAAAGGGCTCGTCACTTGAAAGAAGCAGACGTGCTGTAGGGTCCGCTGTCTTGCTTACGTAAGTAAGGTCAATAGATCAACACACTAAGTGTAAGGTACCGCCATTAGTGATTTTTTATATCTATCCTAGTAACACGATTTTCTCAAACTGGGAATAAAAATCGCAATTTAAAGGTATTTCGACGTAACTTTGACAAATGCTATTGTTGATAGATAATAAGTAACATAACCTAACATATTTTTGGCTTTACAGCAGTGCCAGTATACCATAACACAAAAATCCCCAAAACTATTATCTTCCTTACTGCACTTGGGAAATTTGCATGTGTTATCTTTGTCTTACAATTTTCTCACACGAAGAATGGAATGGCAGTACCTCTCGTTAGTGTGTTGATCTAGTGACCTTATACGTAACAGTAGTCATATGTGAGAGGATTTTATTGTTGATTAGGGTGTTATTTCCAATTTCAGTTAGTGTCAAAATTGCTGATTACATCCCCATCACATCTTAAGTAACATAGTTGTGTTCAGCCATTGTGGTTATACCGACGGCCTTTAGGCCACTATGTGAATAGATTATTCTCGACCCTAATTCCCTTCGACACTGCGCGGGCAAAGTTGAAGACATCTCATCGCTACAGAAGGCAATTTTCCCCATCTTCAGAATAAAGAGACTGCCGACTGCTCACCATGTTGGAATTTGTATGCTGAATTCACAATATAACACCAGTGTGTTGTCAAAAGTGCTTTGTCACATTTCAAAAGACTGAATTAGAGTTATGTGAAATAAATTTTTAAGCTAATGCCAATAATTCATGAATTTATAAACATGTATCAGATAGATTTGAAGTCAGATGTTTAACCTCGCTATTCTGTTCGCATTCAATGTATGGCTGTACTCAGAGCTGGGCAAAATACTTTTAAAAAGTATTTAACTACTAAATACTAAATACTTTATGAACATTGAATATATTATACTAAATACTTTTTATGACCAAAAAGTAGTTAAATAATAAATACCTACAATATTAAATAGTTAAATACTTTTATAAAAGTAATAAAATACTTTAAAAGTATTTAAATGTTTTTACATATTTTAAAAGTATTTAAATATTTTAAAAGCATTTAAATACTTTTAGTTTTTAGATATCACTAAAATGTAAAAAGACTTGTGAAGTATCTATATATATAATAGACTTGTCCGGGACGCTGTTTCAGCAGCCAAACCGTAAGAGATAGAGAAAAAAGTTATTAAAGTTATATGTTTGGAATGGTCATGTCAGGTCAGGAACCGTATTTCAGTCTCTAACACTAATTATTATATTAATTATCCCAATCCTAACTTTTTAGGTTAGATTCTAGGCAAATTTTATCAAGGCGAATGCGACTGGTAGTTTGCTACCAACAATGACGTCATATACGTACGTGTGGTGAATACGCGTTCTATTTGCAAAACGGTCTTTTTTGTTTTTTTAAATGAGACATTTGTCCCACTGGTTGCTAGTTTAAATACTAATGCAGAATTTATAATCTTATTATCAGTTTAACAGTTTTTCAAAACTAAATTTAAAGTTCATAATTTTTATTCATTTGAATACTTGTAATAAATGTTGTAAGCCAAGTAGTACAGATGGCATAACTTAAGCTATTTTACATGAATTATTAAAAACCCAAGAAGTAGATATATATTGCTTTGTGGTGAATGCATAGTTTAGATGTTATGTTATGTTATTTCGGCAAAAAAATCTTAAAATCCAGGAAATACTTATTTGATAAAATTACTTACATTGAATATTAACAAAAAGTAAAACAAAGTTAGTTAAACAAATGTAAATTTAAAACAATATAAACGTATTTTTTAATTTTTCTTTTTCATATACATAACAGTTCCTTCACATCTTTGCCATAAGTTGTAGGCCTTCAGCTAATAACAAATTTGAAGATCAATTTAAATTTTTCAGTTCAAATACCAAGTTGTCCTTTAAATTTAGCATCTGAGGTTAAATTTTTTATATTCGAGGAAGAAAAATACTTGAGATTTTCTGTTTTTAGTTTTTCCAGATTAATTTTAATACTGGCGATTGTTGGTATCACAAATCCATAATATATATTAGCTTTTCCTTTCAGAATATCTAATACTAAAACCAGTGGCAAATACTTTGCAAATTATTTAGTATTTAAATACGTTTTTGAAAGTATTTAATACTTTTAGGCTATTTAAATATTTTTAGAGTATTTAAATACTTTGAGAATATTTAAACAATCTCAAAGTATTTAAATATTCTTAAATGCTGACGTTTTGGACGTTTAAAATTACGCAAAAAGTATTTACTAGTTAGAAATACATTTTTTTAAGAAATACAAGTAGTTACATACTCTCAAAGGTATTTAATTACCTTTATTTCTTCAAGAAATATATTTTCAACTAGTAAATACTTTTTGCGTAATTTTAAACGTCCAATACTTCATCATTTGAGAATATTTAAATACTTTGAGAATATTTAAATATTCTCAAAGTATTTTATACTCTAAAAATATTTAAATAGCCTAAAAGTATTTAGATACTTTCAAAAATGTATTTAAATACTAAATAATTTGCAAAGTATTTGCACCTATAAATACATATACAGGCCATTAAAAAGTAGTGTACAGTAGTGTTTAAATAAAAAAAGTATTTACAAATATAAATACTGCCCAGCTCTGGCTGTACTGTTGAGGTTAATATGACCCCATTCATTATATAATTAATAATAAAATAACGAAATGGTAAATTTTGAGAATGAAATTGCATTCAATAAGTAATATTAGTAAATACATATACAGGCCATTAAAAAGTAGTGTACAGTAGTGTTTAAATAAAAAAAGTATTTACAAATATAAATACTGCCCAGCTCTGGCTGTACTGTTGAGGTTAATATGACCCCATTCATTATATAATTAATAATAAAATAACGAAATGGTAAATTTTGAGAATGAAATTGCATTCAATAAGTAATATTAGTACACACTGAACAACGCAAAGGCTTGCAGTTCTGTGAAGTGGGTTTTACTATGATTTAGTATCAGAGCTCTGTGAATGTAGTACTTATAGCAAATTGAAGTCAGGTGTTGACAAGTTTTAACAAGTACTACAATGTTGACTGGTAGTAAAATTGCTAGAAAACATTGCATGTTGCTGGAAATGCCTATTTATTGAAATTTTAGCATGATTTAACTACTAATCAGTTGATAAAATGACTTATGGTGTCATATTGATCCCAATAGTATATACGTAACAATTACAAATGTCTTAACAAAATTTTTAAAAATTGGATGAAGTTGCTTTATAACAACTGAAGCCTTCACACTAAAAAACAGCGTAATGAAAATGGTTTGGGGTCAAGAGGTCATACTGACCCCAACAGTAATGCCTATCAATTCTTATACTACCGTGAGATCATTTAAAAACAGGACAGACAGTGCCATGGAATTTCTGTTTTAGATTCGAACTTTGGTTAACAGCCATCTGTCAATTTATTAACTTAACCTCAAACAACACATAAGCTTCATTAAACGTCAAAAATTACAGTAAATGTTCAAAGACAGAGATACCAACGCATTCTCTTTGAACATTTACTGTAATTTTTGACGTTTAATGAAGCTTATGTGTTGTTTGAGGTTAAGTTAATAAATTGACAGATGGCTGTTAACCAAAGTTCGAATCTAAAACAGAAATTCCATGGCACTCTCTGTCCCATTTTTAAATGAGCTCACGGTATAACGTTCCAATGTAACAGAATGAAGAAGCTACAACTTACTGTATAATTAAGCCAGCACTTGCTGGTGAAAATAAAAATTTCTAATTTACGGTGTAAATCCTAACCATACAATATACTTTATTTCAAATAATTTCTTCAGCATATGCAATATAGTAGTACAAACCTAAAAAGTTACATGAAATTGTGTCTGAAATTTAAGTTACAATGTCTTATTCACTATATTGCATCAAAATATTCATTAAGGCTGTATGGTTCCTAGATTTATTAACAATGCTTTTATTTTTCTTTTAAAACTGTTCAAATTTTGCAAAATTTTCACCTAGTTTGGCAATTTATTGAATATCTTCATACACATAATATAAGAAGGAGTTTTTACTGTAAGGCTTAATCTATGAATTGAAATATTGATAGTAGTTGAAAAATTTGTCAATATACACCCCAAGAAATTTGGTTGCGTCTGATATTTCAAAATTGTATAATGGGAAACTTATCTCATTAAGCTTTTCTTTTTTGGACCTGTTTTCTCAAAAAGAACCCACTTTAGTTTCCGATCATTTAAAATTAATTTGTTTTGATCGAACCCTTTAGATTTTAGATAAATTTCACTTGCCTGGTCTTTTAGACTATTGAAGAATTCTGCTCCTGTAATTAAGTTTGAATTGTCTGCATAATTTACTAGGTTTCCCTCTATATTCTGCAAAATACTACATAGGTTATTTAAGAAAATGATAAACAGTATGAGCCCAGGACGCTCCCTTGGGATATGCCCACATGACTCTTTAATATGGCTGACTTATACTTGATATTATCCTTAGTGATTGTTACTCGTGTTTTCTGTCTGAAAGGTATGATTTTAGCCATTTGCTTGGCATTTCCTCTACTGCATTCATTGTGATATTTTCAATTGTAGCCTATCTGCTTTATTAAATGCTTACTATTCTAATTATATTTATTACTAGTGCACTTATTATATACAGTGCATTGCTTATATTTCTTATATTGTTTATGTTACTTATATAGTTGATATCACTTATACAGTGTGTCCAAGATAAGGAGGGCCAGTATGGGGATCTCGGTAACTGTAAGAGATACAAATTTGGTTAAATGGGAAGAAAGTTGCACAATTAAAGGACTAACAAAATTACGCTTAGAAATCCTTGATATGATTCTTCGTTTTTGAATTATCTCAAAAAAACCGAATTTTTGGATTTTCTATTTTATTTTTTTCTGGCGTTAATATTAAAGTTAGAGCAAAACTGATTAAACTTCCTTAAAGCAACTTTTAGTGGACTTAACGATTACGTTATCAAATTTTTTATCCGACGTTTCGTCTTCGAGAAACCATAATAATAATAATAATAATAATAAGATTTTTATTTAGCAAAAGCTAATACAATCAACAAAATGAGGTAACTAAATACATAAATACATACCAAATAAAAATGTTATTAACATAAATAAAATTCATTACCATAAATATAGAATTCAACATAAACAAAAATTATTAACATAAACTCTTTTTTAACCTCTGCTTAAAGATATGTACATTTCTTGCGCTTTTAATAAAATCGTCCAGTTCATTATACATTATCAGCCCCTTTACAAAAACAGTTCTAAACGCCCCCTCCGATTTCACCGTATTTATAAAAAAATTGTCCCGATTTCTAGTCAAATGATCATGTACATTCACACACTGAATATTCAAATGGTTGAAATAGTCCGGTAACAGCCCACTCTTCAGCTTGTATAAGAAGATCATACAATGATATTCAGCTAATTTTTGTACACTGAGCCAGTCAAAATATTGTAGCATGTCCTTTACCGGAGTATATTGATCACACTTGAGGATACTTCTCATACCCCAATTTTGTAGTTTCTGTAGCCTTGCAATTGCTGTTTTGTTTAAACTAAACCATCATCAACTTAATTTTTTTAAATACGGTCCTGGTTTTTTAATGCTAAATTTGTGAAGTCCTTTTCATTCTGAATTCAACAATGTACCACATGTTATGGTTTAATTACGTTTCGAGCTATTTTTGATCATCACCAGAAAACTTTTACGATACCGACCTGCATTTCTCATAATTTTGTGAAAATAAGTTCACACAGTAAGTTAGGCGTTTTTAGATGCCGTTAAAATATTGAAATGCACATCATAATGTCATAATTCTGATACATTAATTTAATAACCGACCAATAACTATTAACAATAAACAACAAATAAATGAACAAAAGATAGACAGAAAGAATAACAAAAAGAGTATTGAATCAATGTAATAGGTATTCAAAGTTTTGAAACTTTGAAACAGAAGAAGAACTTAGAAGATTGGTTCTTGAAGCCTTTCAAAGTATAACGCCAGTATTGCTGAATAATGTTTTAGATTCTACAGTTAGAAGATGTTATTTATGCTTAAAGAATGATGGCAACCTTTTTGAATACCTTCTGTAAATTTAATACCTATTAAATTGTTTCGATGTTCGTTTTGTTATTCTTTCTGTCTATCGTTTGTTCATTTATTTGTTATTTATTGTTAATAGTTATTGGTTGGTTATTAGATTAATGTATCAGAATTATGACATTATGATGTGCATTTCAATATTTTAACGGTATCTAAAAACGCCTAACTTCCTGTGTGAACTTATTTTTACAAAATTATGAGAAATGCAGGTCCGTATCTTAAAAATTTCCTGGTGATGATAAAAAAAAGCTCGAAACGTAATTAAACCATAACACGTGGTACATTGTTGAATTCAGAATAAAAAGGACTTCACAAATTTCGCATAAAAAAACCAGGACCGTATTTAAAAAAATCTGGTGTGATACACTCACACAACTTCCTTTTACAGTGATCTTATAAATAGTCAAAAATTTCATTTTTAATTTTTAAAAATTTGTCAAACATTTTCAAAAATTACAAATTCTACAAAAACGGTACAAAATAGAGCGTTAGTTGAAGAGACAAATTTTCTCTAGAATTTTAAGGTGAATTCGAAAATGTAATAATATACCGGGTGTTTTATTTAAAATAGGAGTTAATAAAAAAATTAGAAAAAAAAACAAAAGAAACCCACTTTAGAAGTATTCAACTGGAAAATCACCTATGTCACATCAATACACATTAAAAATGTAATAAAATGTAAAGTTTAAAAAAAATCGTTAGAGCCGTTTTTGAAAAAATCGAAAAAAACTGAAAAATCACAAGAGTAAACACCTACTTCCGGTTATGCGATTTTCTTCAAAAGCTCTCTCATCTACCTAGTACACAAAACTTATATATGAAGTTTCAACGCCATACCTCTTTTAGTTTTTGAGATATTCTGTTCACAGACAGACAGACACACAGACAGACACACAGACACACAGACCAATGAAAAAAATCTGGTGTGATACACTCACACAACTTCCTTTTACAGTGATCTTATAATTAGTTAAATATTTAATTTTTAATTTTTAAGCATTTGTCAAAAATTTTCAAAAATTACGAATTCTACAAAAACGGTACAAAATAGAGCGTTAGTTGAAGAGACAAATTTTCTCTAAAATCTTAAGCAGAATTCAAAAATGTAATAATATACCAGGTGTTCTATTTAAAATAGGAGTTAATAAAAAAAATAGAAAAAAAAACAAAAGAAACCCACTTTAGAAGTATTCAACTGGAAAATCACCTATCTCACGTTAATGCACATTAAAAATGTAATAAAAATGTAAAGTCTGAAAAAAATCGTTAGAGCCGTTTTTGAAAAAATCGAAAAAAACTAAAAAATCACAAGAGTAAACACCTACTTCCGGTTATGCGATTTTTTTAAAAAGCTTGCTGTCTCATCTACATAGTACACAAAACTTATATATGAAGTTTCAACGCCATACCTCTTTTCGTTTTTGAGATATTCTGTTCACAGACACACAGACAGACAGACAGACACACAGACAGACAGACAGACAGACACACAGACCAATGAAAAAAAATATGTTTTTTGGGATCAGGGGACTCTAAAACGTGAAGATCTGTTGAAAACTCAATTTCGAATTTTTGGGGTGAATCCAATACTTCCTTTACGGTAAAAGGAAGTAAAAAATATGTTTTTTGGGATCAGGGGACTCTAAAACGTGAAGATCTGTTAAAAACTCAATTTCGAATTATCCAATACTTCCTTTATAGTAGTAAAAGGAAGTAAAAATGAAGTTGATGATGGTTTCTCGAAGACGAAACGTCGGATATAAAATTTGATAACGCAAGCATTAAGTCCACTAAAAGCTGCTTCAAAGAAGTTTAATCAGTTTCGCTCTAACTTTAATATTAACGCCAGAATATAATAAAATATAAAATCCAAAAATTAGGTGTTTTTGAGATAATTCAAAAACAAAAAATCATATCAAGGATTTCTAGGCGTAATTTTGTTAGTCCTTTAATTGCGCAACTTTCTTCCCATTTAACCAAATTTCTATCTCTTACAATTACCGAGATCCCCATACTGGCCTTCCTTATCTTGGACACACTGTATAGTGTTAATATAATGTGTTTAGTAGGTACCTATTTTCGCCTAAAATATATTATTAATGATTTGTAATGTCTCTTTAGTAATAGTTTTGTTTTTATCCTGTAATTGGCTTTCTTTGCTGTTGAACAATAAAACATTATTATTATTATTTTTCCACAAATATCTAATTCTTGAATGAGATAACATAAAACAAATAACTTTTTGCAATTTTAATATTCTCTCAGAATTAGTTGCCAAACAACTGCTTGCTATAGCATAAGTATGGAATGAAAATGAACATAATAATATCCTCCGATCCTCACACAACTGATAAATACAGAATGCTTTAATTTTTTTATTACATAACACACAGATGCGCAACAGGTTGTAAAAAATTTATTATATGCACAACAATTATCAAAGCTCTCCTAAAATTGAATTGAAGTAGAAATTGAAGCTTTTATTTATTTTTGGGTTAATAAATCACGACCTACTATTAAAAATGTCTTTTGTTAATAACTCAGTAATTTATAAAAATAAACCTAATATCAGTGGAAAGATAAAGATAAGCTCTTTTCAAAAGTGCCATAGCCACTCTTGACGTGTATTTGAAATAAAGAAGCAAACGGGAAAACCGCAAAACCGTCAACGACCGCCGAGAGAACGTGAAATTCAAATTTAGGGCAAGTGTTTAATACTAAAGTGCCCGGGAAGAGAACCAATGAGCAATCAAGAACCCACAACAGGAAGACTAAGAGCGCACAGTACTGGTACAATAAAAGAACTTCTAAAAAGGAAGAGATTGCTTGAAGAACCAGAGTAATTTGAAAAGTGGGAAGCAGAACAGATAGTGGCCCGAAAAAGCACGAAAACAAAAAGAACACCAACAAAAGATAAACAGTAAACCCGAAAGAGCAAATAACAGCCAACAGAAAATAACAATAGAGATGGAAATAATTATAAAAAAACTAGACGAGCTAAAACATGAAGAATCAAAAGAAGAATTTGCAAAACTAAAGGCGGAATTCCAAAAAACAAAGGCATTACGTGAAAAACAGGCAGAACAATGGAAGAAGAAACAAGAGACACTGGAAAATAAAATCAGTAAACTGGAAGACGAACTAGATAAATAGGAAAGAGAAAAACGTAAGAACAATTTAATAATAAAGAGAGTGAAGATAGAACATAGGATAAAAGAGGAAGTAGAACAACTATTAAGATAAAAACTCGAAGCAGAGGTGAAAGTAAAACGCGGTTACTCTGTTAAAAGTAAGGGAAACAACCAAATAATATGCGTGGAAATGAGTTCTTGGAAAGATAAAAAGGAGATATTGAAAAAAAGGAATACTGAAGGGAACCAGAATCTACATTAAAAACGCCCAAACATATGAAGAAAGGAGAATACAGAAGAAAATATGGAATATAGCAAGAGAGGAAAACGGAAAGAGTAGGAAAACGAAAGTGGGATACCAGGCAATAACAATAGATGGAAGATATGTTTGGGATCCCACCAAACAAGGGATCATAAAAACCCCATAAAAAAATTAAATAAAACAAAAAGAAAGGAACTGAGATTAGGAACAACCCAAGCAATGAATAGGCAAACAAATGCAAATGGATTAAGAACAAAAACAAAAGAGAAAAAGGACAAAAAGAAAACCACAATGAAAATTGGGATATAGAATGTGAGAGGCATTGATGGGAAAGAAGAAGAAATAGTTCAAGAAATGAAACTACAGAAATTAGATTATCTAGGAATAACTGAAATAAAGAAGAAAGGAAGGGGTATAGAAGAATTGAAGGATGGCTACTGGCTATACTGGTCAGGTGTAGACACACAACAGAGAGGAGCTGAAGGAGTATGATTAATAGTGAAACCAGAAAACACGAAAAATATATCAAAAGAAAAATACATAAAGAAAAGATTACTAGCACTCAAAATAAAACTGGACGGAAATAGTAATTGGAATGGAATTATAGCATATGCACCAAACGACAATGCAAAGAAGTAGGAAAAAGACGAGTTCTTTGAGACACTACAAACAGAAATAGATAGCGGAGAAGAAAATATTATGGTGATGGGAGATATGAACAGGAAGAGAAGGAAATGAAAACAGAAACAAAGAAAAATATATGGGAATATACTGAGATAAAGTTAAAAATGACAGAATAATAGAACTGTGCATAGGAAATGACCTCATTGTAACAAATACAAAATTCAAACATAAAAATACTCATAAATACACGAGGAAGATAAAATCAAGAAATGAAAGATCAATTATGACTACATTTTAGAAGAATAAAAAACGTAAAAGTTAAACGACAAGCAGAAATAAGAAGTCATCACTACCTAGTAAAGATGAAAATGTTTACTAACAACAGCGTAAAATACAATAAAAGGAAAAAGCAGATCACAGTAAAAATTTAAAGTTGTAAATTGAAGAACACAGAAACCAGAACAATATATCAAGACAACCTAAAGAAACAGTTCGAACAGGAATCAAATGACGAGATAGGAATAGAAATCAAATGGCAACAATTTAAAGAAAACATACTTGAAGCAGCAAAAGCAAGCTGCGGAGAGTCAAGAACACAGCTTAAAAAAAGTAGATGGTGGACACCAGATATACAAAACAACGTAAAGAACAAAAAAAGGAAATGGAAAATATATCTAGAAACAGGAAAAGAAGAAGATTATAAAACATATAAATGTGCTAGAAACAAAGTCAAAAAAAACAATCAAAAACGCAAAACAGCAGTCGTGGGAAGAATTTGGACACAAGATGAAAGAAAACTATGCAGAAAGCCAAAAGCTATTTTACAGCACATTAAAACAAAAAAAAGACAAAACACCAAGACAAATGAATGACAAAAGTAGAAACGTATTAACAGACGAACAAAATATAATGAGAAGATATAGAGAATATTTTGAAGAACTAACAGAGTTAAAGGAAGGAGAATCAGAAGAAGAAAACAACAAAGAAGAACAAATAGAACATAATAAAGAAACGAATATACAACCAATAACACTGGAAGAAGTTACATTAGCTATAAATAACTTGAAATAGGAAAGGCCTCAGGACAAGATGACATCATAGCAGAAATGATAAAATGTATGGAAAACAGAGGAAAAGAAATATTATGCGACCTATCCAATGACATCATAAGAAAAAAAAAATACCAAATGACTGGAAAGTAGGGTTAGTTCTGCCAGTATATAAAAAAGACGATATGAAAACATGTTTGAGCTATAGAGACATAACATTAACAAGCATACCAGGCAAAGTCTTCACAAGGATAATAGAGAAAAGATTGAAAGAACACCAAAACCAACATTAGAGGAATCACAACATGGATTTAGAAGAAACAGAAGCACCCAAGACCTAATATTGGTATTGAGGCAACTTACAGAAAAACTACTCATGAAAGGGAAGAAACTATATATCTGTTATATTGACCTGAGAAAGGCTTTTGATAAAGTAAAAAGAAAAAATGTGTGGGAAAGTTTGGAAAGAAGAGGAATAGGAAGAGATATGATAAATATTATTAAAGTACTATGTAAACACAACAGAAATAAAGTAAGAACTTTCAACAACAAATCCACGGAATTTGAGACAAAGATAGCACTAAAACAAGGACGTGCGTTAAGTCCACTGCTATTTTCTGTAATCATAAACAAAGCCGTAAAGAAAAGTAAAAAAAGAAGTAATAGTATTGAAATTGGATACCGAAAAATAGAAAAAGTAGTATTACAAAAGCTCATATTTGCAGATGATATGATACTGATAGTAGAGTCAGAAGAAAATCTATAATGGAATTTAACAAACTACAAAGAAGAACTAGAAAAAATAAATATGGAAATAAACATCAATAAAACAAAAACCATGATAATATCAACAAAAGAAAAGAAGCATAAGATAGAAATAGAGGAAAAACTGCTAGAACAAGTTAAAAGCTATAAATACTTGGGAACATACATAGAAGAAAACAGAAGGATCAATACGGAAATAAATGAGAAAATAGGAAAAGCTGAGAAAATCTACAACACATTAAGAAACACATTTCTAGAAAACAAGAAATTAAAAAAAATAAAAACAGAAGTGTACAAAAAAATAGTAAGACCGGCGCTAATAAACGGGAGTGAATCATGGACTTTGACCGACAGAGACAAAGAAAGAATCACAGCTACAAAAATGCGATTTTTGAGGAAGATTGAAGGAATTATGAGAAGAGATAGAGTGAGAAATACGACACTAATAAAAAACCTAGATATAAAGCCAATAACAATAATAGTAGAAGAGAGACAGCTGGGCTGGCTAGGACACCTTCACAGAATGGAAGACCACAGAGTGACAAAGCAAGTATACGAAGTAAAAGCACAACGCAAAAATAAAGTGGGACGACCACAACTAATTTGGGAAGAACAAACACGACAAGCTGCATTGAAAAGAAAAATTAAATGATTAGAAGTATGAAGATTAGCACAAGATAGGAAGAAATGGAAAAGGTCAACAAAAGAAGGCCCGACAATATAAGAGAAACAACCCAAGGCAAATACCCAAGAAAGGAAAAGTCCGATACCTAACAGTATAAGGACTAAAGATTACATAAAAAATTAAAAACATAGTAATTGACGTATAACAAAGAATAAAAAATCGAAATTTTGGGTTTTTGGATATAACTCAAAAATTAAGTCGGCTAGCTTCAATTCATTTCTACTTCCTTTTACAATAAAGAAAGTATTGAATTCACCCCAAAAATTCGAAATTGAGTTTTCAACAGATCTTCACGTTTTAGAGTCCCCTGAACCCAAAAACACATGTTTTTTTTTTATTGGTCTGTCTGTGTCTGTCTGTCTGTGTGTGAACAGAATATTTCAAAAACTAAAACAGCCATGACGTTGAAACTTCATATATAAGTTTTGTGTACTATCTAGATGCGACAGCAAGCTTTTGAAGAAAATCGCATAACCGGAAGTAGGTGTTTACTCTTGTGATTTTTTTTTCAATTTTTTCAAAAACGGCTCCGATTTTCTTCAAACGTTACATCTTTAATGTATATTGATGTGAGATAGGCGATTTTCCAGTTGAATACCTCTAAAATGTTTTTTTTTAAATTTAAATTAATTTTTTTTTATAAACTTCAACACAAGGTGTGAGGTTATGTAGCTAAGTGCATGTGCTCAATTTTAATATTAGTTTTTCGTGAGTTATATTCAGTTGCTAAAGTAATTAATACGTATTTTGTTGAAACAGTGCATATTTGTTTCAAATAAAGCAATATTTTGCCAAATTCAAGAAGTGATTGTAAAAACTTGCCCTAGCCTAGAGGTTATAAATAAAATGAATTGTTCCAAGTGTAAGAAATCCTTTGAACAGGAGGGAATCTATAAATGTGATGGATGTCAAAAGGGATTATGTGCAGCCTGTTCTCAGCTCACTACCACAGAAGCCCGTTGCATGGTTTTAAAAGGTCCCAGAACTCTAAACTTTTATTGCACGGAGTGCAAGGAAGGTATCAAGCAAATTCCTGAACTCAAAAATGTAATAACTGCAATGCAAGAAGAGATGAGAGAGATTAGAAAACTCCTAGCTGATAAGATGCAAGGTACTGCGCTGGATAAAGAAACAATCATAACAGAGATGTTGGAACGAGAACACAGAGCAAAAAACATCATAGTGTTCAACATGGAAGAATCAAAGTCTAGCGATGCAGATGGAAGAAATAAAGAAGATATGTCCAAAGTGAAGGAAATAATTGAGCAGACTGTAGGTGGGGATCTTCCAGCCGGAACAAAGTGTTTCCGACTGGGAAAAAGACTAGATTCCAATAAAAACCGACCCCTAAAAGTAGTTCTGGACACACGTCACACAGCGGTTAATGTGCTGAAGAACAAAACCAAACTAGGTAACAAAAGTTTGAAATTATACTCCGACCCAGCGCCAATATCTATCAGAACTTCGTGAAACTCTTAACAAGCGTATAGAGGGAGGGGAATCAAATATAACTATAAAATATGTGCATGCAGTACCGCGTATCATTAAAAAAAACGAGTAAATGGCAGCCTTACAGAAAATAATATATTAGTTAATATCCCCATTATGTACACTAATGCAAATTCAGTAATGTCCAAATTTGATCTGCTAATTGTGGAAATTGAAAACCATAAACCCACTGTCATTGTTGTAACCGAAACTTGGCTACACCCAAATGTACCTGATGTGCTTGTAAACATTCCTGGCTTTACTTTATACAGAAGGGATAGGCCAGATGGATATGGAGGTATTGCTATTTATGTTTCTAACAAACATCCACAAATTAAGATTACATCTACCATTAACACGACATATGACACAAATCCATGTGAAACACTGTGGTTAGATATTAAATTGGCTAATACGTCATTTGTTTTATTGGGAGTGTACAGACCTGGGAGTTCCACTCTTCAAAATGATACTTTACTCTTTGAAAAAATCAAGGAAGCATCTTTTAGAGAAAATTTATTAATTTTAGGTGATTTCAATTTTCCACATTTAACATGGCCTATAACTCATAGTAATTATGGAAATGATAACTATTATCAATTTGCAACTATGTTTTTAGAAAGCAACCTTACACAACATGTAAACAAACCAACTCGACTTCGTGGCACAGACAACCCATCGCTATTGGACTTGGTGCTAACCAACGATGAAAATATTATAACTGATATTTATCATCACCCACCCATAGGGAAAAGTGATCATTCAGTATTAATCATTAATATGCAAGTATATAGCAGTCTCAGCAATAACCCCGCAGCCCAGCAACGAAACTACCTCAGAGCAAATTACAATGAGATAAACAATTTCATAGATGGTTACAATCTCACAACACAGTCAGGCGGTCCAGATGTAGAAGGAAAATGGTGCGAATTCAAGAACATGATTAATCAAGCTATTGAAAAATTTGTCCCTTATAAGAAAACAAAAAGCAAAAAGTCATTAAACAAACCATGGGTCACCAATGAAATTCTTGGTCTCATCAAAGAAAAGCGAAAACTGTGGGATAGGTACACATCTAACAAAATGGTGGAAACATATGCAGAGTATAGAAAAAAGAATAATGTTATCACAAAGAAGATTCGCTTAGCTAGAGTAAATTTTGAATTAGGGATAGCAAATGGAAGTACCAAAAGGTTTTATAGTTACATACAAAAACAAATATGCTCAAGATCATCAGTACCAAAAACTATTCGTTCTGGGGGTGAATTTACACAAGATCCCATTCGTATAGCAGAAACGTTTGCCGAACAATTTAGCAAGCAATATGTAAGTGAGATTGACAGTATAATTCCAGACATCAATGGTGTAGACAGAACAAATAACTCTCTGGATAGCATTGACTTCACCACTGAAAAGGTTGAGCTTGAACTCCAAAAACTGAAAAATGACTCTGCACCAGGACCTGATGGTATAAGCCCATATTTCTTAAAAAATAGTGCTAAAAGTATTAGTTATCCATTATCAGTTATTATGCAAAAATCTCTAGATAGTGCTGTGTTGCCCAACGACTGGAAAACAGCCTCAGTCACGCCAATATATAAAAAAGGTGATAAGGCTGCTGCTTCAAACTATCGCCCCATCAGCTTAACATCAATAATTTGTAAGTGCATGGAAAGAATAATTTGTAATGATATTCTAAACTTCCTGAAAACTGAAGAAATAATACCAGGAGAACAGCATGGCTTTACGCGAGGAAGATCAGTAGTGACTAATCTTCTTATAAACTTGAATGCATGGACCAAACAGCTCAATGAAGGGAACCCGGTTGATATTGTATATTTAGATTTTGAAAAAGCTTTTGACAAGGTACCACTTAAAAGACTGATCGTAAAACTGGAACACTATGGAATTCGTGGTAACCTCCTGTACTGGATCAGGTCGTTTCTGAACGATAGAAAATTTTATGTAAAAATAGGTGACAGCTTATCAGAACTAAATAACGTAACGAGTGGAGTTCCGCAAGGTTCAGTCCTTGGACCTATTCTGTTTATTATTTATACAATAGACCTGTTGACATCTATCAAATCGCAGAAGAGTGTTTATGCCGATGACACTAAAATTTATAGTAACCCTTTAACTAGTAGTGATGTAATTCAAGAAGATCTCAATGCTATCTTTGAGTGGACTAAGAACTGGCTGATTAATTTAAATGTTAACAAATGTTGCGTGTTGCATTTAGGAAACAACAACCCAGGGTTACCATATTTTATTAATAGTCTGGAGGTGAAAGCTGTTACGTGCCAGTTAGACCTTGGAGTCACGATTGCATCTGATCTAAAGTGGGAATCTCATATAACACATATAGTTAAAAAGGCAAATAGTTTGATATTTCTTGTTCGAAAATCATTCATGCATATTACACCAGCTATGTTTATAAAAATATATAAATCATATATTCGGCCAATTCTAGAATTTGCATTTCAAGTGTTTTCCCCTTATCTGCAAAAGGACATACATTTGCTTGAAAGGGTTCAACGACGGGCTACCAAAATTCTTCCACACAACTTCTACAACTTACCTTACAATGAGAGGCTTCAAAGATTGAAGCTGACTACTCTGGAAGCAAGGCGTATGAGAGGAGATCTAATCGAAACATACAAGGCTCTAACTGGAGTGTACGACTGTCCAGGTATTGAAGATATGTTTATTCACAACACAAATGTGCACTTACGTGGCCATAGCCTGAAGCTATCAAAAGATCGTTTTGTGTGTAATGCCAGGAAACACTTCATCACAAATAGGGTTGTTCATAATTGGAATCGATTACCAGAAGACATTATTAGCGCTAGAACTGTAAATCAATTTAAGAATAGACTTGATTCATATCTGCATTCTGAGTGATCTCATTTGTTATTTGTTTGAATTTACTTTATATATAATTTTTGTTTCTATTGTTTATTTATTACTATCGACATTGTTTATTTTACGTTAATGCCAAGTATGCTTTAGTTTATATTATGTACATTTGAATTTTCTTTGTAACTATTTTTTGTTTCTATTGTTTATTATTACTGACTTTATTTATTTCTTGTTAATACTAAGTATGCTTTAGTTTATATAATGTATATGTACTTAAAGAACCAAGGGGGTTCAACAGCCTTTAGAGGCTGCCTGCCCTAGTGTAATTTAATAATAATAATAATAATAATAACCCTCTATTTTGTACGGTTTCTGTAATTTTTGACAAATTTTGACAAATGCTTAAAAATTTAAAAAAAATGTTTTTGACTAATTGTAAAATCACTACAAATGGCAGTTGTTTTTTAAATATTGTTCAACGTTAGGCTGTGCAAGTTTGCACCAATGTAACCGTCTTGATGCTCCTTATGGTTTTAGGAATCTCAATGGTGATCTTCGAAATTGAATAACCCTTTACACATAACTATTGTAATGAAAAGTATTAAACCAGTTACAGTTTACTAATGGCTGCCTACTATTAAATTCAAACAAAGGTAGATTTACACTAGAAAATAAAGCGTTCTATTTTTTGTATGTGACTGTACCTACCTTGTAAATTCTGTACAGACTCAAGCAATCATGATTTCTACACATATGAGCAATTACTGTGTTTTATCAAGGAAGAAAAGGATGCTCTTATTAGGAATCCTCACATTATTAGTTACCTACGCACATATTAAAACTGTTTGGCCAACGCCACCATATAGTGCCATATGTTTTGGATAGCCTTATTGTATGCAGTACTGTAAAAAAGTCTAACCTGTTAATGTCGCCATATCTAAGATCCACCTCGGCTTGAAGTTGCCACTATACGTCAAGGCATCTGCCAGGATAAGCCGCCCCTCAGCATCAGTATTGTCAATACAAATAGTTTTTCCATTCATGGCTTTGACAACATCCCCTGGTTTAACGGCACTACCCGAAGGCATATTTTCACACAACGGAATAAGAACTTTCACATTGGCTTGGACATCGCAAGAAGCAAGGGCCTTCAGCACAGCAACGCAAGCAGCTGCGCCCCCCATGTCACCTCGCATTAGGTCCATTGCCTTGGCTGGTTTCAAGCTGATACCACCACTGTCAAACGTTACCCCCTTGCCTACCAAAACAAACGGGCCATCCTCCGCACAGCCTTTGGTGTATGTTAGCTCCAGAAATTTTGGAGGCTCGCACGAGCCTTTAGCTACCGCAAGGAACGCATTCATGTTCTGACATTTAATCCACTGTTCGTCATGGACCTGCACGGATACGTCCAGACCTGCAAACATCTCCTCGACGTTTTTCGCAAAAATTGTCGGCGTCATCAAGTTAGCAGGCATGTCCGCGAGTCGTCGTGCTTGGTTTTGTGCGTTTGCCCGGACCACTCCAGAGTTCCACATTAAGATGTCGTTCTGGTTGGGGCAGTCTGTTGGAGTGAAAAGGCTGATGGCGGGTGGGCATTCGTGCTTGGTTTTGCATTCTTGGAACTTCCATAGGCCTAGGGTGCCTCCTTCGGCTGCAGCTTGGGCATCCCCCAAAGGGTCTATGCAAATGGTGTTCACACCGACTTCTTTCAGGGCTCTGCAACCAGCTGTAGAAAGAATACTACAGGGCCTGCCGAGCTAACTATATATAATGGAGATAATTATATCAATTCAATATGAGATAGGCTTGATTTTTATATAGTATAAATAAAAATCATATTGTCATGCTTGTACGTGTTTGCATGCAAAATGTTAATTTGTTCGTTTCGTAAATTTTAAATTGTGGGGATGATTATTTTCCCTGTATCGTCTTTTTAATGTGTTATAACTATAATTTTGTAGTAATATAATGCTTTTCTGAGTTCCATAATTCAAGTAAGCAAGCAAGTGGACGTTAATATTGTGTGTTCGCTTATCTAAATTTGACTTTTCTTATTTCAGCATGGCAACTTTCATTTCATTATAATGTAAATAGAATACTGAAGAAGCTAATACTATTAGCAAAACGTATATTCATTAAATCAAATATTACGACAATATGATTTTTATTTATACTATATAAAAATCAAGCTTATCTCATATTGAATTGATATAATTATCTCCATTAACAATTTCAAACTTTCTAACATTTTAAAGCCTGTGACAAACAATTATTGATAACTTTTTTAAGTCGCTGCAAATTGCAAAAAACATTAAAGATTGCGAAATTCTGAAAACTAAGTTTTAACCGTTATTTTTATATTTTAAATCATGCTGAATGAATAATAGATACAGTGCTTTCAGAAATGATGAAACGTTTTTGAAGGGTCATGGTTATACAACGTATGAAAAATATTATGTTGGTGACACTGTAAGTCTATGTCAAATTCGAGGTTAGTAGGTTAGGTTTTGCGTCAGTCTGTGTCAATGGAAAACCTAACCTGATAACCTTTAACTTTATATAAAAATGATGAGTATTTAAATGAAAAATTTTTAAGCTATCCAAATATAGGTCATTCCATTAAAAAAAGTAAGTTTGATTCACCACACTTTTTTGAGCCACCCTGTATAAGCAAAACTATTTTAGTAACGTGCAGCGCCTTCGTACCTACAACTACCATGAGATAAAAAAATGATTCTGAGCCTTGATATGTGTTATACGTTTGGCAGTACTGCAGTGTACTGAAGGTCAGGTTTTGTTTGCTGTTTGACACCGACTGATGTAAAACTTAACCTGCAAATCTCGAATTTGGCATAGACTGACAATACACTTCAGTATTATACACAATATTCATGTAACTCTCATAGTTTTAGAAATATGTAGCCGGTTTTTAAAGGTGTTCAAAATTCCGGATAAAAACTGCACGTACCTGCAGCAGCTATTCGCACAGCTTCTTTGTCTTCATCTATATTTTCTACACTGCTGAAACCCTTGCATTTCTGCCCTAGTCCTACCACTGCAACGGCTTGGTACTGCTTGTCCAGATCCCAAAACACAAAGCTCTTGCCTGCTTTGAGGGTCCCTTCGACACTTGAATATGAAAAGTATTAGTCACATGAGTAAACTGAGCACTGCAAGTAGCGATATTTGTTCCCCAGAGCACAGTTTCCAATAGCAGCACTATCATTTTCTCGAGAAATTACTTATCAGCTTTGATTGGCAATTTGGAGTACCATAAAGCAATGCAACTGGACCAACCTCATATTGAATTTATGAGAGAGCAAACTTGACTACTGATGACATTAAAAACTGTAAAAAATTACAATTTTTTTAAATCGGAATATCCTTCGCAGTGCTTGAGTTAGCTTCTGAAACTTTTCAATATTAAAAAAATTTAAATTGTCACAAAAAAAGTTTAATAATGAAACATGTAACTGCACTTTGGGGTTGTAGGATTTTTATTGCTAATAACTGTGCTACAACAGCAAAAGAAAAACATTTATCTAGAAATAAAGTAACAACAGTTACAGCTTACTATAACAGCCACATTGCCTTATTACAAGAAATTCCTGTAACGTTATGCACTTAAACACATTCAGTGGGGCAGTTATCAGTTTGAAAATTATAATCAGAAGTTTGCGAACCAAAACTAATACTAACTGCAACTCTACTTACATTTAATATCTTTTTTATAAATTTTACTACAAAATATAATTTAAATTTGATCCAAAAAATCACATCGTTAACCGAAACTGCATCTTCAATTACTTACGAGCTAACATGTATATTTTACATACAACTACACATCTATATGTACATGCTTATATACACCTAAAATTTTTATAAAGTGATGTTTCTAGTTTGCATTGTTTTCAGTAACGTTACTAAGACACCTCGAAACAGCTTATCTATGTACACAAACGTGTGCAGCACAACGTGCATTTCTGCTTATTCTTAGTTAACACTTATGGTCCTATACAATGATCTAAAATTTTGGCACACACATACGCGTATTGCTATATTAGAACTAAATGAGCAAACGCATCTCCCTCGTAAGCATCGGGTTACACATGGCTATTATTAGGTTATTACTATAATGAACATCAAAATTTAATCACATTGTTAGTATAATTTGTGCGTATTTTTACTGAATGAAACACATTTTAAATTGCAAGACATTCCTAACGGTTCAAAGGGTCTAGATGAAGATACGAAACTAACACAGAAATTACAACCATTTGCACTGGACCTGGACAGTTTCCGGTACTGAACGATACTTTGGCACTAAACAGCCGACAGTCACTAAGTGGGTACAGCCTATGCTAGTCACTAACCAATTACCTATTTCTGCTAGGTTTGTACTAAAAGAACCTAACTAAACACGATTGTCAGCAGAACGTACTAACATATTTATAGGCGGGAAACCATCGGTAAACTTTGAAACATTTACTGTACCTACTTTTTTTTTTGTAATTTTATGACTACTTAAAGCACGAGTTAGGGATTTTGGTTTAATTTAGTGCACTTTGAGGTTAGATCTTGCTTTAAATATTTAAAAAAAAATTGCATATTGGTTTTGTGCGATACTAATGAACATCACATTCTTCCTGAAAAAAAGTAGGAACACTTAAAAAGTAAATTTAAAATATAAATAAGACAATTGTGACAAGAATTATAGACTAACCGCAACAAACCAACCTTGGTAATGCTTCTTTTAAATAAGAAATGATTATGTGATTATGCAGGCTATTGCGGTAGTTGCATTTGTCCTTTGCCCTAACACAAATACAAATATTAAATACATTGATGCTTTATTGTTCTCAAACCATGCCAAGTTTTAAATATACATGCTGTATATTATTAAAAATGTATTAGGGTTGCAAGCCCACTCAACAATTTGTTACTGTTATATGAAATTAGCTTTCTAGAATTTATTTGAAAAAATATATGTATATGTACATGCATAACAAAATAGTAACAGTTAAAAATGAATCGACATTTTTAATAATGCCCTGTTTAGCTTTAACTTGCCTGTACAGGGTGTTTATAATTCGTGCGGCGGCTATCTGCATGACTATTGCAATTATAAAAAAACTAGTGGCCATGTTCTGATTTATTCTGTTAATAAAATTCACAAGCTGAATTTTAAATATTTCTTATTGAAAAAAAATATTGCATGTTTTACGTCGGAAACAAAAGAATTGTATTGTGATAATCTTAAAAATGTAAATAGCAGTTTAATTTCTAAATTAAACATGAAAAATGCTTGGGAATTTAGTGTACACCACATAACTAGAATAAAAAAGAAATAGTTTTTATCTAGCTATAATAGTTATGAAGCTAACCTGGAAAACACAATAATTGTAGACACCCTGCACATTCTGATGTTAAAACAATACCTACAAATACAATATAGTAAATAATTGGATTTTGTTCCTCAGGACAGAAATTCAAAAGAAACCTCTTTTACGCTAGTCAATATTTCAGAAAGCCCTTTTCAATGCAAAAGAAGTGAGGTTAGTATGTCATAATTAGTAAAAAAAACATAAATAAGCATATTTTGTTTGGTACATCAGGTTAAATTTTAACAACAATAGATAAAGTGGTCTGATTATATCACAGTAAATAGATTCATCAATTACAAACAGATTAAAAAATTTACATTTATACCTATGTTTAATGACTAATTTTTGTATGGTTTAGTTAATCTGTTTGGTACATCAGGTTAAAGGTTAAAAAATTTACAATTTCATGTACAACTAATTTCTGGATGGTAACTAAACCATAACTAATTTTTGGATGGTACTAAACCACCCAAAAATTAGTCATTATATATAAAAATACAAATTTTGTAATCTGTTTATAATTAATGAATTAACTGTGATATAATCCAACCACTTCAAGTTTTGTTTTTACCTTTAACTTGATGTACCAAACAAGTTAACTAAACCACACAAAAATTAATCATTAAACACAAAATTAATTTTTAAATGTTTGTAATTGATGAATCAATTAACTGTGATATAATTGAAGTATCTAAGTTTTGTTTTTTAACCTTTAATCAGATGTACTAAACAAGTTAACTAAACCACACAAAAATTAATCATTAAACACAAAATTAATTTTTAAATCTGTTTGTAATTGATGAATCAATTAACTGTGATATAATTGAAGTATTTAAGTTTAGTTTTTTAACCTTTAATCAGATGTACTAAACAAGATAACTAAACCACACAAAAATTAGTCATTAAACATAAACATTAGAATTTTTTAAATCTGTAATTAATGAATCAATTAACTGTGATATAATCAGACTACTTTAACTATTGGTTTTTAATCTTTCACCTGATGTACCAAGCAAGATATGCCTATTTATGTTCTTTGTTGCCAATTGTGAAATACTAACCTCACTTTCTTTGCCTTGAGAAACGAATATAGCTTCCCGAAATGATGGCATGGGATAAGTTTTCTTTTGAATTGCTGTCTTAAGAAACGAAACTTATTTATTTATTTACTACATTATTTATCGTCGTTCATTACTGTCTTGCTGTTTTATAGAAATATTAGAAAGCAATTGTGTTTGCATCATCTATTAATTTAATTGTAAAATTCGGAGGAGGCACTGATTTGGAATTTAAAGGTGATTTATCATTGAAAATTAAGAGTTTTTTTAATACAGGATGTCATTAAGTGTGGCGAAAACTCTCAAGGCATAAGTATGCATAATATAAACAGGGGGCTCATTTTTATCCTATATATTGGTAACGTTCTTATTAATAATACAGGATTGATTAAATTAACAAAGATTAGCAACATTTCGATGAGCATCTGATAAAGTGTTTTAACTTGATCTTCTGAAAATATCCTGAGAAACTAAAGCCATTTGTTAATGCGCTAAAACAAAAATGTATATGGGCGTTTGTAAAACTTTTTCCTAGAATTGAATAAAATCTACAAAAAATTCATGCACTCTTTAATTTTCAAGATATCAGGAATTTGTAAACATCTCGAAAATTAAGACTGATTTTTTCTTGATTTTATTGAATCTCACTAAAAAATTCTACAGGCACTCATTTTCATTTTTATTCTAACACTAGTGGTTACGAAATTATATGACATTAAATAAGTTGTCGTTTTTAGTTTTTTCTGGATATTTGAAGATTTTTCTCCTTCAAATTCTGCTCAACTTTGTTAATGTAACCAATTCTGTATGTTCTTTAATAAGAACATTACTAGTATATGTGACTATATAATGCGTAAATCAGGAAGAAGGATTATATTTATATATTTGTCTTGTTTTGACTAACACTATATCGTCGTCCAGATGTCAAAACCTCATTATTTCAAAATCACATTTTGAGATACAAGGTTTAACAACAGCAAAATTGTATACTGCATAGGTTAAGAAAGCTCGTATCTTAATATACAAGCGTTGTGTTAAATTTAAATTCCTCATCTTACAACACCAGTAGTTTACGTGTTAAAACCTCGTATCTATGAACAGGTCAGTGTCATTTATTGTGAGAGCAAATGTGTTTCGTTATTCTTAGTAACAGAGCTGACCTTTCAACCACGGTAAGTAATTAACAGTATTTAAAGCACATTAGGGGCCGGTTGCAGAAAGCAATGTTAAGTCTGGTGTTAGCTAACGCGATGTCAAAGTGAACAAAAACGAATCAAATCTCAAATGCTTATGGTAACTAATACATTAGTAAACAAAATTTGATGCGATTTTGTTCACTTTGACGTGACGTTAGCTAACACCAGACTTAACATTGCTTTCTGCAACCGGCCCTAGGTCAACCTCAGCAGTAAAATCTTCATAGTGGGAAAATTTGGGAGAAAAATTTAGAACCAGATTCTGAAAATGAAACTTTTACGACGAACAGTATTTGTGTTGAACTCATTATAGTTCCAGGTATAGAAGGAACAACTCAAGAAATTGTAAATGTAGAAATTGTACAGAATAATGCAGTAGAAATCCAAGGCACTACAAATTTGCAACGGTCTATAATGTTCAAAAAGGCCAGGAATGATTGTAGAAACTATATCAAAAGAAATAGTGTCTGCTTCTTACGATTCAGGGTCCAGGTATAAACTGTCAAGACGATTTACCACTAGTAAGATTTTATTAAAAATAAAACTGAATCTCATCCTCCAAAACTTGTTGTTATGATACATGCTAAAAAAAACTGCTTATCCTATGATATGGCAATTGCTAAGGATGGGGTACGGGTACCCAAGTTATAAAAAAGAAACAGAAGGTAAAATAATTAGTTCAAAGGAAGCCTTGACACATGGGCATTAGATGTAATTCTAGAAAGTGTGAACAATCTAAAAGAGAGTAAGAAGCAATGTTCCTTGAACAGAAGACAAAACGCACTTTCTTTTTAAACAGTCCTGGGCTAAAATGGACTGGAAACTGGCAAAACAGAAAACTACTCAAGAAAATTTAATAAGGCAAACGAGCTCCTACCATTTGAAAGTTGGGGAAAAGTTTTCATGAAGTAAGACAAACTACTGGCAAAGATGTTTTCATGGCAGAAAAGAAACCATCTTCCAACCACGTAAGACTTAATGTGATCTGTTTTGTCCATAGGTTAGCTCATATCAATGAGCTTATCTACAATAAACATACAAATAATACAAATACGCAAGGGAAGAAAGATATACAGACACGGAGGTTGCCATTGTCAGAAACATTTCTGCACTTAGTTGATATTCAGGCTGTACAGCTTGTACCATAATTACAAGCAAAAACTAGCTTGCTGCAGTTTATAATTTGGCAACGAATGCAATCGCGTGTTACGTCTAATATTAGGCAGAAGGGATACCAAGAGTAGGTAATTATTTGCTACATTGTTGTAATTCACAACAGATTGAAATCCATAAATAATAAATGTTTTCTTGTAGTTTCAGATATAAAATATTACAATTCTATATGGCTTAAGAACGAGTAGGAGACAAAACTTGACAGTATACAGTACATTTTGATCAAGGATGGGCTCATCTACCGTGAAGGCAATTAAATGTTGTAAGCAGTATGAAAAAAAATTATATGTATACCAGTCTTGTATCGATTAAATCAGATATGAGCTTTGAAATCAGTTATTGATGAGGATTATTACCCATTTTATGATTCGTTCAAGAATGTTCTTAAGTACAAAATTCTTAGTTTTCTTTCAATCAAAAATCTATGATTAGTAAGTATGCAGATCACGCAAATTTTTGGGAAATAAACATTTAAATATATACAATTTTCCCCAACATAACCAATATGATGCTAACATCAATTTTTTTTTAAATTACATCTTTTTGTTTCTTTAAAAGTTGTGTTCTTTGAAATATGCGGTTTTGATATCTGGGCGACGATATGTTTTTCAAATTTTCACCACACTCTCCCCCAGCTGAGTTACACCCTCTTAGAGCAACAAAAGCAAAATTATAATAGTTATTCCAGAAAACAGAACCAAATAGAACAACATTACTGGTTATAATAAATGCTGAAAACAACCGCCTCTGGCTATGATATAAGAGTATATCCGCTGTTGTTAATTTCATCCCCTTAAAACCATATGTAAAAATAAAAACAAATCATAAATACGCCTTCTACTTCTAGAAAAGATCTGTCAATTTTCACTTTAACACCATTTTTCAGTTTTTCCTCTTCTAATTCAGTGGAAAGGGATTTAAGAGAAAAAGTGTATCTAAAAAACCCTTAATTTTAGACAAAGGATCACCCCTTAAAATATTTTAAACTTAGTTTGACACACTTTATATACTAAAATCTTAATTCTGAAATAAATTAGACAACGTAACTTACATCATTAAAATGGCGCTATGTATATCGCCTGATACAATTAAAAAACTCCATGCTACAAAGCTTAAAATCTTATAAAATAGTAAAGAAAAATTACAATAATTTAAAATAATTTATTTAAAATTGCACATATTCTTCTTCCCATGGAGCGTAAGACACCAGAATATAATTTCTTAAGCAGTAAGTGAGGAGCAGATCACAAGCTCCTGCCGTCCTGTGCTAAAAATTTTAGGTTTGGTATTTTTGACGAAGCATATAAGCTCTTAGTATCAAGAGATATTTTAAGTGTTTAAAAAATATTATACTTTAAGCAGTTTTTCATCATTAAGTAACAACATAATTCACAAAGGATTTTAAAATAAAACAACTTGCTGTAAATATTTTACAATCTACAATTAGCTTTATAAACTTTTCAGATATCACCGCAATTAGAAACGACGAGGATTCAAAAGACAACTTTATCAAATCCTATTCCAACACACATACCTTCTAGAACTAATTCTAAGATAACCAGTCTCTTAAAACCAATCAACATAAACAGCCTCTACAAGTTCAAACGCAACACTTAAAGATAAGGAACACGATTGTTGGGAATTATGTCAAAATTCTAAGCTCGAATCCGAACCATAACAACCTTAGACAAGTTCAAGTATATTGATAGTCCCCTGACTATTAGCTGCGACCACGACGTTGGACTGCTGCTTCCAGCAGACGGCCGAGACGAACTCGTTGGGCTCGTCCTCCCGCCTCTCCTTCTCCAAAATGCCCCTCGCCGTCTCAAACTTATAACTAAACAACTTTTTAGTCAAGCCCTTGTAGTACACATACAGAGCGTTATTTTCCGACCCGCAAGCGACATAGTCGCCGTCGGTCGCTAAGCCGACAAAGTTCTTCTCGTTCACATGCCCCACGAACGAGCGCAAGCAGTAAGGCGTGTTGATGTTCCACATTTTCAGCTGCGAGTCCGTGGAGGCAGAGACGATTTCCTCGCTGTTTAAGAACTTGACGTAACTGACTGCCTTCTTGTGCCCCTTGAACACCCCCACAGCCTCTTTCATGTACCGCATGTCGTAGTAATGCACACAATGGTCTGCGCTGCCGAAGGCTAGGTGGTATGAGCTTCGAGGGTTAAATTTCACACAGCATACGTTTGCCTTGGCTTCTAGGGTTGCAATCGAGTGCTCGGTGTTTAGAGAATAAAGCTTCACGCGGGCGTCATCCGACCCTGAAGCTATCAAGCGGGTCTCTACTTCGTTAAAATCTACACTCCAACAGCGCTTCTCGTGCTCTTGGAAGGTCTTTGTGCGTTGCCCCGTCGCAGCATCCCATATGGTCACAGTTCCTTCGTAATCACTAGATGCCAGTGTGCCTTCATGAAAAAAAGAAATGTATTTCAAATTTACATAGGCACAACTATTAATTACAACAAATTGCATGGTATATTTGCGAGATTGTTAACAATAAGTGCTATTTTTATGTGTACATGAGAAAGTTGAAATTATGATTATCCATTCATTTAAAAACAAAACTACATTGCTCAATAAATTAGGGGAACACTAATAAGTTTATTAATGGCATTCTAGATCTAGAGTATAAAATTTTTACAATTCTTTCAATTGTATAATCAGTTCACTCCTTTTTGGCAAATCAGTTGGTGATAAAAAAACCTCCCAATTTAGCTGTGTAACTGTACTTTGTGATATACAGGGAGTCCCAAAAAGAATGGGACACAGATTAGTCAGATTCCTTACGTTATAATAAATCGATTAAACCTAATATACCTTAGTACAAAGTCCCTTCAGTAAGAAAGTATAGGGCCTTAAAGTTCTATTTTTACTTCCATTTACGATAAAAGAAGTATTGGATTCACCCCAAAAATTCGAAAGAGTTTTCAACAAATCTTCACGTTTTAGACTCCCCTGAACCCAAAAAACATGTTTTTGTTCATTGGTCTGTCTGTGTGTCTGTGGCTGTGTGTCTGGCTGCGAACAAAATATCTCAAAAACGAAAAGAGGTATGGCATTGAAACTTCATATATATAGTCTGTTTTTTTGCTTTATGATTCAGAGCAGGTCTTGAATTTATATTATTTTAGCAGTGTACAACAGTTTAGTTACAAAATATACCTAACGTCAAAATCAAGGTCCCCGAGATGTCAGTTTACACTTCAATAAAATGCCATGAAAAAGCAGTATTAATAGTAAAACTAAAGTAGCTATAAAATGCTGGGTAACAGTTTACTTTAGCATGAAACGCTAAAATCCGGGTTTTTTTTGGAAACCCTAGAAAAAGGCCATGCAGAACAAAAAGTAAGTACAGAGAAGTCGGTGGAATGGCGTTTTTAAATACAAAACTTACAAAAATCTATCAGAAATTCAGAAAAACACGAAAATCAATGGCGAAATGACATAAAAACATCATTTTATTTCGGTGCGCACGCAATGCAGATTGTAGCTCGAATATGTTACTAAAGCTCGAAAAACACCAGGGGCGGCACCCATTGATTTAAAATAAGGAAAAACTCCAGTATAGTAGACCACAACCTTTTAGTGGGTACTAAGTACACACAAATCTTAAACTGCAGCTAACCTAAAATAGCTCCTGGGCATGAGACAGAAGTGGTCTACGATACTGCATTTTAGTCAAAGCCTCTATACTTTTATACTCAAAAGAGGTTTAGAAATAAACATGGAAAAACAAAGTACACTATCATGTACTTTGTTTTTCCAGAAAGAACACCGAAAGCATAAAACAAATAAACATACAGCGCTTTAACTTTAGTTACTTATTAAAAATAAAGAAATGAGGAACTTCTATCAAGAAGTAAAGAGAAGCAAAAAAGATAGGAACCAACGACAACCTTTGTTAGAGACAAAGTCCTAAGCATGACAGTGGAGGAGATACCAGATGTCAAGATAGAGAGTGAGAGACAAGTTCATGCACAAGCACCTACACTAGAACAAATAGAGAAATTGCATAAAAAAATATCCGTGATAATATAAGAGATCTGAGTGGCTTAAAGAACAGAGTTGTTTTTTCAGATATTATCTGCCCACTGGGCTTTTTCGTGTTTTTTTGTATTTTTTTGTGTTTTTGGGTTTTAGATAAATTCACTGTTTCTTATATTTAGGTGTCTTATGTAAAAATTTTAATGAATATTAATTTTTATAGTTAAGTAGAAGGTAAATTACTTATAATTACAGAAGTAAACATTCTTTAAACATGTAAATAATGTAAATGGGGTTATACGTATACTTCAAGTAGGTTTATCAAATTATATTTTGCAGTAAGAAGTTTCCACTGTCATTCAATGATTTCCCAGTATAAAAAATTAGATGTGGCCATCACACGACTTCCTTTACTGCTTGTAAAAACTTAATTTTGCGACTTTAAAACATACTCCTTGAAAAAAAAAATTTACAAAGGTTATAGTTAATTACGTAGTATAAAAACAGTTTATTCCCATTATTATAAAAAAACAAAAGTTTTTGACAAAAGTTATAGACAATTACGTAATAGATAAAGTTTAAAAAAATATATATTCCCATTAATTTTTGGGCTTTGAGAAAATATTTGTAAAAAATTTTATTTTGACATTTTTTAAAAAACTATGCTTTCGACAAAAAAACTATTCCAAAGAAAATTGTATATAATTGCATAACATATGATCTTGTTCCATGAAATTTAATTTTGATTAAGCTATTATACAATTTCTTCGCAAAATGAAAAAAATGTAAGAGTAAAGTGCCACTTCTGGTTGACCCATTTTAACTAAAACTCACTGGGATCTCTGAATTTATATCAGAAATGATTATCAATTTTCAGGCTGATTCATTATTACACCGTCTGGGCTGTAAAGCGGACGCAAACCGAGTGATAGACTCAGATTAACAGACTGACACACAGACATTGCTTGGAAAACCACTTTTTCTGGTTAAAAGACACAAAAATGGATATTTCCGCAAAAATCTCTAGTTTGAAAAAATCATGATTTACTAAATGATTGAAATTGTTATTAATAGAAGATTTGATACCATTTACAGCTTTAAAATACTTTCCTCTGTCAATTTTTGAAAAAAACCCACATTTAGTCTGAAACCCCCGGGTTTTACTCCAGCCCGAAAAAACCCACTGGGTTTTTTTGAGCTGGGAAAAATCATGCCAACCCAGGTCAGTAACCGACCAGATCTTCGTGGTAAAGCAAATAGAAACAACATGTTATGAATGTAAAATAGATTTACACGTACTCTATATTGACTTTAGGCAAGCTTACGATACCATCAACGGAAACCAAATGTATCGAACACTGAAAAAGCTAGAAATTCCGCCGTAAACATCAACAGCTAACGTATGCAGATGACGTTACCCTTATTGCAAAAGTGAAAGACGAATAGCAGCAAGAAAACTGGAAGATGCGGCAAGAACTGTGGGTCTACGAATAAATGAAGAGAAGACTAAATAGTTGTTCATGGGAGACGAAAAAAGAAGAACAGCGCCTCTCAAAATAAAGATAAACACATTGGAAGAATACAGCTTTGAAGAAATAGACCACTTTATTTTTCTTAAAACTGTAGTAACAAGCAACAGCAATGAATGAACAGAAATTGAAGCAAGAATAAACGCGAGAAATAGTAATGCAGCAGCTTTCGATGAAGTGCTAAGAACAAAAAGTGTACCGTGAAGGACTAAAATAAGATTTATACCAAACAATTATAAGACCGACAGTGCTCTACCAGTAAGACGTAGACAATGAACTTAAACAAACAAGTGGAACTGCATCTAAAAGAGAAAAATCATGAGGATATAAGAAGGGAAGATAAACGGCAACATATGCGAACAAAATACTAACCAAGAAGTGATGGATCTGTATAAAGATGCGAATATTGTGGTAGTAGTCAAAGGGAGACGAATAAGATGGTTAGGACACATCGCGAGGATGACAGTAGATCGAATGCCCAAGAACATCCTGGGAATTAGAGATGGAAGGAAACAGCACAGAACAGGAAGAAGTGGAAAACGATAATGAAGCAAGCGATGGATCTACAAGGCCCGTAGAGCTAATTTATATTAATACGTGTAAAAGCGCAGTAAAATTTCTCATAACCACTACAAACAATGCCCTGAGTTATGGAATGCCTAACCATTGCTTTATCAAAACAAAGATAAAAATGACTGGAACTTATTGCTATTAGATAAGCTGAATTAGCTTTGCTAATAAAGATGATAATGATGATTATTATTATTAAATTTCAAATTAATAATAGACCCCGTGGCGCAGTGGTTAAGAGCGCCAGGCTTGCATTACGCTAGTCCTCTATCGGAATCAATGGGCAGGCAGAATTTTTCCGCAGTCCATTGGAACGATATCGAGTCCAGTGACCATTCGCCGTTGGGATACAATTAACAGCGCTCTTCCTGGAAGAGTGATCTATGGGAAAGAGTAACCTAACCACACACAACACATGCTACGCACACAATATACGCTATAGTCAAAATTATACCCATTCGGAGTCACGTGACTTTTGTCTGTCAGTGTTCATCTTTAGTATAATAGATGAAATGGAAGAAATTTGAGAAAAAGGCATGTCAATTAATAAAATGAATTTTAAAGATTGATTATATTTTTCGTGTAAATTACTATTAAAGGCACTCACTCGCTATCGCTCGTTCGTGCTTTAAACAGTTTCGATTATTAATCGCCTTCATTAACACACTTGTTGGTTAAATAACTATTATTACTTTAAAATTGCATTTTTAAGAATCGACATACATAAAGTTACTAGATTATCACGCGACTCCGAATAGGTATAAATATGACTATAGTATAATAACCTAAATGTGTCATATACTTTGTTCACTATGGTCCCGGATTGTTAAAAATGACGTTTTATGGTAGCACTGTTGAATTTCTATTGGTTTTTTGTTAATAATAGGTTGGACAACACAAAAGCGTAATTTTGAAAATCTGGGTTTTTGTTACCCCGCAACTTTTATTTATGTTTGCTTAAATCAGTTCGAAATATAACCTATAATTTATAGTTTTGACATTAGTAGCTTTATTAATTGTTTCTAGTTACCCAAAGCTTGACTTAAAAGTATTAACCATGATATAAAGAATTGTTTAATTGGATTTTGACATTGACAATCCGGGACTATAGTGAACAGAGTATACAGTTAGCGAGTCGCTATAATGCCAATGTGGTAGAAGGGCCTATTAGCCAATGTTGTAATGTGGCTTTTTTCCGGTGTCCTATACTCTACTGTACTGTGACTTTATATTTCCCTTTGTATACTAGTTTAATCAATCGTAGAATCACAAGACTCGCTACTATCTCAATGTGGCTAAGAGATATGTCAATACTGTTCTGATAGGTCTGTTCATTGTCACCTAGGAAACTGTAATTACGCATGCAAACATTGCCAGAAATGAAAACCACACAGTTTACATAAAAAGATATATAATCTGTAAAAGAAATATATGCATATACGTACATTCACATAAAACCATAAAAAGAATACACTGTGACAATACATAAAGGTTACACTGTCAACTAGGTAGTATTATTATTTTATATATCTCCAGCTAAAGGTTGACTCTACTTGCTTTTATGCACCTATTAAATGCAAGGATAACTTATTCATGATTTACGCTAAACAACTACACCAAAAACACATGGTGAGCCAATAGTTCAAACTCACTCACAATTCTTTGCAAGAATAATTCTTCAAAATTAGTACGTTCCTGTATTTTCCGCATAACTTAAGCTAAATTTGTAGTTTAGTGTTAAAGCCTCAAACCTTCACTCCATACGATCTTTATTTCTGCCCATTTTAAATACCAGCGTTCACAGGCTGTTTAGGGGCATCGACTCAATTGTATTTATCCGTGTTCTAAAGCTAGATATGTTTTCTGCACCGGTTACAATGACGTAGCCCATTTATCGCCTTCTTTATTGCTTCCGCGGCGACAAGAAGCCACAATGAAACGCTCGGTGCTTCCCCGAAATATTTGGTCATATGCTGCATCTGGTGATGCAATACTTTGAATTACGCGAAGCAAGATGTAGCGTGTCATTGTAGAAGAGAGATGCATAGGACGCGGCAGCAGCTGTTGAATTTGCCCGCGCTTCTGAATTCATTCTCGGCCTAGCTTTGGTTAACTTAATAAGTGGCTTCTTTGTGCGAAGCCTTGTTTAAAGTGCCTTCGTATTAAACATTATTGGTGTGCTTTCGTCAATTTTTGGTTGCCTTCCGAAGGAGTTCGAACTGTTTCGTCGTGGCAACCCTTGAGGGTTTGTCGTGATGTTTACATTAGCTGTTGGGGTTCAAGTAAAGCAAGCAAGTTAGTGTGGTCTAAAGTCTATTACTGTGGGGTTGCAAGACCCTTAATTATCGCTACAGCGGATCACTTACCGGACTCTTAAAAGTACCAGCACAAGCTTAATTAAGACGTCATGTTGTATCTCACACCTTGAGAGTTTGTCACGTTGTTCCTGTACTGGAAGTTTAGTACGTCTTTTCACCCGTTCTGGGGATGTCCTGGCATCCCCTGGCTGTGGTAAACATCATCGACACCTTGTTCTCGCATCCCGCCAACACCCTGTGTTCTCCAGGTCGTTCCTTTCTTCAGGCATTTTGGGACAGTTTGTTTAAGAGATGACCACCTACAACAGCTCTGCCGCATGTCAAACACAGTCAACTAAACTCCTTCAGGTACCATTTTTATTGTATTAAATTTATTGTGCATAGCGTACAGTGAACGTAGCGCCCTTGAACAATCTTGCGTAATGTTGCATTTATTGCATTTATTGTTTAGCAGCTGCACCAATGCATTATTTTTGCAAGGTAAGTCAGTGTTGTATGTGGATCGTCGACCAAACTCTGCTAAGCTAGAAGTAGCAAGGTGAAGGTACTTACTTCCACATTTACAGTTCGTTCACTTGGGTTGCTTTTGTTTTCCTGATCTAGTCCGAAAGTGGTGGCGCGTCAATCTGACCCTCATCTACCACTATTACCGAAGTGCAGCCCTAACTCAAAGGTCGTTAAGAACCCGCCCTCTCAACTGAGTTCTTCTAGCCAGCAAACCTTTTGTCACCGTACATTGTAACGGAGCTAGGGCTGTGTATTCTAGGTATATTTCCCGTTTTGTGTTGTAAAGTCGTGTTTGTGCGGTAACACCTTTTGAAGCTGTCTCTAACTTTGGCTTAAATTCGAGGCAACGCGCTGTGTCAGTGGCTGGTGCAATCGCTTCGCACTGACACACCATAGGAGTGTTGCAATCCGGCATAATTCGCTGTTTACGCTTCTGGTTTGCATAATTTTCCTGGCTCGTGCATTCAATGGTAGTAGTTACTTACAGAAGCTAAACTTGCCTTTTGATTTCTGCAGGACGGGCAAGGGATCAGCTTCGTGGCTCCTTTGAGGCCGGGATGGCAGCTTCTTACTGTGTTGACTGTACGGTACCTCGAGGTTGCTTCCAAGGTGATTATCTGCTCTCGAAGACTGTATTTCAGCTCGAGAATCACTAGGCGTAGACTGCAGTTAGCGCAGACAGACCCACACAAACTTTCAAATGCATTTTTTACACATGCGTAGCGACCCCTGTGCTTTGAAAGTAACGCGCACCAGTCGCTTTGTTATTCATAACTGCAACGCTTGCAAACAGCTGGGTTGCCCGCACACTTTCACGCGTGAAATATAAAATGATACATTGTGAGAAATACGGTTTAGTTGTATTACTAGCAGGATAATCGTTAAATACCAAAGTAATTAAATATGGAAGGTGACACAAACCGGCCCATTACAATATCTTAAATTTAAGGGATGATGATAGACGTAAAATTCAATGGATTATATTCTCACTATATTTTTTCTATGGTTGGTATATACAAATATGGTTTATTTATTAAATTTTGGTATGAAGTCTTCCCTTTAAAACTGTTTTGAGTTTAATTTAAATTTTTTTGTATAATTCTGACAGAATTATATCTTTTACACCACAAATGAGTATTTGTAAAAAAAATTTTTAAACAAATTTTCGAAGTTTTGCAGTAATTTTGGAATTTTGAAAATCCAAAGGAACAAATTTTTTTAACCACCTTAGTACTATAGAGCTGTTTGAATATATTTAGTCCAAAATAATCGCTGAATTTTGCTTACAATGCTGTGTCTAGGTTTTTAAAGGGTAAAATACTGACTGCCTTTAATTCTTAAAGGAACAGTAGTTATCATTATGAACTTGAATATATTGAAATAACAGCTTACTATTTATGCCTGTATGCAAGTATAAAAATGTAAAGTATCTTAACCGTTAACTGATATGGTGGATCTTTTATTATTTTATTTATATCTATATTTTATTACGAGATGTACCACTCAAAACTGAAACTGAGCACCACAACAAACAGGAAGACGGCGCACTGACAGAAGAAGAAATCAAAGAGCATTAGGAAAAGTTAAATGGGGAAAGCAACATGCTATGATGAAATATCACCAGAAATGATAAAACATATAGGGAAATCAAGAATAGAACTGACAGGGAATCTATTCAAACCAGTGTGGAAAGAGCATAAGATAGCAACAGACTTAGAACCGGCAATACATAATTATTTATTTATCGTATGGCTTGTTTAGCCGGGAGTCCAGGGTCTGCGATCCGATATGTTCGGCCGCCAACTCTATGATATATCATATCAGGTGTATATTCTATGTAGCATGTGTTGTGTGTGGTCAGGTGACTCTTTCCCATTGACCAGTCTTCCGGGGAGAGCGCCGTTAATTCTATCCCAACGGCGAATGGTGACTGAGCCCGATACCGATCCAATGGACTGTGAAAAAATTCCGCCTGCCCATGGATTCAAACCAAGGACTTGCTTATTGTCGTTCAACAGCAATACTAGTATCAATCCATCCAGAAATTGCAAGAATTATCGAGGAATAGCCTTGCTAAGTGTGATGGGGAAACTGTATGAGCGAATATTGGAAAGAAGATTACCATTACTGGAATCTAGTTATAAATTTGGTTCCACTTTGAAATGTCATCCAGTAATCAAAGCACTAAATAATTGAAGGTTATGTTACAGATTTGTGTTAAGTTGCATATCCTATGTCAAACTAAATCGTACCTAGTGTTAACAGATTTATATTTCAGAGTAACAAAAAGGCCTTTATGGCAAATGATTACAAAACATCAGTATTATGCAGGGATGAATGTGTAGTACATTATACAGGGCGTCCCTAAAAAAAAAATCAATCCGTTAACCACATATTCCTTGAGCAAAAATATGATGATTTAACTCAACTTACCTATATACAAAGTTGCTTAGTTTAGCCGCTAGAGGTCTTCAAAAATAATTAGCTTTTTTAAATTTTTTCAAGTCGAAAAATCTTTGATAGATTTTATTCATTTTTGGCCATGCGTTTGCACCAGTCAACTACAGATTTTTGTGGAATAAACCTTAATTTCGAAAATTACAGGATGTTTAAAAATGTCACAATAAATTTTAAATCCATATTTTTTTAACCCCCTGTATAATCACTACCAAGTTTTTTGTGAATAGCTACTTTAATTTAGAAGCTATTTCCTCTCTTACAAAATTTTAGTTAGGTGAACAGTTTAGCCACAAAAAATATTTTCTAAATTTCTACAAGCCTGAATCAGTACGTAATTGTAACGGAACACTAGGCTTGTAGGGATTTAGAAAATATTTTTTTGTGGCTAAACTGTTCACCCAACTAAAATTTTGTAAGAAAGGAAGTAGCTTCTAAATTAAAGTAACTATTCAGAAAGAAAAAATTGTAGTAATTATACAGGGGGTTCAAACATTTAAAAAATTAATCATTTTTAAAACCTTCTAGTGGCTAAACTAATCAACTTTGTATATAGGTAATTTGAGTTAAATCATCATATTTTGGGCCAAGGAACTTGTGGTCTTCCGTTGTACACGTATTTTCCGAACACCCTGTATAAATTGTGTTTTATTTTCAGGTAAACTACCTTTTTTGTTCATGATACGGCAAAATGTTATTAAGGAAAGTTGTTTAGAATGAGAAATTATGGCCCTATACAAAATTTCAGAAAGATCTGTCGACTTAGATTAAACCGTCATTTTTAATAAATGCAATTTGTTTAATCTAAAAAATAACGGTTTAATCTAAGTCGACAGATCTTTCTGAAATTTTGTATAGGGTCATAATTTCTCATTCTAAACAACTTTCCTTAATAACATTTTGCCGTATCATGAACAAAAAAAGTAGTTTACATGAAAATAAAATACAATTTATACAGGGTGTCCGGAAAATACGTGTACAACGGAAGACCACAAGTTCCTTGGCCCAAAATATGATGATTTAAATCTAAAAAATAACGGTTTAATCTAAGTCGACAGATCTTTCTGAAATTTTGTATAGGGCCATAAACTATCATTTTAAACAGCTTTCCTTAACAACATTTTGCCGTATCATTAACAAAAAAGGTAGTTTACCTGAAAATAAAACACAATTTATACAGGGTGTCCGGAAAATACGTGTACAACGGAAGACCACAAGTTCCTTGGCCCAAAATATGATAATTTAACTTAACTTACCTATATACAAAGTTACTTAGTTTAATCGCTAGAGGGCTTTAAAAATAATTAACGTTTTATACATTTTTAACCCCCTGTATAATCACTACCAATTTTTTTTTCTGAATAGTTACTTTAATTTAGAAGTTATTTCCTCTCTTACAAAATTTTAGTTGGGTGAACGGTTTAGCCACAAAAAAATATTTCGTAAATCCCTACAATCCTAGTGTTACGTTACAATTACTGATTCAAGCTTGTAGAAAAATGGATGGATAACTTATTGTGAAGAAGTTTTTAAACACCCTGTAATTTTCGAAATTAGGGTTTATTCTTCAAAAAGCTGTGGTTTACTGGTACAAAACATGGCCAAAAAATGAATAAAATCTATCAAAGATTTTTCGACTTATTTGAAATTTTTTTAAAAAGTTAATCATTTTTAAAGCCCTCTAGCGGCTAAACTGAGCAACTTTGTATATAGGTAAGTTGAGTTAAATCATCATATTTTTGCTCAAGGATTATGTGGTTAACAGATTGACCCTCTTTTTAGGGACACCCTGTATAACAAGCTGCAAAAGTGGCGTGTATCGTGCGAGAATATTTGAGAAATGAGACGAAGAGTAGCGAAGCGTACGATACACTTTCGAGAGAGTTATGTAAGCTATTTTTCCCACGACCACAAAAACCACACATTTTTGCAATTTAATGTATGACAGCTTTATTGTGACAACTGACAAGTCGATAGATTGTCCGTAATTTTTAGTACAAAAAGCCATATTTCAGTAGTTTTAGGTTAAAATTACATATTTAGTCCACTGTGAATTGTGCATTTTTTCATAACAAACATGTTCGTTATGATAACGACCGGATGAATGTGTGTGAGCGTTGGAAATACAGTAAAACTCGGTTATAACGAATTAAACGGGACCGCTATATTTGTTCGTAATAACCGTTATTCGTTATACCCAAGAAGACCGTAATTTGAGCAAATTTCCAACTTCCCTATAATTTCTACTTTTTCGGAAACCGATAAAATTTTCCGTTTGACTCCCGACATTTTTCCACAATTAGAAAATGCGTAGGTACATACGGAATGTCAGTAAAGGAACGACCAAGATACATCCACTTGAAGATTTTTGCAACTCTTTTTGTTGCGTTATAGGCCAACGTTTTATAGCTATTGTTATTTTAATCCTGTAATGGGTTTTGTTAAATACAATAGCTAAGACGTGGCTATGACGCAACACTTTCGTTTTGCAGAATGCGATAATAGAACTGAGCCATAACATCGGGCGAAACCCATTATCGCTTTTCGAAGAACTGGATCCTGCAGGTAGCTCCTGGATTCTAAGAAAAACGGAGTTGCTTACAATGCCCACTATCTCGAGTTATTGTACAGAGTGCTAGAGAGAGCTAGAGAAAGTGGCCTACTGCGAAATTTAACTGACCACTATTTTCAATGTTGCCACAACAAAATACCTAATACCTTTCAGTTACATTTTATTAGGAGATGAAAAGGATCAGTTCTGAGAATGTATTCTTAAATTTTGGTTCGTTATTCCCGTGAAACGAATTCGTAATAAACATGAAATACATGCATTAAATCAAATGTAATTCAAATACACCTTCAAAATTATACGTTATAAACGTGAATTCGCTGTAACCGTGATCGTTAAAAGCGAGTTCTACTGTAGTATATTAAATATTACAAGCTGCGAAAGTGGGGTATATCGTGCGAGTATATTTGAAAAACAAGGCGAAGCATAACACAGTCGAGTAACTTAAAATACGATGATATACTTTCGAACGAGTAGCCAGAAAAAATACGCATTTTTGCAACTTAATGAATGACAGCTTCATTGTGACAACTGACAAGTCAGTAGATTGTCCATAATTTTTAGGTCAAAATGACATACTTTCACTAGCTTTGAGGTTAAAATGACATATTGTCGGCAATTTTTAGGTTAAAATACATATTTAGCCCAATGCATACTGTAGCCCAGACATATTAGGGTTTGACCTTGAAAAAAATAATGTAAATCTGAAAATTGGTAGAAATATTCTATTCAGTGTACTGAACAACATACCAAAAGTCCTAAGCGGTCCTATGCCGGCTTCATGATGAAAAAAGGCATAGGCGGGTATTTCGGGTTTATACAGGATATTATTATACATATCGTGTTTTGCCATCAATATATAACTTAATAGGTATATATATCTCACTATTCATGTATTTTATATCATACATGTATACAATAATAATAATAACTAGCAACCAGTGAGACAAATGTCTCATTTAATAAAACAAAAAAGACCGTTTTTTAAATAGAACGCGTTTTAGAGAAATCACGTGATTTCTCGAAAACCGGAATTGTCACGTAATTGAAATTCGGTTTCTGACCTGACATGGCCATTCCAAACAAATAACTTTCATAACTTTTTTCTCTATCTCTTACGGTTTGGCCGCTGAAACAGCGTCTCGGACACACAAAACAGCGTCCCAGACAAGCCTATTATATAGATGGATCTTTGTTCCACCAGAAGCTTATTTAGTGTTTGGAAAAAGGTCAAAAAAGGTAAAAGCAAAATTTAAAAAATGTTACATACAATATATTTTTATTTTAGAATAAAACTCGAAAACTTAGTTTCGACAAAATGAGTAGAACCGGAACCTAGAACAAATTAAATCTTGTTTTCCTTTCTTTCGTTTTAAGTATAATATGGTTGCTTACTTATATTTCGTCTTGATCATCGTCGACTTCAACTTCATTTACTGGAGTATCGTAACTGCAGCTTCGACCCCTGCAATTTATGCACATTATTGAGCAAGCAAGGCCTGCAGTTCTACAGGAACACGGAGCCCCGCATTCAGATTTACACCCACAGGATACCTTCTGCAACAGTTCATTTTTTCTTGATAGCTTCATGTCGGAGAACTGCAACCGAGGACTGCCTTCATCGCATGGTTGCCTAATTCCATTGCATTATGACAATTAATAGTTTGATCTCCAACAAACCCAGATGATAAAGACCGTAAGGAACTACATTCCTGCCTAGGGGAGCGGGTCGACAGCCAATTTATAAAAAGGTTCAAATATTTTGCATCCACTGATCTTCTTGAATCTCTAAGTTCAACGTGTTGTTTTGTTGAAGTTCTAGTAATACCAGTCAGTTCAACGGAACTACAAATTGTAAGACATCCACGAAAATATGCCAGCTGACTATCAGATATACCACGGCCGTGAGTGAGACCTCCCTGAACTTTTCAAAGGCGCATCAAAGACTGTTCGATCGCCATATCTGTTGAAAGTTTAGGTGCAGACAATGACACATCTGAATCATAAAGCTGATTTTGTTTATAATCTTTTAAATAAATATTTGCCTACCACCACATACTTTCCTTCACTAAGTAGTTTATTACAGTAAAAATAAACGTTTTCCATTATTATCACCAATTTATATCAATAACATCACAAAAAACCACGCGCGTATAAGTTACACAGTAATGCAAGTGCAGTCTGCTGTAGACACGCACCGATTTATAGTTTAGCCACATTGTTACGCCCTTCGATCATTCTGCGGTAAGCAGAATTTGTCAAAGAACATAATATATTTCAATTAAAAAAATATGAACTCAGTTGGTAATTACCATTACATCCATAGAGGTCAATGGCAAATTATATGCGTTATTATTAAGGAAAAAACTTTTTTTAATTTTCTTTTGTCAAAAATTACATGAAGCCGGCATATTTCGCTTTAGGACTTTTGGTATGTTGTTCAGCACACCAATATATAATATTCCTACCGATTTTTAGATTAACATTATTTATTTCTATGTTTTGGTAAAATTTAATCTAATATGTCTGGGCTACTGTGAATTGTGCATTTTTCATAACTAACACTTCGTTATAATAACGACCGGGTGAATGTATGTGGGCGTGGGAAAATAAATTAATGCAAGAACTTGCACATTTTTCAACATTGTGTTGTGCTTTTGCTGTTGGATCTTCTATTAGATCTGTTTATTAAAGCTGAAGGCGTCAACTTCATAGTTCCCAGGAGGAACGTCAACTACACAATGTTCTCCTATACATTTCATCCAATAAAAGATTCACAGTACTAAATGCAGTTTCTCTAGTTACCATCATCGCACTTGCTCAAGAATTGCTCCCAAACCTTATTGACTTTTTCTGTTGAATTTGGGGCTGACATTAATAACTTATTAACTAGTTCTTTACAGAAAGCCCATATAAGTTCAACGGGGTTCTAAATACAATGGTAGGGAGAAAGCCTTAGAACATTGATGTTGTTTTGCTTCAGAAATCATCAATTTTATATTTTTTGTCGAAATTATTTAGGTTGATTTTAACTAGATTCAAAAGTTATTGTTTATATCATTTTCGTCAAAATTAATTTTGTTTTTATACAGCCACGTCTGGAGAGTTTTTCTATTTGAAACTTTCAATAGTTGATATCTTCTCTAACAACACTGCGTGATAAGGAGCATTATTCATGATAACAAATTTACCTCCAATACCAGTTATAGCAGAAAGCGACTGATTTTCTACACACTTTTGAAACATGTTGCTGTTCATATTTCTATGGTAACCTTGATGTCAATTTTTGAGTCTATAAGGTCACACGGTAGAAAACTACCACAATGGCCTGCATGAAGCACTGTGAATCTCTTACCTTCTGATTTCAATCTCTTATTATTAGTACACTTATCATCGTCTTTCAACCACATTCGTATCATGCTTCTGTTCTGGTATATCTAGGTTTCATCTAGGTAAATAAAACTTTTTCCTCACCATCAGAATGTTCCATTATTTTTTTAAGAATTTGAGTTTGCTTGCAAACAGAAATTTTGAATCAATCATGTATTTTTAGGAATATTTTTTTAAAATTTCTATCCCATCAATTTCGATAGTTTAAAAGTTTTATGTAGCCCCCTGTATAATCCAAATTCAATCTATCATGGCTAATAAATTGTGAAGAGTAAAATGCTTGTTTTTTTTCGTGGTATTTGCAAATTTTTCGGCCCAGTTGGAATTTCAAAAACCCATTATCCAAATAGTTATTTCTTGGTAGTGTTGAAAGTTTTTATATAACTTGAACATTAGACTTTAAATATTTATAAACAGTACTGATCCAAATCTAAAAATTAGTCAGGGGTAATAACAAAAATACAGTGTTACATACGATCAATTACCTACAAAAAATGTTCTAACTTTTAAAATTATTTCGAAATTACTTGTGCCTTTGCACACCTTTTAAAATTTTTCAAAGCAGCTTCTAGCAACCATTTTTACTTCAACAATCAGACAGATAAAATCTTTGAACATTTAAAATTACAAACTAATGTGCTGCTAACAAATAATTGCTGCCAATATAAATCTAGTGTCTTGCCTAGTTTCAAAATGACTACTCTAATATCTGGTATTTTATCATATTAAAGTGTCTGTAAAAATTTCAAACAATTAACAAAAGCCTTTAACAATAAATATTTTGCACAATATGTACCAATAATAATTCATGTAAAACAGGTACAATAAGTATTTTGTGCAATAAATTTAATAAAAATGTTTTCTAAACAAGGAAAAAATGAAATAATAGTTGCAAAACTAAACATTTCGAAAAAATCTAACCATTCTACAAAACAAACACAAACTTGAAGCCAAATAAATTTACATCGACGGCGATTTAACAATAGAGGAGCAAAAGGTTCAAGCAAAAATACAGAAAAGAGCAAAAATAGAAAAGGAAAAAGGAAATACCACAAAAATAGGCTACCGGAAAATAGTAATAAATAGAGTGAAATATAAAGGAAGACAAAAGGTGTAATGCTGTAACAAACACCGCCAAAAAATAAAAACCAACCGCCCAACTCAATTTTTGGAGACGGCACCAACAATGAATACGGAAAATGAGAAAGAAAACCTGATTTTAGAAACATGGAACCTACAAGGAGTTTACAAAGAAGTAGCAATCAAAACACTAATTAATGAAGCAAACAGATACAAACTGGACATCCTAGCAATACAAGAGACCCACTTAAAAGAAAATGACATATCAGCAATAGAAAATCACATATTGTGCACTAACGGAAATGAACAACGAAGATATGGCGTAGGTTTTGTAATAAACAGAAACCGGAAAGGACTAATTAAAAGTTTTGTGCCAGTCTCAGACAGGCCGTGCTACATCAAAATAAAAGGAAAATACAAGGATATAGCAATAGTAAATGCACACGCACCAACAGAGGTAAAAACAGAAGAAGAAAAGAAGAGGTTTACGAAAAATGATGGAAAACACTTACCACAAACTCCCAAGAAGAGAAATAAAAATAATTATGGGGGACACGAATGCAAAGATAGGAAAAGAAGATATACAGGGTGTAGAAATGCTTTACGCACCATAGGGTTTTCAATGGTAATTTTTTCATATGCAAATATTTGCTTCCCTAATTATTTTAGAGCAAACTTGTGAAGTTTTTTTGTAGAGCAAACAATTCTGCATCCATTTATGCCATCATTTTTCTCATTTTACGTCAGAAAACCTAATAATGAAAGAAACTAGAATTATCATTTTTTCAAAAATCGGTGCAAATTGTTAAGTGGTGGTATGCTGGAAGCAGATAAGGTGCAATAAGTGCCATGGTTGCCGCTACATTTGACAGATGCAAACAAATAAACAACAAACTAATTTGTTGATGCTTTGAGATGCTTCAATAATTTCAAGGCACCACTGATTTGTCTAAAAATGGTAATTTTATTGTTTTAAATTTTCGGTTTTCCGAAATGTTAAATGACAAATGCTGGCATAAATGGAGGCAGAATTGTTTGCTCTACAAAAAACTTCGATACAAGTTTGCTCTAAAATAATTCGGGAAGCAAATATTTGCATATGAAAAAATTACCATTGAAATCCCTGTGGTGCGTAAAGCATTTCTACACCCTGTATATGAAAAGGTAACAGGAGGGGAAAACAAACACTAGAGTCCAACGAAAACGGAGTTGGAATAATCACGTTCGAAATAGAAAACAGCATGAAAATATTAAGCACAATGTTCAAGAGAAAAGAAATATATAGAGGAAAATGGATGAACTCAGAAAACTCTTACACAAACGAAATAGATCATAATCCTAATACAGGACCAGCATGCACACTTACAGCCAGTCTTATAGAGGCCACTAATCTGACGTTAACTTTAATTCGCTGTTAAAACAAACAAAAGCGCATCAAAACGTTAGTACTTATGAGATTTTATTCATTAATAAACAAATTTTGATGCCCTTTTGTTTATTTTAACAGCGAGTTAAAGTTAACTTCAGATTAGTGGCCTTTATAAGACTGGCTGTTAATAAGGTGAATATTTGATAAGTGGGTCACAGCACGTTTTAATAGAAGCAAGATACTTCAATGACATTTTTGGAACAATATGTGTAATAATTTTTAAAAACAAAGATTTTCCTAAATCTCTACCTATAACGTTAAAATGTAATTACCCTGCCTTGTCCGTATTAGTTTTTCTGCTAACATAACTAAAGCTATGTATAAACAAAAAAGAATACGGATACGTATTTTTCTGTTAAAACATATTAAATATAGGTATTTGCAACAAAATATCAAAATTTGAAAAAATATTGAAATTTTTATAAGATAAAATTCTATTCTGATATGTCACCATGTTTCCTTGTAATTCCCCTATCTGCAATTAAATGTGCAACATGATCCATCCACTGTCTGGTTGGCATCAGTGTAGCTTGAAGTTGGTATTAGATAAAAAAAAGTTGCTGTCAGCTGTCACATTTAAAAAAAAATGTAAGTAACATTTTAAAAACAATTATTATTCCGTTTATTATTAAATGAGTCCAATTAAAACAATGTAAAAGTTGTTGTTAACTGAATTATTCTAGTTTAACAATAATTCTGTAATTCCCCTGGTGTAATTCCCTTGGTCAATTAAGTGCCAGAGGAAAGACACTATTCGCAGGGGAATTACTTTAAGGTGAACTGAAGCACGTTCTTGATCATATCTGCAATTATTACAAATTGCTTAAATACTTACGGTAATTTTATCTTCTTTTAGAATTTTTACACAATGGCTAAAGGAGACAAGTTGACAAGAGAGGAAAGGTAGGTGTATTTCCCCTGGAGCCAAAAATAATTTAAAAATTGTCTATTGTCTGTTTCTTTTAGGAATAGGATCTACCATTTGTATTGTAACTAAAACGTATAAAATTATTTATTATTATGTTTTGTCAAAACTCAATGGGTCTGGAACACGTTATCAAATATTGACCCAATAAAAAAAGTAAGATGGTTCAGAGGTGTAGAGGGTAACTCAGACCACTTTTTAGTAAGAATACGGATGAAAAAGGAAGGGAAGCACAATGTGAAAGGACAAAAAAAGAACAAAAATTAAATATAAGATGGAAAAACTACAGGATGAAGAAATAGAAAAATACAGAAATCGCATAAAGAAATAATGTAAAGATAGAAGCTGTGAACAACTGAACACAATAGAACAGAAATGGGAAAACCTAGAAACAGTAATAAAAGGAGCAACAGAGGGAAAATGCCCACAGTAACAGAAGAACAAAAAAATGGATGAATAATGAACCTAAAAAGGAAATAGAAAATGGAAAACACTAAGAATAAAGATGATACAGGCACAAACGAGAGGAGACAAACTAGCATACCAACTACAACGAAAAAAAGCAAACCAAGTATGTAGAAATGCTAAAGGAACAAGCAAATAACTAGAACTACAAGCAATAGAGATTAATTTTAAAAACAAAGAAATAAGAAAAGCTTACAAAAAATAAGGGAAGAAAAAGGAGAATTCAAGACTTCCTCCATATTTTATAATGGCAAGGAAGAAAATCTTATATTATAAGAGCTGATGCCGCCGGCCGTCCGACCGTAAGGCCTGGCGCGTGCACATGCCGACCGCGCACAAGTGGCGACGCAGCAAGCATTTGTATTGTTAACGCTGGCAGGGCCAGACGTCGGCTGGCTACCAGCTTAAGCAAGCATTTTTATTGTTAACCGTTTCTTTACGCTGGCAGGGCCAGACGTAGGCTGGCCAACGTGTTCTAGTTTAATAGAAAATAAAGAAGAACAATTGGAAATATGGAAGCAATATTTCAAGGAAATGGTGAATCCGATAGAGGGATCGGAGAGTAGAAAAGATACAAGAATGCAACAGAAGAACAAGAAGAGGATGAAAGCAAGCCACCAACAAAGGAAGCGGTAGAAAAAGTAATGGAAAACATGAAAAAACGGAAAAAGCCCGGGCCACAACAAAATAACAGTGGAGAATATAAAAAAGGTGGTAACCCTGATGCAAAAAATATACAAAATAATAACGGAAGTTTTGCAAGAAGAACAGATGCTAATCAAATGGAATAAAAGCATTGCTACTTCCAATGTACAAAAAAAGAACAGGACAATATTATTATTATTAAGAATAGTAAGCGACCTTGATAAAGCAGGGAATTGAACCATATGTAGCAAACAGTATAAGAGATTACAAAGGAGGCTTCATGAAGAGTAGAAGTACAACATACCAAAATTACTTTATAAAACAATGCAAAATTGCTATGAGTATAAAATCCCCATATACATACTATTTATAGATTTTTAAAAAGTGTATGATTCTATAGACAGGAAAAAACTATATAAGGCCATGAAGGTATGTATTCCAAGCAAATTAGTAAGGCTGACAAAGATGACAATGAATACAACCACAAACCAAGTAAAAGTAAAGGACAGGGTATCAAAAGAGTTTACTCTGAATACCTGGACTAACACCTGTACGCATAGTCGTTCACCAGCGGCTCTCCGGTGACTCGCCAGAGTTTCGTTATGAATAATATGTTGGTGGCACTGTAAGTCTATGTCAAATTCAAGGTTATCAGGTTAGGTTTTCCATCAGTTTTGACAGAAAGTGACACAAAACCTCACCTGCTAACCTCGAATTTGACATAGACTTACAGTGCCACCAACATATTATTCATAACGAAACTCCGGCGAGTCGCCAGCAACGACTATGCATACGGGTGCTAGACAGGGCAACCCATTTTCAGCCCTACTTTTCAATCTACTACTAGAAAAAGTCATATGAGAAGCAGGGCTAAGAAGAGAAGAGACACTAAACACCAGCTCATACCAAACAACTTAAAAAAGCTACGAGACTAATGGAAGCCGCCAAAGAATACAGACTAAAAATAAACCAGGAAAAACAAACGTGATGAGAATAGACATAGGACATGAAAATTCAGAACAACCAGGATTAACATTATAAACAAGAGGAGGCCAACAAGTGAATTTCAGGGGGGGTGCTAATTAACAAGTGCGATGAAACAAGAGAGATAGAAAGAAGAATCGCCAAGAGTAATAAGTATGCAAGTGCATTGTATCAAGTGATAAAATCAAGGGATATCTCACGAAAATCTAAGTTTCGAATATATATCACTGTAATAAAGCCAATAATGCTCTAAGGGAGTGAAACATGGGTCCTAAACACAAAAAAAAATCAACAAAAAATAGACGCATGGGAAAGGTGAATGTTAAGAAGAATACTAGGAGGGAAAAATAAAGAAGAAGGGTGGGAAAGACGAACAAATGCAGAAGTATATGAAAAATGCGAGGAGGTAACAATAACGGAAATAGTTAAAACACAGAGGTAACAACGGCTGGGCCATTAGGGAAAAATGGAGAAATCGAGAATGATGAAGAACATATAGGGCATTCACTAAACACAAAAACATATAAATTTTTTTGAAGTTGGCATGTGCATATAATTTTTCTACTAGGGATTCTGTATTTTGTTTTGCAAAGGTTTGCACGCCTGCATACTGGCAGATTTGAATTGAAAAATGACATTTAAAATTTCTCATTGTCAGTGTCAAAGTAGATATTTTTCTAGAAATTCTAACCTAAAGTTTCATAAAATGTAATAAAGATACCCATTAGTAAACGATACGTCAGTAGTATCCAACGCAGTATCTGTATAATATCCTTAAAAGTAGTTAATTACAACATTTATGACAGATGGGTAGTAAATGTCACACCCTTAACCTATTTGTTTTAGTAACTTTTTGTAAGTACATTCCTAGACAAAGGTGAATTTTGGAAGTACACTCATGAAATTTTGGTTATCAAAGGCCACTTTGTGTTTTTGTGTTTAGTGAACAGACTATAGCATGGAAAAATTTTGAGGGAACGCGAAAGAGAAGAAGACCGAGGAAGATGTGGTGGGAAGCACTTCAGGAAGACCTGAAAGACAGAGGAATAGTCGATTGGAGAAAGCCAAGAATCGGAAAGAATGGCAAAAATAGATAAAAATGCTATAGGCCTCAAAGAAGCGTAATTAATAATAATAATAATAATAATTTTTGTAATAAGTTTTGTTACTAAATCAATAGAAAAATTATAGTAGCACTTGAAATCCACAATTACCTATTTCTCTGAAAAAGTCATTTAACAGAAAAAATTATTATCTGTTGTTGACTAAAACCATACACACATAATCTGTTATCCATTATACCGTTTACACAGTGTCGTAAGGTCACTAGATTAATACACTAAGTGTAAGGTACCGCCATTCCATTTCTCGTGTGAGAATGTGAGAAAATTGCGAGATATAAAGATAACAAATACAAATTTTCCAAGTGCAATAGAGAAGACACTAGTTTTTGGGGATTTTCTTTTTGGTCTCTCCAGCTGGAGAAAATTGTGCGACAAGGATAGATATAAAATATCACTAATGGCAGTACCTTACACTTTAGCGTGTTGATCTAGTGATCTTACAGTGTCCGGGTGCCGCAGGCACTGAGTCGCTGAGAGTATGTGCACTTTTGAATATGGCGGAGGTATTTGAGATACTAGAGCCCGTCTAAGCTAGAACACTACGCCCACTCTCCAGATGTTCACCCATGCAAGTACTGACCGAGCAAGACTGGAACTTAACTCTTACAAGTGCCGCGATATATGCAACACCACTCAGCCCTACTGCCGGCTAAAACCATACGTAATATAAACTAATAACAGTTCTATAAACCTACCTTTATGATAGCTATTCCAGCTAACACACGATATCTTCGAATTGGAAACCATTTCGATGCAAGGGTAGTGCAGATCCACCGTGGCTCGTATTACAGCTCCGTAGTCGAACACTTTAATGCGTTTAGTAACACCAGCGATAGCAAAAAACTCATTATCCTTATCGAACTCGATGCTCGAAACTATAGTAGAGTTGTTAAATAAGTCAGTAGAGTAGTTCAAGGTAGCTAACAGGCGCAAACTGTTGTACCGCGAAAATTTGACCAGGTTTTCCCTAAACTCATCCAGCCCTGAGACGGTATCGCTAGTGGACTTGGTGGCTTTTTCGCCTTCCTTACTAAGAAACAAATCTTTGGATCGAGAGGAGAAGTAGCACTGGACGAAGTCGTCAAAATGAGCGTGCATGCGCCGCCGCCTTGTGGCCAACGAGGAGAGCCCCGGGTGCTTTCCGGACATTTCCGAGGTTGGCTCGTCCTTTTTCGTTGTTGTTATGTTATCAATGATGTCCATCATTTCCTTTTTCATGGCACTCACGGCACTCGCGTCGCCCTCAGACACAGAAGCCACAGCACGCTCCACATCTTCCAAAGTGGGGCATTTACTGTGAACATCTTTCAAAATTTGCTCCACCTCTTCGATGTCGTGATTGATAATGCCGACCTCCTTGACGATTTGGCTTTTTTGCTCCTCTTTTTGCTGCAGCAGGTGCTTCAGGAATTCCAGCAGCAATTTGTTCTGGGCAGCACATGATTCCGCCTCTAGCAACTGCTTACGCTGCGTCAAGACTTCCAACATCACATTAACATCTGGCAACGTCAGATTCTGCGATTCCGTGGCGACGAAGTCCCGTAAGCCATCAGCCGGCCCTGGAAATTCCCCAGAGCTGTCGCGACTCATCCCTAGTGCCTCGAGCCCATTCATTCTAAGCTTGTGCTTTTTCACCAAGTCATTCAACAAGTAGTTGGGGAAAATCATCTCCCCGCTCGTTATGCCCGTGTTGCACTTGGGGCAGCGCTTGGCCGTTTCAATTGACTTCGTGATGCAGTCAAAGCAGAAGGTGTGTCCGCACTTCGTCATGTGAGCCTCCTCGATGAGGTTGAAGCAGACAGGGCACAGCAGGTCGGCGTTTTTCTCCTCAAAGGAGGTGCTGGTTGCGGGTCGCTGCCGCTTTGGTGTGCGGATGGACGATCGGTTCGTGGGCACGGTGCTGCCGCTGTGTGACGAGGCTGAGCTGCTTCGGCCATCTCGGCTCGCCATTGCTTTGCGAGATTAGGGACTATTATTGGGAGGTGGCGACCGACCTGAAACAATGTCGGCTGTGAGCTTGGGAAGGTTTGGAAAAGTGCAAGTAACAATGAAAAACGAATACTACGTGCTTGATCTCATGGAAGCTAAAGTTTCAGGTCAGTTACCAAAAGGATTACAGAAAAACAAATGAAAAAAAATGTATATTTTTATTTTATTCCCAAACAGGCCTTGCCTCACTACAAGGGAATACAAAAAAAATAACATATAATATAAGGTATGTCTCTGGATTGACTGTAAAAGAGGAAAAAAACTATTTTGATTTTAAACCAAAAACCTGAGGAACTATTTAATAAATTAATACAGGGTGGCTTCAACATGTTCATCACCACCATTAATAGAAAAATGAGATATGTGTACACTTTAATTTTTTCAAATATCCCTCTTTGATATAATTTAAATAATACCCACTGAAACATTGGACGCATTCAGATGACAGAACCACTGAATGAGCGCTAAGTAAGCGCTCAGTTTGAGTGTTGTAGAATTGCTGAATGGTCCTCAACTTACGTTGAGTTAACTGTCAAAGTTGTTTATTTTAACCTATAAATACAGGTGAATGTAATATAATTTGAGCGCTGTCATACATAGTTCATGTTGCTTGCCTGTATTGGCCCAATTTCGATCATATGTGTCACAAATGTAATATAATCTGATCGCTGTCATACTGTTAATTTAGCTTATTTGTGGTGGCCTAGTTTGAGCGCTTAGGTTGTTTGATTAAATTAATTACGGTGCACCAAGGCCCGTAACTGTGACTAGTAATAAAGCGCCCCCCAGCTGGGTCCCTTTATTGATAATCGATCTGTGTATTGACCCCTTTGTGATCAAGTGTATCGCTACATTGTTTTTAATAGACCGTTATTTGAACTGAGGCCTTATAATTTACGAATCTGTGCATGCCCCTTTCAGGTTGTATTGTAAAGATTTATGTACAGCAAAGCCTGAGCATTGGAGGGTCACAGGTAAGTTAGCCGATGCTTGCCGTGGCGGCGACGAGGTTCGTGAGGCCAAGTTCTCGTATCACACCCCGTTTGACCTTCAAGGTTCGGTTAAGCGTGGGTTCCCCTAACTGATCGGACCTTGTGGCGCCATTTTCTTTAGCAACACCCTATACCTACCAACACGCTTGCCCTGTGGTGTATTGTCTTAGGACCACGCCAATCTCCCTGAGCGTATTTGAGCCGCGGCCTTTAGCCTGCTTTGCAGTGATTTTCAGGGTAAGTGTAGATGTTTTCCGGACTTGGAGTATGCGGCACTCGCTCATCCGTGAGTGTCGTAAAATCAGTTTGATACTGTAACATTTGATTTTTCAAAAAAACTTTTTAAGTAAATAATTTGTGTTTGTTTAAAAACCTATTTAGCCCCTATCATATATACCGAGTGATTTTTACTTATTTAGAAAATGGAGTTTTTCTAAATTGTCAAAATCCAAAAAGTGTTATTTATCGGAAATTAAGTAAGATTTCAATGAGATTTATTTAGTGTGTGTTTTTTTTTATCGAACTGAACAATCTCAAGGCCAGAAAAACTAATATAAAATGTTAATTTCTTCTTTAGATTTTTTATTATTTCCCAAAACAATGTTGTTTGCATAATTTTTACGTTTTTTATGCGAGGCGCTTTTGAAATATTTTTCAATTCTTCACATAAAACAAATTGAATTTTAATATTAAGTCTTGATATGTGAAATTTTGAAAAATATTTTTAAAAAATTTAAATTAATTTTTAGCTAGTTAAAAAAATAGGGATTTTCTGGCCTCGAGATTGTTCAGTTAGCTAAAAATAACACACTCTAAAAAATCTCATTAAAATTTTACTTTATTTCCGAAAAATAGCACTTTTCGGCTTTTGACAATTTCAAAAAACTCCATTTTCTATATAAGTAAAAATCACTCGGTATATATAATAGGGGCTAAATAGGTTTTTAGACAAGCACAAATTATTGACGTGAAAAGTTTTTTTGAAAAATAAAAAATTTCACTGTATATTACGTAACATGAGTTGTAAATGGCATATTATGCATGACTGGAAAAATTGCGCAGAAACTGCGTAGTGGTGAGTGCAGTAATTCCAGAAGTGCATAATTGCTTTACAACTCGAGTTGCGTACTACACTTTTTCTACAACCACTCATTTCGTTAAATGACGTTTATGTGACAATTAAATAGCATTTGGTTTTATTGAGTTGTTATGGCTATTTGCACTGCAACTTTTAAGTCAGGAATGAAATTAAAGATAGTATTTAATAGTATTCCTCCATAAACAGAGATCTAATAATGTGTGGCTTTACACTGACCTAAAACAAAATGTTATTCAGTGCCGTTTGTGTTCTATTGTAATTTTATTATTTCCAGAAATTAGAACATCCTTATAAGCGAATTGTATTGCATATGAAAATCATTTTACTAAAGCTGGGAGTACCTATAGTAAATCGGAACCTTTAATACATATCCTAGACTTTATTCTATTCGAGTGAAAAATGATCTTTTGTGATGATTTTTAAATTTTAGCCCAATGGCCAAGTGCTTCAATGAACCGATTTAAATAAAAAAATGCAAAAGTGGCATAGAGTAGTTAAATTACAAGAGGTGAAATGTTTTACGTTTTTAAGTTAACAAATCATGGAAGATTTAAAAAAAATGATTATGAGAAAAATACAGAATCGTAGGCGAATTTTCCTCTTAATATGAATCAAGTATACTCTTATTGTAGTATCCAGGTTGTTATGTTTTTATTAATTGCTTGCGTGAATTGTGACAGAAGTCAAACTGTGACATAAAAAAACTATGAAATTTTTTACAACTGCTTTATTGACATTGCAGTTTTAATGCCAAAAATTTTTCGGAAAAAGACAAAAATTTAACTGGCAACAGTGCAAGCTTTCAAAAATCATAACCACAAATTAAAACAGCATAACCCTATTTTGTCACGTCTAGGTTATTCTGTATGCGTATTCACAAAAATGTCACCCTAACATAGCCTGCTGGGAGAAGGAAACATCACGAATGGATTATACTCTGGGAGCGACCACCTCCCGCCTCTGGGCTGCCTGTGTTGTATCACGAAGAAGTTGGCAACAGTTATATTGGACTGACACGAACGATCATCTTCCCCGACACATTAATACCGCGTCTTGGACACTTGGTGCACCACTGCACTACTCGACAGTTAGAACTCGAATACTCAACAACTCAACACGCTCAAAATGTACAGCTGCACGAACATGTGTCCAACTGTCTGGCCAAACGGCAGGGGTGTGAGGCAAATACGTTCGTGCTTTCTCTTCCACCCGAACAACCGATTCATGGCCTTCCGCCAGCAACTTTTGTGCACAGCAACGGATCACCATAGGATCGAAACAGACTATATTGGCGCACGAGAAAGTGATTGCAAGCAGGCACAAAATTTAAAATGCCCTCTACATGAACCAGCAGTCTGAATTCATAAAGGAAACGTGAGATTTCACCTGGCCTTAACACTCCCCTTACTTGAAAGAAAAATTTCCTGGATGCTCTTTAGCAATGAAACGGAACAGGTCTGTTTAGACCCCAGTCTGCCCGTTTACAGAGCATTAAAATTGTAATTATTTCCAATCAAGTAAGGCAATCCTCCAGTATTGTCTGTAGTTATCCGTTCTTTGCGCTTCTAAGCATACTTCAGACATTTCACATGAGTCTGGAATTCTCCTTATTATGAATATGCACCTGCATGTGCAAAATTAACTTAGTTTCTGTCAGTTTCTCGTATTGTATGGTTGAAGATGAGTACAGTACTAAGATTCAATATAGTAAGCGCCTTACAGATGAAGAACTATTGTATTTTCTTGAGAATGATGATCCAGATGTTGAAAATAATTATGATGTTAAAGTGGCAGCAAGTGATGTACAGGGTGGCCAGATAAGAATGCAAAGTGCTGTATCTCGGAAACTATTCGTCGTAACGACTTTCGATAATAAAAATTATGACCAAAGTGGCCAAAAGAAGACCGTGGAAAATATTTTCAGATTAACAAGATGGTCGCCAGGGGGCGTAACCGCCATCTTAAACCTTTAAAGTAATTTTTCACTGAAATCTACCTAGTAAATGTTACCAAAAAATATATGGTTTCTAAAGCTAAGCTTTACTCGAGTAATTTTTGTTTAACACTTTTTGATGTATCTATTAAAATAAAGTGGTGGGGGGTAATTCAATGTTTTTTTAAATAAACAGCTGTAACTCCTAAACCACCGAACGGATTTTAACAAACTTGGTCTTGTTGGAAAAAGCATTTATTGTTCCATGAAACCCATCTTACCTGTGATATGTCTAATTCTTAGTGATGCCGCTAGAGCGCATTTTTTTATATAATAACAGAAAATTGCAAAATTCTCTAAAAAATTAAATGCAATAATATGACTTTTTTTGATAAAAATGTAGTGAAATGATACCTAAATAGGCTAGTAAAAACCATATCTCGATATCTTATTCGTAGCCTGAAATATCGAAGACAGAAAATTTAGTTATCATCTAATTTTAAAAAGACGCTATTACACCGGTATTTATTGTGATTTATTTTCAAGATTCAATGATAAAATTTCATAATTTAATAATTTTTAAATAATAAAAGTATTCTTAGTTCAAAAAATTTAAAAAAAAAACGTGTAGGGGCATAATAATCAATGCAGCTAGTATGCAAGTGCAAGGTAGGCAGAATATGAAGAGTAGGCCATGGAGGAAAAATAAATGCCTAAAATCAACTTGTCAACAAATATTAAAATTATACTAATAGAGACAGTGGAATTTGTGTTCATTGCACACACAAGTAAGGCCTTGAAACTATTAAAATACCGTTTACAAATGATGAAGCTGTCGATATGATTGCGGTATATTTTGAATGTCTTCAAAATGTGGCATTGGCTCAAAGAGTATACAGAGCTCGATATCCAAATCGGCGTTTACGCGATGCGAGAATTTTTCCGCGTTTAGTGCAAAATTTGCGTAATACTGGCAGTTTTCGACCTCAGTTGCGAAGACACTCTGCTAGAACAACGGAAGACAATATTGTTAATGTCTTAGCAGACGTGGAATTGAATCCCCACGTTAGTACGAGAGCAATGTTTCGCGCGTTGGGTATATCACGTACTACTATTCTAAACATTTTAAAGGATCACAGGTAAGTGTTTATGTCACTAAAAATACTACCTTACATGTTTCACAATGTGTTTGTTATTTCAAATTTTTAGACTGCACCCATATCATATGGTTTTTACATCAAGCCTTAAATCACGAAGACTTTGACCGACGGATAGATTATTGTCATTGGATGTTGGCATGATTAGGGAAAATAGAGAATTTTTATCCGAAATTCTTTGGACGGATGAGGCCACTTTTAGAAGTGATGGAAACATTAATTTGCATAATATGCATTATTGGTCTGACAACAATCCTCACTGGTTGCGCGAGGTCCAACATCAAGGCCATTGGAGTCTCAATGTGTGGTGTGGCATCCTGGGCGGAACTATTATAGGTCCCTATTTCTTTGATCAACCACTAAATGGTGCCGTGTTCCTTGATTTTCTGGTAAACCAATTGCTTATTTTATTAGAAGATGTGCCCTTGCAATTACGGCAAAATATGTTTTTGCAACTAGACGGTTGCCCAGCACATTTCTCAAGAAATGTGCGAGAACATTTAGACCTAACATATCAGCAGAAGTGGATTGGGCGAGGAAATCTATTTCCTTGGCCACCCCGATCCCCAGACCTCACCTGTTTGGACTTCTATCTATGGGGTCGGTTGAAAGATATTGTTTATCAAATTCCACCAACAACGGGAGACGACATGAAAATCCGAATACAGGAAGCCATTCGTAGCCTTTCAAGAGCAGAAATTGAAGCTGCTGTAATGTCCACGCATGAGCGGCTCCAACAATGCATTGAGTGTGATGGAACACAGTTCGAGCATTTAAGGAGGCATTAGTTTTATTTCAAAATCGGCCCTTTTTTCTTATTATGCCCCTACACGTTTTTTTTAAATTATTTGAACTAAGAATACTTTTATTATTTAAAAATTATTAAATTATGAAATTTTATCATTGAATCTTGAAAAAAGACAAATAAATAACAATAAATATCGGTGTAATAACATCTTTTTAAAATTATATGTATGATAACTAAATTTTCTTTCTTCGATATTTCAGGCTACGAATAAGATATTGAGATACGGTTTTTACTAGCCTATTTAGGTATCATTTCACTACATTTTTATGAAAAAAAAGTCATATTATTGCATTTAATTTTTTTAGAGAATTTTGCAATTTTCTGTTATTATATCAAAAAACGCGCTCTAGCGGCATCACTAAGAATTAGACATATCACAGGTAAGATGGATTTCATGGAACAATAAATGCTTTTTCCAACAAGACTCAGTTTGTTAAAATTCGTTCAGTGGTTTAGGAGTTACAGCTGTTTATTTAAAAAAACATTGAATTACCCCCCACCACTTTATTTTAATAGATAAGTCAAAAAGTGTTAAACAAAAATTACTCGAATAAAGCTTAGCTTTAATAAGCATATATCTTTTGGTAACATTTACTAGGTGAATTTCAGTGAAAAATCACTTTAAAGGTTTAAGATGGCGGTTACGCCCCCTGGTGACCATTTTGGAAATCTGAAAATATTTTCCACGGTCTTCTTTTGGCCACTTTAGTCATAAATTTTTTTACCGAAAGTCTCTACGACGAATAGTTTCTGAGATACAGCACTTTGCAATCTTATCTGGCCATCCTGTACAAGAAGATGTCATGCCAGAAGAAGATAAAGAGAATTACGTAATTGCTGCTGACCAGGAGACAGACGTAAGCCAAATTTGAAGCCATTGTAGAATCCAGCAGTTACGTTCAAAGTTTTCCAAAATTTGTGGCAAAAGATGGAACCGAATAGTCTTAAGACACCAATAAGCACACGAGCTAAATTACCAAAAGCTTTGAAAAATTGCACTTGGACTTACAACTTGTAGCCCAGGTATTTCCAGCATGCAAGACATGATGCGATGCACGACTAATGTTTTCCCTGAGCTATTTGAAATCTTCCAAGAAAGAGCTGACAATACAAGTGACAGAAGAGGACGACGTTGCTGCGTGTGCCAAAGGAAGAAAGTAAGAATAAGTGTGCGAAGTGTAAACATTTTATGTACTTAGAACATTCTGCTCTTGAAAGTAATTGTAATCAATGCAAAAATTCAAACTAAGTAAGATTTTAAAAAAGCTTTTTAGTTAATAGTTAGTTAGTCTTTAGGGTAGAAGTTTGAGTATTTCTATTAGTACAAATAAAATAAGAATTGATAAATTTGTTATTTATTGTCCTTAAAACTGATACGTCAAGTATGTGCAACTGTTTCATGACATTTTATCATTGGGTACGATTGGATCCCAGTTCGTCTGTTTCATAATTTTATGAGGTCCGTCCGTTGAAGGTTAAGTGTTGGTTTTTATGTTAATTTTCAAATAAAATTTTGACATGACAGTCTCTGACAGTTGCGCAATGGTTTAGGACTCAGGAGTCACCAAATGGCGGACCGCGGTCCGGATGCGGACCTCCGACATACTTTGTATGGACCTTAACGAAACAGTAAAAATCATAAACTCTTTTTATTTACTTCGGAATTGAAGCAAATAAAATCAAAACGTACAGGTCCTCGTAATTTTATTTTTCCCGCGCTCTGCTCTGCCGCTCTGCGCCATCGGAAGAAGCGACGCGACATTCCGGCGATTCGCTCCCTCCCCACTGCCACCCCATCGCACCCCGCTGCAGCTTGATTCGAAGAACTTTAGTAGAATGGTATTGTTCCGTGGTAAAAGTCGAATATTGCTGTTTACTTGTGAGTGACGCCGTGACGTGTGCATGCGTACTGACTAGCTACCTGCTTTCGTGTGTTGGTTGTTACGATGAACCCGAAAACAAGAAAAGTGGAAGCGGAGAATAGACAGTTTTTACAGGAATGGACAAATTTATATTGCTTTACGCTGCCAAATCGTGTTGGGGCAGTACCTGTGTGTCTGATTTGTCAAAAAAGGTGGCCATAATTAAGAGCTCGAATATAAAACGACATTATGAGACCAAACACAAATCATTTGCCGAAAAATACCCACTTGGTAGTAACCTTCGTAAATCGAAAATCGAAAGTTTGTCTTCAAGTTACACGTCTTCAACGCAGATCATGAGTTGTTCAATGACCGAACAGGAGAGATGCGGTGAGGCTTCTTTGCGCATTTCTTGGACTCCTGCTAAGCATATGAAACCATTCACGGATGCAGATATAGTTAAAGAGTGCATGCTCGAGGCAGGAAATGTTTTGTTTGAGAATAAAAAAGATATTATTGAAACTATTCGGCGTATTCCGATATCTGCTTCCACTAACACAAGAAATACACACGTTTTGGCGGAAGAAAATCACTATGATTTACAACGACAGTTAACTAATGCAGACTATTATGCCTTGGCTATCGATGAATCGTGCGACGTCACAGACACAGCACAGTTGGTTATTTTTGTACGTTACTTGGACAAAATCAAAGAAAACTTTGTTGAGGAATTGTTGACCATTTTGCCGTTGTCAGAAAGCACCAGAGGAGAAGATATGTTCAAGGTGGTAATGGCATATTTCGAAAAGGATGGGTTAGACTTGAAAAAACTTATAGCAGTAACCACAGACGGTGCTCCAGCGATGATTGGAAGCAGGAAAGGACTAGTTCAGCGGTTGAGTACCGATCCAAAATGTAATGAAAAGTTGATTTCTTACCACTGCATCATACACCAAACTGTACTTTGCTGCAAACTTAACCCAGATCTTGAGAGTACTATGCAAGTAGTGATAAAAATAGTGAATTTTCTACGTGCCAAATCATCAATGAAACATCGTGAATTGAAGTCATTTCTTGGGGAAATTAATGCTTAATACGACGATTTACTGCTGCACAACAATGTAAGGTGGTTAAGCAAAGGCTGCGTTTTACAAAGGTTTTTCACCATTTTAGAAGATTTGAAGATTTTTCTTTCTAATAGTGATCAGGTTTCAGCAACGGCCTATTTAAGTTTCCTAAGCGAAAAAGAAAATGTGGCTACGATCGCTTTTTTAGCGGACATTTTTAAACATATCAATGACCTGAATTTTAAGCTTCAAGGGAAAGAAAAGCTTGTGTGGGAACTTCTGTCAGAAGTAAGAAGCTTTTCACGAAAAATCGACCTGTTGCATAATGATATTGATAATGAACGCTTGCACTTTCCTAATTTGAAAATAGTGAGCAGGGGCAACGAGATTGACGTCAGCCAATACAAGATCTTCATAAAAGATCTCAAATCGGAATTTGAGAATAGATTTACCGACTTTAAAAAAATTGAGAATGTTGTACAAGTCTTAAGCAACATTTACTCTCTGCAGCCTAATGGTGAATGGAGCAGTGAAGCTGAAAATGTTTTCGGGAATAATAAAGCTGCTCTACAGATGGAAATGATTGATTTCCAAGAAAATACTGCATTAAAAACCAAACATACGGAAGTTCCGTGCCAAGAATTCTGGATAAAATATGCCTGTCTTAATAAATACCCAGAACTAAGAAATTTAGCTTTAAAGCTTTGTACAATGTTTGGCTCAACATATGTATGAGGCAGCGTTTTCCAAAATGAACTTTATCAAAAATAAATTTCGATCACGACTCACCGATGACCGTCTCCAGGACTTAATGGCAATAACTTGCACCAACTTAACTCCAAACTTCAGACAGCTAGCTCAAAGCAAAAAATGTCATTTTTCTCATTGAATTTCAAATAATATTGATTTTTTGTACCAATTACTTAATAAAAATTTAATTTAATTTTATCTGCTTTTATTTATAGTTTAACATTTTAATTTAAAGTTTGGCCGTCAGTTATCGTATACCTACCCGGACCGCAGCAGTTTTATTAATTTTTGAAACGGACCCCCAATAAAAATAATTGGTGACCCCTGGTTTAGGTTATATATGTGTATTTCATTCTAAAAATTTAAGGGTAAATTTCACATAATGGGAGAATTCCATGTCCACGTACACATTTCCATAATTAAAAGGATTATCATAGTGATCTAAAAACTAAAATAAGCTTCCTGTGTCACCCTAACAGGTTTTTGTACAGATTCACTTACAAGTAGAAGTGCACTTATAAATTATAATTTTTAAAGGTCAAAAATGTCATTTCGGTAACTGTCCTATAACGAAATTGCAGAAGTAAAGTTTTGTTTTTAAAGGCAAAATTAAAACGAATGTTACTTTAAATCTTTTCAAATACTTTTTTCAACTGTCTATTTTTATTATAACCGATTTCTGCGTAAATGTAGTTCATGGTCACATAAAGTTGTCCGGATGGTTCTCCATCATTTCGGTAACACATCAAGCAAACAACAGTACGTTAGTTCTAGAACGTTGTGAAACCTGCTCTTACTTTGTAAAAGTTCATGTGTTGTGTATACTATCCCGTCAGATCGGTAAGTTTTTGCACATATTTACTGTTTTTGATATAATAACAATTATTAAACAGAAAATGCATGCGTACCTTTATTGTTAGTCAATCCGGAAACTAGTGTTTTTAGTAGTTTGTGTATACTTTGCACAAATTTAAATTTTGTTCTTCGTAATATACGTAGTCTTAAACATAACCTTTAAATATGAATACACTCTGTTGATAATGCAGGTTGCTATAGATATTTAAACTTCATTTCATCATTTCGGTAACATTTAAAAATCTTAAACGTGTTATGGAATTGACGTGGCTGTTACCGAATTGACTCACTTTTTGGTTCGTAGAATCATTCTTGCAAATTTGCTTATTGGGTACATTTCGAGGTACATTTATTGTAAATCAAGATGGATGAAGAGCGATATTCAATCTTAAAAGAAAAATTAAAAGGTAGAGCGAGTTACCTTTATTAAAACAATAAAATGAAATCAAAGGAAAAAACTCGAGGAAAAGCAAAATAACCAGAGAATTCAAGATTAATGTTAAAATAGGGAAAATGATAAGAAATCCAAAATGGATTTGATCCCAGAATTCGAATAAGTTACAGTAACTGCAAATAAAATAGAAGAGAGAATACCGAAAAAAAAAAACTACCAGCCCCGTCTCATTGAATTTGGCACAATCACTTAAAAATTGCAATTATGCATTTTTTTCCAAAGAGATAATAGAACTATGAACCGTGTTGTTAATTTTTACTTCTATTACTACTTTTTTAGTAATTAATATTAAAACAAATTATTTTTGTTGCGTAGAACCCAAAATTTTAGGAGGTTTTCCTATTTAGATCATTAACTCTCATTTCAACTAATTCTATAATCAAGTTAGTTGAATTTTATGAAAACAATCTAAAGATGTTTGATATTTCTAAAGATGTAAGTAACATCTGTTAAAAGTATTCTTACACTAAATAGTTCAAGTTTACCGAAAATGGTCCGTGGAAAGTCGGTAACAAGAGATACTCGTCAAATAATCATTTCTCTGTTAAAATATGTCAAATCGGGGACAAAAATAAGTGCAATTGTGAAGTTATGGCTATATACTGTTCCTAACATTATTCGTCTGTATAAAACTATAAAACTTTTTCGTATTTTAAGAAATACATTTTTAGATTTCAAGGTTTTTTTTTGTTTAGAGTTGTAACATACATACTCCTCCACAAACGAATTTGAAAAATAAAATTTGTAATATTTTTATTAAAATTAGTAATTTTGGTAACGAACGGTACATCATTCAGGTAACCGCTAAATTTTATTATTTTTGGTGCAATATTATGTATCCTAAAGCCGTTGTAATGCAGTAATATCTTAGTAAACGCATAACAAAATAATGTAATGACGAAACAATTAACTGAACGACAATAAATAACTTTTTATGATGATTTTCATGATTGCAGGCCAAGCTCCTTCATGGGGTATTAGTGCCTCACCATTATTATTATGATGATTTTCAACCGTATCGTTTAAATCATTCTCAATAATGTTAAAAGCTAATCGTCTTATATTAAACTCCATATCTTTTCAGACAAATGTTATGCATTACAGATACCATAAACATGTTGTAGAGGCTACTTTGAGGAAAAAATGTAGAAGTTACCGAAATGACTTTTTATAGCAGATTGCAGCTTAAAAACACCCACAATTTATTTAAAACTTAAAATTCATCGGAGCCACTGCAGCAGTTTCTTCAATGGACCTTAATAAATGTATAAAACGATATGCATGGGCTGAAATCGTAATTTTATTTTTGAACTGTTCTTTCGGTGGAATTGCCTCGTTATGTGAAATTTACCCTTAACATAATGTGAATTAATAATCGACATGTTGTAATTTTCAAAGCCAAGCTTGATTTCACTTTCGTTTGCTCACATGTTATACATACAACAAAAGTTGAATATTGATAATCGAAACAGTTAACTGTAATCTGCAAACTAATATCGTCAAAATCAAAATAAAAGTATACCATATTTTTAACCACGCAAAATTACAGGCGTACTAGTTATCCTAATTTATTAAAATATTTTTTTAATATTTACCATGTTTTCTAGATTCTATCGTAGATAAAATATTGTACGATGCACACGCATAAAGCATCTTTAATCACTCGCGGGGCTTGAAACGCTGGCTCAGTCACGTTTTAACTCTGCCCCACTCGTGACTAAAAACTAGCTTTACACACTTGTATTGTAAATAACTATTTCTGGATAAAGAGGATATTTCGAAAGTTATAAAAAGTGAAAGTTTGTTTATTTTGTCGATACTAACTCTCAGCAATAGATAGCAACATATCATAAAGAAAGTAAGACAAAACATACAATAATTTGATTTTTTAAGCATTTATTAGGCCGCAGTCCCACTGAGGCACCAACGACTATCAACTAAAATTCCAGCATGTGTAATGATATGCAGCTGGTCTCACTGAGCCAACGCTAGCCACACACAGTCATCAATCAGTTTGAAATTTCCAACTGAAAGCCGCTGGTTAGCGATGCATAACCGTTAAGGTATTTTGTTCTGTGGTTATTATCAAACACCTAGATATTTGGCAGTGCTTGAAACGTCAAGATTAAAATAAAAGTTTGACCTTTGATACTAATAAATTTAAAAAATCTTGGTTCATTCTGTAGTAGCTGTAAAACTTATCCTAAGTGTTAATTAATTGTGCCATCAGTTGATGGTATTGTCATGCGAGCCATTTCGAGCAACAATCCGCTCCTGCTCTAATACCTTAGGTTGCCAAGATAATGTTTAAATAAATTAATTAACTCTGGTCACTGTGATATAAATAAGATTGTAAAACAAAAACTGTCATAAATAAAAAAACGTTACATTGGTGTCAGAAGTCGGATACTTTAAATAAATAGTGTATAAAAATGTCTAGAAAACTGAGTGATTTGAAGGTGACCGCATTGCGGCGGGAATTAGAAGATCGTGAACTGGAAACAACAGGAAAGAAACCAGAGTTGGCAGCTCGACTTAGACAAGCAATAGAAAGTGAGGGTTTGGATCCGGAAACGTTTCTATTTACGGATGGTACGTCTTCTGCTATAATTTCTGCAATCTCTTCCGATATTTTATCTTTGGAAAATAAAATGTCTTCTATGAAAACTGAAATTTCTTCTGTGGAAAATAAGATGTCTTCTGTTGAGGAGAAAATAAAAGAGATGGAGAAGAAAATAGAGGAAATGGAGAAAACAGAAAGACAAGTTGTGGAAAATACAGAAGAGATGGAGGACGATGAAATGAAGTGCTCTAAGGTGGAGTCAAAACCAAAATTGGAAGGAATTGGAAGTTCTGCTCGTATTAAAGCCCCAACCTTCGACGGAAAGATGTCATGGACCAATTACCTAAAACAGTTCAAAACAGCTGCAAGAGCGAACGAATGGTCTGAAAGAGAAAAGGCAGTAAATCTGACCATCGCCCTTCGAGGAGATGCTTTGGATATTCTTCAGACCATACCTGTTGAAGTAACGGATGACTTTGAACAACTTAAAAAACGATTAACTATGCGATATGGCCACGAACACTTGGAGCATGTGTACCAATCACAGTTAAAGAATCGCAAACAGAAGCGAGACGAGACCCTTCAAGAATACGAAGTGGATATTGCCAGGTTGGTACGATTTGCCTACCCATCAGCTCCAGAAAAAATGATGGAATGTTTGGCTGTCCAAACATTTCTGGATGGACTCCGTGACCTTGAAATGCAAAGAACACTCCGTTTAGCTCGTCACAAAACATTGGTCGATGTCTTGTCCGCTGCTCTTGAATACGAAGCGGCTACGCAGGCTTCCGGTGGATACAGTAAAGTAAGGACCGTAAAAGAAGACGAAAATGAAGATAAATTCGACCAACTGGTTAACATGATAAAAGCCTTACTAATAGGAAGACGAAGACTATCAGGTGCTGGCATTGTGGTGAGATCGGACATGTACGCAGCTCGTGTGCACGCCCTAGGATCACTACCAATCAAGAAACCACGCAGCAGGAAAACTAGAACGGGTCGGCCTAGGGGGGGGCAGCTTCGACCCAGAACCATTCCCAAGACCCTCTCATACTGATAGCCTCTTTGAAATGTCGCGATGATAGTGTATACGTAGACGGCGAAGTAAATGGTAGAAAGCATATAATGTTGGTGGATACTGAAGAAAACCAGAACTACAGCATTGCACCCACAGTCAGATGGAATGGTAGAGCGAATGAATAAGACCATTGGCAAATACCTGCCAAAAGTGGTGTCCAATGATCAGCGAGATTGGGATCAGTGTCTCTCGCTCTTCGCAATGGCCTATAGATCCGCCATCAATGAATCGACAGGTCAAACACCAGCAAAAGTCCTGTTTGGTCGTGAGATGAGACTACCGTGCGACCTCGAGTTTGGATGCCGACCTGGAGAAGATATAGCTGGTGAAGACTATGTGATCCGCTTGCAAAGAAGAATGGACGATATGCATGAGTTGGTTCGCTCGCATCTTCAAATAGCCAGCGATAGGATGAAGAAACGGTACGATACCCAAGCCACAGAAGGATGTTTCAAGGAAGGCGACAAAGTCTGGCTCCATAACCCAAAAAGACAGAAGGGTTATTCTCCAAAGCTACAAAAGTCTTGGGAAGGTCCGTACCTTATCAAGAAAAAAATTAATGACGTCATTTACCGTATAAGCAAGATTCCAAACGGAAAACCGAAGGTAGTGCATCAAAACCGGCTGGCTCCATTTGAGGGTGACCATGACCAAGAAGAAGAAGTAAACCAACTCCAAGAAACACCTGACCTTGCCTTTGCAGAATTTATGGGTGCATATGGAGGTACCGGGAAAGCAAGATATGGTGTTACCTTTGAGCAACAGCAAGATCTGCTCACGCTTCCAGAAGACTACTCGTTGGCCCATAGCATTCCCGCCAGTATCAACGACGCACAAGGACTGGCATCCGTTTTCCGAAAGAAGTTTGGTCGATTACCAGAACTTCATGGTCAGTTACCAGTCCCTGGAAAAGCCTTGAAACTTCAAGATGGATCACGCTACCTCTTCTATCTGGTTACAAAGAATGCTTTCTACGATCAATCCACTTATCATGATGTATGGGAAGCATTACTTAATTTGAGGAGCACGTATTGGAGTCCAACGTGCAGAAACTAGCCATGCCGAAGATAGAGTGGAACCAGCTGGATTGGAGAATCGTTCGAAACATGGTGGAAGTAATCTTCCAAGATACCGAAGTCCAAATACTGGTCTGCAGCTATTCGCCCAGTGTCCAGGTTACAGCAAGGACCGTCCCTTGTTACTTCCATGCAACTGGAAATTGTAGAAGAGGATTCAGTTTCAAATACAACCATTCCGTTCCAGTTCCGTAAAAGTTCCAGGGGGAACTATCTCTTAAGGAGGGGGCAATATCATGCGAGCCATTTCGAGCAACAATCCGCTCCTGCTCTAATCCCTTAGGTTGCCAAGATAATGTTTAAATAAATTAATTAACTCTGGTCACTGTGATATAAATAAGATTGTAAAACAAAAACTGTCATAAATAAAAAAACGTTACAGTATTCTCCGAGCTGTGTACAAATATTTCTCGCACCCACACGTTTTGCTGCTTTTGATTGATTTTTCTCTGAATATAATAGTTTCTTAACACTTCTTAGCTCTCTGAGTCAGAACTATCTGAAGATACCCACATTTTCAATTCGCAAAATAAACAAAACGTCTACGTCATTTATTACTAGCAGTTTTAACGCGTAAAAATGTTGGTAAATCTGCGCACGGCAAGTGTCAAATACACGCGAAATTTAAATGAATAGTGGTTGGCGGTGGCCACAGCTGGCTGCAGTGGGACCATAGTGCATTTTCTTAGTTGATGGTTATGGGTGGTGGTGGCTAAGTGCCACCTTAGATACCAAGTATTTCAAGACTTACATCATTTGTTCCTAAAGTAGCAGATTAACAAATTTCAATGGTTTCACGCCTAAACATTTACATAAATACTTAGCTACAACTTGTTCCTATAGAGCAGGATATGATGTTATCAGCCTTATGTAACAAATATAACAAATTGTTTCTGAAGTAGCATACTATTAAACTTAAGTGTCAAAGTTAAGTAAAATTTGCTGTTTTTCTTACGTTATTGCCAGCGTACATAAATCAAACAAGCAGAGACACTCACTGTCAGTTCCTTTGATGTCAAAATACCAATTTAAATTACCTTGAATGGCTCCTGGGGGGTACTTTCCAATAGTACTAACAAATAGCGCCACTACTTGACTGCATCATGATTGGTAGCAGAGCCAGTAACTGGCTCTGATTGGTAGAACTTTGTTCTGCCATCTGGTAGTTCAGCTTAGAAATACCCCCCGAGTCACTGTCCCAGGCACCCTAGACAGGTATTAACATTTGGCTTGACTGTCTCTACTTGCTTGATTTATGTGCGCTGTTATGGCTCACTTTCAATAATTAATCTCACACACCTGTTAATTGTATATTTTTTATTTTCAATTTTTTTATGAAAAATATTGATAATTGAGGTAACTATATTATGGAATGGTATTACTTAATAACATTTTAGTAAAAACTGCAAATCCAAATTCGAAAAATATATTTTGTTTTTATAATTACATCTTTAAAATTGCAGAGTTTCATCTGAATGACTCAGAAGCTTCTACATTTAAAGTACTTAAATGTATCAGAAATTTGATAATCTTCTGTTATCCACCCAATTAAAAATAATAATACACATTGATTAGATTTTTTATTAAATTTCTTTCTATTAGATTCCAATCCACGACCTCTGCAGTTCAATAATAACAAATGTTGGTTGTCACATTTATCTAAGACTAAATAATAGTAGGCATTGAAGTTTAGCTTTTTATCACGAATGTAGATTTAGTTGCCGAGGCCCATAGAACCAAGGCAAATAAACTACATGAGGTTAACATTTTAATAATGTTTTCGACGTTCTTCACTGACAACTTAAAAACAATTTCATCAGAATGCTAATCTTCACAGCAATGGACATCGAATCCTATATTAATGTTCAAAGATAATTTAACTCTTCATGAACTAGTGTTACATTGATAGAAAATTACTTCAGCAGAGTAGAAGTAATTGGTAGCCCTCACCAGTTGAGTTTCAATCCAAACTCTTGCTTGAGGTGTAGTGGCTCGTCTTTTATTTGTGAAAAGATATATTACCATACATTAGCTGCTTACAAAACTCATTCCAGAATAAATTTTTCTAGGGTTGGCAACATAATAATTCTAGTTACTTTTATTTTTACATGTGGTGCTAAAAGATTTTTTTTGAATTTGAATAAATATTTAAATGTATTAAAATACGAAGTTACAAAATTTTCGACCCACTGTAAAAACAGCATTACTTACACTTATTTTAAAAGTTTAGGTAACATTCGACGGTTACTGTGAATACAGCCCTACTTTAAAATGGTTTGCGGAAAGTTCGTTCCCGGGATATTTCGTCTCCTCACATCTCGTACCCGGAAACTTCGTTCCTGAGCGAGCTCAATTTGTCTCCTAGATTACAGGATGTTGAAAAGCGAGTGCAGCGATCGGAATGCAAATAGAAAAATGAAAGATATTTTAATTAATTTATTTATTATAACAAACTTATAAGAACTATATACAGTATGACCCCGACTTGAATTTAAAAGAGGGAATTAAATTTTATTTTTAGTTTTACATAAAAATGTTATAAGAATTATAATTCCTGCTTGGTTTGTAGAGAATTTTAAAAAAAATTTCAGTTTTTCAAAAACAAGTCGGCCTTGACAGTTAAGCAAAAACTATTTTCTTTTCAGGTAAACTACCCTTTTTGTTCATGATACGGTAAAATATTACTAAGAAAAGTTGTCCAGAATGAGAAATTATGGCCCTATACAAAATATCAGGAAGATACTTAGATTAAACCGTCATTTTTAATAAATACAATTTATTTTCTTCTTATAAGCTTATTATGATAAATAAATTAATTAAAATATCTTTCATTTTTTAACTGTATTCCGATTGCTGCACTCGTTTTTCAACACCCTGTAATCTAGGGGACAAATTGAGCTCGGTCGGGAACGAAGTTTCCGGGTAGGAGGTGTGGGGCGATGAAATATCCCGAGAACGAAATGTGGGGTACGAAATGTGGGAAACAAACTTTTTGCATCCCCTTTAAAGCCTGATTTAATATTAAAGCTCAGGTTTTGTTACACATGTAAAAAGCGTAATTAGCATTAGAATTTAATTTGTGCATAATTCTTGGGCGTGTAAACGCTCATTTATTTGCATGCGGTCGTCGTGTGAACTCAGCTTTATTCTCCGTTCGTGCTGTTACGTGGTAATCTGCATTACTGGCAGGGCTCCAGCAGTTATTACAGTCGTTCGTTTTGTTTTTGTTGTATTTCGCTTCCAAACAGGGGCGTCAGCCAGCAAAATACCGTGATATTTTGTGCTCCAAGTTCGCCCCTAACCTTCGGGTATTTTGAAGAGGTTCTTTGTGGAAGCTTTGCTTGATGCGGACTCTGGGCTTGAGGACACGTATGTAGAACAAATAAGTTCATGTCTTTTAGACGGATTAGCTTTACAAGTTGCCAGCTGTCCTGATATCGCCTGTAAATACAGGGCAAATGATGACTTCATTTTCGATTTTGGCAACGTAATGCATTTTACTGAATTTCGTCTGGTATTTTTAGTGTCACCCAAAAGTTGTAAAAACTTCAGCGATTTCCCCTACTTAGGAAGGCGACTAACCTTCTGCTTCTGGGAGCCTACTTTGATTTTGAGCCACATCGCCTGAGTGCTTTGCTGGTGACGTTTGCCAGCACCCTTCACTTGCAACAGTATCTGTAAGAGCACGTTTGGATGCTATTTGATTAACCCCCTGCAGAAGCATGATTCTCTCAGATAAGTAGCGTACGGTCTAATGATCTACGGTAATGATATTTGTACCGCAAGCAATGTGAAAGAACCTGAAGCTGTTCTTAGTATGCAATTGTACATTTTACTGGTTTAATCTTAGAATACGTATTGAATTGTGCTAATCACTGCTATGTTAGCATTATTTGGGGGTGCACCTTTCCATTAAGTAACACCGTCCTTAAGAATGACTGTACTGGCTACTTTATGCAGCGTTGCTTAATAAATCTAATGCACTGTTTACAGCATTCATTGTCTGATTTCATTACTGCTACCTTCTGTATTGCAGATATTGTGTTATAGCCTGCTGCGATTAAATTGACTATAAGTTCTCAACCTGCCTGAGTATATTTGTTGTAATTGAAAGACTTGTTGGCGCTCATTATATTTTGTAATTACATCATTTAAAGAACTGCATACCATTTCCCCTAAGCCTAGCTGGCGCATCCTTGAACATACTCTTGTAGTGTTACGATATTTGAAAATATTTAGGGAAAATATAGCTAATAATTTATTAAAGTTGGCCATTAGATATGTTAAAATACAATTTATCGATTGAACTCCACTTGAATAGAATTTGTATCTCCCTGTATATTATAACAATTCTTAATTTTTTTATATAACCTCACACCATCTGCAATTAGCAGATACTGCGGTTAATTGCAGTTGAAAATAAATACACTTTATTATTCGTGAAAGAATGTCAATAATATAATAATTAATAAACAAATATTTATGTATTACTACTTAGTTTAATATCGACTCTAGGATCAAATCTACTTATTCCTGAAATAGTTGGCCAAAATCGGAGATTAGGTTAATCTCATTATATGAATGAAAAATATTTCTATAAACCTGTCATTAAGAATTAAATGAGCTGTAATTCCTGAGGGGTTCGTGTTTGGACACGCAAAACTAATATGTTTTCTGTATGGCGTTTTGCCTTTGCTTATCAATAAGACACCCAACACTTTTTGTCGGTGAGCGCCCGACTATGAGCGGCGGTACGGTGCAATAACTCAAGCAATTCATTTGGTTCAATGCAGCGGAAGAAACGAATCCCAGAGCTGAATAAGATTCAAGGAGTTAAATCTCAAGATTGAATGGCTTTGCCCTGCTCAACAGGGACACTATACACAGACAGAACCAAAAAAGCAACGTTAGCAAATCTTTTGTTTGATGTAGTGTCGGTCGAGTCTACGACAGAGTAGATGGTTCTGTCTTGTTGAGGCGAATGGAAAGACACCTAATAACATGTATTGTATTTGTTAAAAGCTTAAGCCGAAGCTTCGGCCAGAGCTTCGCCTTCGAAATTTTTGGCGCAGTCTGCTTCGGCTTCAGCCGAAGTGCACAAATGCCCGCTTCATGGCAACCCTATTCATCTGTGAATAAATAGCCACCCCGTTCCATCTAGTCCCACTGTAGGTGTTCCTACCATTAAATTCTATGGGTAATGCGGTGCTGTTTATCTAAAGTAGACAAGCTAAACGTTTTCTAGCTATTAAATTAACTTTGCAAAGACTTCTTACTGTCTGAATCGAAATCATCATGCCAGTAGTAGCATGTAAAGCATTATTAATTTGTGTTGCATTGCGTGACGCACTGTGCTTTGAGAAGTACCTTGACAGTATACGGCTCTATTTAAAATATTTTCACTTAAACAACAAATGTATAGGTATTCTGTGTTTTAAAGTCACTGCAATTTCGAGGTAGTGTTTTACTTGCAGTTTATCCTTTTTATATAACAGTATAATTAACAAATGTTAATTTGGAGTAGTAGCTAATAATATTTAGAATTGCTATTTAATTGTCACATGTGCATTTGCCTACTTGTATGTACGTATTCGGTATGTTTTATAATTATATAATACTATTCCAGTTGTGTAACTTTGTCCTGTAATAATTGGGTTTAAACCTGTTGGGCAATGATTAAATAAATAAATAAACAATAATTAAAGGCTGTGGCTGTTACAGTATCATTGCAGTTTCCCAAAACAAATATAATTTGCTGCCAACGCATTACTTACAATTTAAGACAGTGGCACAGCTTTCCTTCAGAAATCTTGTCGTACTTCTCAGCATCAGCTGTTAGCTGGAACCCCTGCTTGTTTTCCTCGTTATACACTCCAAGAACCAAGCCAGTCTGAAATCGCAATCGTTTCGTTATCTCTCCTGCGAATAGGGGCGAGGACTCACCCTTGCTGCTGCCGAGACACTGTAGGGGCTAAATTGTATGTGGGCAGGACTTAACCTAAGAAACTTGGAGCACTTTAAAAGAACTGCCATGCCGGTAAAATTATCGTAAGGGCACTAAAATGTGAACTGGCAGCGATGCTCTATCGGCCGCAACTCAGCGAAAGTTAACCACGCTATAAAATAACATTAAAATAGTCGCGAAGCCGTAAATATTCGGTGGCTCACAAAAAACACCTCCGCATCGTAAATTGATTTTGACAAGGCAATAATTCGGAGCTGCCAACCGACAGCCTTGTTGCTGCCAACATTTCAGTGCGAAACTTACTACAAATTCAAATTTGTAAACAAATAGCCTTCTTTTCTTTATCTATTTAAATGCATCCTAACCTCACAAAACAAGAATAGTATATTAACTGCAAGTGGAGATGAATACTCTAGAACTAGCCAGGTAATAGCAAGTAGTTTTATCTTATTGGTTTGGCAAACGTATTGGTATATTAGATGTATTTAGGGAGGATTATAATTGTAAAATTTCTATTTCGTATGATAGTAATAAGTGGAGGAATGTTTTTGATTTATTATATGAGAACTACCCTGCAATATTCTTTTACTTAAAAAGGTCATTTGAGACAGCAATTAAAATTTTTGGGAATAATAAATAGTAAAGTAATTCAAAGCAATATTTTATTATGGCAGAAACTATTAACGGGAAGCAAAAGCAGTATAATAATAACAGTACATTAATTAACTTAATAACCCATTAACTGAGGGGTTTCTGAAGGTAGCATATTTAAGGCTATTACTATACATACTATTATGTATATTACAGAATTAATACTAGTTACAGTGGTCGCCAATAAAATGTATTTATACACATGGTATCGTTTAAAACGTTTCCATACTTCTAAATTGCAGTTATCTGTAATTTTACTACTATGTTATACAAATTACAAATAAAAAACGATATGGTTATAGTATAAATAATTAAATTTACAAACAGAGAACGCATACCAACAAAAAGCATATCAATATTTTGTAATGTCGCTGCGGTTTGCAATTTCAACTTGCAATCTATCTGTCATGGAACGATGGAAGTCATGAAAGCAAGTTTCTGATATACATATGCCGGAAATAAATTGTATTTTTCCTAATTGTTCTTATTGGTAGGCCTGTTATTAGCCTATCAACAATTTTTCCTTTTTCGAAATCATTCAAATGACGGGGCATGTTTTCAAATAACCAACTTTCAGCATCCTATACCTATATTGCAAAAGGTGTTCTTATCTGACACTGACTTTCTTGCATATCTTATATATATTTCTAAAAGTCCTGACTGACTGACTCATCAACGCCCAGCCCAAACGCTTGGACCTAGAAAGCTGAAATTTTGCACAGAGGTTTCCTTTATGATGTATACAAGGAATAAGGAAGGATATTTCGAAATTCAACCCCTAAAGGGGTAAAATGGGGGTTCCAATTTTGTATGGAAAAATAATATTAAATAGACATTTCGACTTGAAACTTCGTAGGAGTACTCCTAAAAACAAATAAGCAAACACGTATTTCGTGATTTTCCGAAAATCAACCCCTTAGGGGGTGAAATGGGGTAAGTAAGCCTAAAAATCGATATGGGTGTCGTTATTGAGGTTTATTGGGACGTTGATTGCGAAAATGGCATTTATTTTTAAGTCCAAGACGGTGAACATGACATAAGGGAAGAAACGGGACGGGACGGGACTAGACTGGACGGAACGGGACGGACTGGACGGGACGGGACTGAGCGGGACGGGACTGGACGGGAAGGGAAGGGACGGAACGGGACGGGGCAAAGCGGGACGGGGCGGGGCGGGACGGGTCGGGGCGGGGCGGGACGGACGGGACGGAAAGGGAAGGAAAAAGATGGGATGGAAGGGGAGGGGATGGGATGGAAGAGGAGGGGCGGGACGGGACGGGAAGGGTCGAGACGGGGCGGGGCGGGGCGGAACATTATTTAATACACAAATAACGAACCTCGCGCGAACGAAGTCGCGGGTAAAAGCTAGTGGCAATATAATGACAGCAATTCTAGAAATGTAAGGAATACAGCTAATAAACAAATAAAATTGGAAGAAACATACAAACTATTCTTAATAGTGTGTTACAGTAGGTACTTGTTCTAGAAACCTGTAATTAGTTGCATAGCTGTAGTTAGCCATGCTTGTTCTAATTCTTCATTGTCTTTGCTTCAATCCATGATGTAGGTAATTACAAAGATGAGTAGGATTAGTTTTATTTGAATTCTGAAATAGTACAGCATCCTCAGTGCTCTCGAATCAACATCCTATTTGTCATTGCTAAAAATGTTGTTACTTTATGTTGACTTATTCCTTAGAAAACTTGGCCTTGTAGAAACAATCATGGTCGACAAAAATTCGACTACCAAGCGTGGCATCCAGCCTTTCGACTTCCTCTTCGTTCTCGATTTTGAAGCAACCTGTTGGGCAGCGCAGGATGCCAACAAAAGACCTCCTGAAATTATTGAGTTCTCTGTGGTTTTGTACAGCATCATCTTAAATAGAATTATGGCAGAATTTCAACAATATGTCATGCCGATGGAAGTCTATTGTTTAAGCGAGTTTTGTACAAACCTGACAGGAATCACTCAGCAACAGGTCAACAATGGCGTCCCCCTCCCCACCTGCCTTATGCTGTTTACCAAGTGGGTGAATGAGCAAGTAGCTAAGTTTAACTTGAGTCTACCTGGCTTACCGAATTATACACATGTGAAAAAGGCCGCCTTTGTTACATGGACAGACTGGGACCTAAACACCTGCTTGCTGAACGAATGCAAGCGGAAGAGGATCACTAAACCTGGGTTTTTCAATATGTGGATTGACTTAAAGGCTTTGTATAAGGTAGGGTTTAATAGGTTAATCTGCAGTCTTGAGTAATGTTTTAATTTGTAGGAGCACTATAGTCGCATACCACAGGGCCTGAATATGGCGCTAACTGAAGTAGGGTTAAAATTTGAAGGAAGTCAGCACTGTGGCTTGCATGATGCCTGCAATACTGCATTTCTGGCGGGTAGAATGATTAATGATGGGGTCCTACTAAAAATAACAAAAGATATTTCACCAAATCTGGCAATGCCGACAATAGCCAATAATTTTTAGAAATATATTGTGACCAAGGATTTACAGCATTTTAAATTTATGTTCACTTGCAACTTATGTTTTGATAGAAGTTGATAATGATACATTAGTCAAATATTTCTTAATCAGGCCAGTAAGAAACAACCTGAAAACATGGACGAAATCCTTCAAATGTTGCAAAGCTTTTAATTATTAAAATGTTAATTGTATATTAAGTTTCTATTAATCAGTTAATTATTTTTAGCTTAAAATATGCATTACTTGATTGATGTTAAATAAAAAATATTTTGATATATGTATATTGCATATGCATGATTTGATAAAAATTTTCATGAATCGAACGCTGTAGCAAATTGAAACCATTTTTAGTGCAGAATTACATTATTCACTTATATGAGACTCCGAACGCCTAGTAGGTAGGCAACCGTTGATCTGTAAGGTGTGATTGACAGCCACTAGGTTGCATTGGAATAGTTTTTCATTTCTGGTAAAATTTGGTCGAAGTGATGTGTTTACATTTTTGCTGCACTATTTTCTTCTAAGTTCATTGTGCTAAGGGGGCACTTTTACGTCTTAGTTTTGTGTAGAACTCGACCTTTTATTGGGATGTGAATCCGCTAGAAGCAGTTCCACATGTCGAAAATCTTCCAAAGTCAATTTCATGCGATTCTAACCTAAAAGCACATGGCAGATGCTATGCTAATTTCTTGCAGTAAATGAAAGGCAGAAGGGACTACCGAGATTTGCTGGTGTTGTGAAGACTTCAGGTTTGCTGTAGAGCAGGGGCCCATTTTTAAGCTGTGATATACCCCAAGTAAGGAATCTGGATTGTAGAGGGACTTTGGAAATGCCAGTGTAATCCAGCCTTGGAGCAACTACAGTAATCCAACCTTGGAGCAAGCAAATATGATTTCCGTTCCATCCATTGCATTTCGCCAAATGTCTTGGTTACCGGACGTCTCCAGTATTTTGGGGTTTGAATGCACAAACCTTTGGTCGCACTATATCTTGGGTTTCAAATAATACAGGGTGCCCATTTTAAAACTACGAACTTGAAATTTTGTAAATATGTAAAACACAGTGTAAGTGCAAGCCGACTGTAATTTTACAATAAACCATTTTTGTAATTAACATCAAAACAACCATATTTCACTATAAAATTTATAAAATTTAAACTGAAATGTGCGTTGCATTATGTGTTGCCTGAGTCTAGGACAAAAAACCCCTGGACAAAAAACCCCGGACATAAAACCCCCGGACAAAAAAACCCCGGACAAAAAAAACCCCGGACAAAAAACCCCCCGGACAAAAAACCCCGCACAAAACCTTGTAAACACAACTTTTCACCATCCTTGTTAGAACGTATCACTTCCATTATCAACAGCAAAGTGACAAACAAAACCAAAATTTGAGCTTTATAGGGATTTACTTAAGTACTTTTGTAGAAAAAGGCCAATAGGGTTGCAGATTACATGTCTATGGGCGGGGGATACATTAGGAACGTAATTACCCATATAAAATTCTTTTATCTACTACGTAAATGGTTGCTAATTGCATTCTTGTCTTAATCATCAACCCCCTACTCAATTTACCTTAAGTTACCTTTTTGAATACAAAGATAAGAAGGACAATTTGAAATGGTTATTTATGGCAAAGAAAACATGTTTTAATTTTAAGAATCGGGTAAGGAGGCTTAAGATTAGTGCATACTACAAGCATGCTTTCTGCTTACTAGCTAATTTTAGGATTATTATATGAATATTACTGGAAAAACCTAAATACAGCTTAAAGTAGGTAACGGCTACCGCTTCCCAAAAATGTTGTTGCTGTTTACAGATCTACAAGTGGTGAAACACGGATTATTCGAGTTCTTAGCCATAATATACTAATCCAGTTGGTTTATTTTTAAAACTACATTTAAGGATTGTGCTCCCTTCTGTTTACGATTAGATTTCGTAAGCGAGCCCTTATAACAATCCCAAATGCCGCCAAATTTTACGTTAAATATTATTTAACGATAACGTTTTTTTGACGGCTTTTTTATCCTAGATTTTGTTTTGTGTGGGTTTTTTGTCCGGGGGGTTTTTTGTCCGGGGGGTTTTTTGTCCGGGGGTTTTATGTCCGGGGTTTTTTGTCCAGGGGTTTTTTGTCCTGACACCGTGTTGTCTATTTAAAAACTGTCAGATTCGAGGCTGGTTTATACAGCTGTCTTAGTCCTAACATTAGTATTAGTATTAGTCCTAGCAAAGATGAATCATCCAGTTGCCACTGACGCATTTATACAGTCTTAACTTATTATTAGTTCCAGCTGTTTCTAATGCCTGACCTTGAAAGTTCCCCAACTTTTAACTTAGTCCTAAGAATTTCTTAAGACAGAATTAAATTTGACAGGCGGCAAAATTTGAATGGTTCAATACCTAAAATATTTTTGAAGAACAACAATAATTACCCGGTGGCCATAAATATCTGATATCACATTACCTTTGGAATCAACACCGCTTTATTAAAGTGATGAATCCAACTAAACTAAATGTCATTAATGTCATCACACCTAAAATTCCTATCTGTCAAAAATTATTACAGATTGCAATAAGTAATCGAGTTAGAACAGGAGATTTTTATAATTGAGTCGTAGTCTAAACTGCAGAATCCGGGGCACATTTCCCTCCTCTTATTGCATTTTATAACATTACATAGGTAACAATACTTATCATAATTGAAATATAACGCTAACCAACATTTATAAGTAGCTAATTCCATGGCTACCGGGATCTCAGATATTTATGGCCACCCGGTATAATCTGCAAAAGTAATTAGGGAAGTACTGAGGTATCTGGATTATTATAACAAAGGCAAGGTTAACATTCTTCCTTGAATGCAATAAGGCTAGGCTCATTTAACATTTGGAAAGTTTAGGATTCATTCGAAATGGCACACAAATACACGTATTTGCTGATAACGTAGCAAACTGTCCTGTATCTCGGTTCCTATTAATGGGTCCCACTTTATACTGGCTAACATGACGATTTCTTTGTTATATTTTTTAAAAATAAAACGCTGCAGCAGCAGCTAGCATTCCATACATTGCAAGTAAAAGTTTTAGTCTTTTCAAAGGCGAAATTTTACCCATTTTAAAAGATTTTACAATACAGAAACAACTACAACAGGAAACGGAATACGTAACGGATTTTCTGTATTTAAGGTTAAACGAATTTATAAAAGGCGAAATTTTACACACGCATTTGCGCAAGCGCCAACGTAAATTTCCTAACCCAAAATATGTCTGTATAAACATCTATTTTTCTTCTTAAGACTAGTTCTAAGTTTAAGGCTGGTTTATACAGCTTTCTTAGTCCTAGTATTAGTATTAGTATTAGTCCTAACTTAGCACTAGTCTTAAGAAGAAAAACAGGTGTTTATACAGACATATTTTGCGCCTTTTATAAATTCATTTAACCTTAAATGCAAAAAGTCTGTTACGTATTCCGTTTCTTGTTGTAGTTGGTTCTGTTAATAAGTTGTAAAAACTTTTAAAATGGGTAAAATTTCGCCTTTGAAGAGACGGAAATTTTTACTTGCAGTGTATGGAATACTAGGTGTTGCTGCTCATTTACAAAGAGGAGGTTGTTAAACAGCAAATAAGTGGATTTGTTTGCAATTTCGAATGAATAATAAACTTTCCAAATATTAAATGTGCCTAGCCTTATATTATTCAAGGAAGAATGTTAAGTTTACCTCTATGATAATAATCCAGACATCTCAGTACTTCTCTAATCACTTTTGAAGATTATAGATCACAATGATGCACTTTTAACAATTATTGTTGCTCTTCAAAAATATTCTGTTTATAGTATCATTCAAATTTTGCCGCCTTATCGGCTACTACCACATGCGCGCCTTTCAAATGCTGTCTTAAGAAATTCTTAGGACTAAGTTAAAAGTTGGGGAACTCTCAAGGTCAGGCCTTAGGACCAGCTGGGACTAAGACTAAGTTAAGACTGTATAAATGCGTCAGTGGTAACTGAATGATTCATCTTTGCTAGGGCTAATACTAATACTAATGTTAGGACTAAGAAAGCTGTATAAACCAGCCTTTTAGGGATAATACTAATACTAAGACTAGGGCTAAGAAAGCTGTATAAACCAGCCTTCGGAGTTTTAAAATGGGCACCCTGTATAACTTAATTGATTTATCTGCTTCACTGTTTAGATAAAATTGTATTTTGTGTGTAATACTGCAAATAATGTTCTCTCGCTAGCTGTTGCTGCGGGAGGTTTTCAGGCATAAAATAATACCTGAATTATATGATTTTGAAAGCTGAGTGGGTAATGCAATAAGTTGTACAAGCGTTCCCAAGTTTAGTTCACTGGTTTAGAAATTTTCAGGATGGGTTACTATGTCAGTCCTTTATGTTGTTGTGGTTTATAACCGAACATACAGACCGCCTGAATGCTAAGCAACCCAGGTTACATTACGCAGTTATTTGGAGAGTTGTATTAATTCATTTAGCAAGCGGGTGATTTTCCAAATTAATCAAGTTTCAATATTGGTTTAGCACTGCTAATAATCAGTACAGTTCTAGCATAATTCAGTAGCGACGTTAGAGTTTTGAGGATTTGCTGGAGGCAAGCTTCCCACACACTAAATTACTGATTTCTGCTATACACTATTTTGCATGATCTGTGATATGTTTTTCTTGTGATATATACATATATGTGCGATATTTAGTTGTTAAGAAATTACATGTTAGTCGTTGAAGGTTTGTAAGCCAGTAATTACAATTTGTTATTTACCCCTGATTGTTCACTATTTATGAATGCGTGATCATTATACGATTTTATTTAGACTTGGGTTTTGCTGTTCTATTGTCTTTTGTTTACAATTTGAGCCATTTAGTGGTTTGTTAACTCAAGAAGTCTTTGGGAACAGTGCCAATGGGAACCACTTGGCGCCCTATAATTTAGTTCTACTCTTTTCCAAAGGTAAGTTAACCCCGACCATCTTCAGAGTTAGTCGGTGGCATGTTTCTGTTCAATAAGTGGCAAAAATTAATGTAACAAAATAAACAACATTAAGTTTTACCAAACATAAAATATTTTCGATTACTTTGGCACATGAGGCATGCAATCCACTGTAGTAAAAAAATGTCTTTATTTCAATTGTACTCCTAGTAGAGGCGACTTGAAACAAATTCTAAATTATATTTATTCTGCTGTTGAAACTGAAGGTTTTCGGTTTTTTCAAATAAAGCAACAAAATACAAGAAAGTAATAGTTACGTGTGGTACAAGTGAATAAAGAGGCATTTTATCCATAAGGAGAAAACTTCAACTCAAGAGAGGAAGCCGAGTGAGATCATTAGGAAGTGTACATTAGAATTTTTTTTTTAATTTCTTGTTTCTATTACTCTTACATCCTGGACTTGTGGATATATCAGGTGACAATGAGACCAGGGTCATGTCTCTATTTCCTTTACTTATCAACGGACTTCGATGACACATGTAGTAATTTCGGATTGAGAGACAAAAAATAAAAGGCCAACTTCCGGTTTCACCGGAAATGTTATTCACTTAGATTTTTTAAATGGATTGTTCTGTATATTTAATGTTTTTCAGAATCTACAACTCAAATTACATACGATAGTTTTGCCAGATTTGCTTAGGTATTATTCGTTTATTTATTTATTTTAATATACAGACAGCAATCAGCCCGAATCAAGCTAACATACATAGAATTTTTGTCTACACAAAAATGTTTAAAAAAAAATTATTAAACCTGGACGTTCTTCAAAGAGTTGGCTCCTACGTTAAGGAAAAGAATTAAACAATTTTCAGTTTTAAATAAAGATAAACTAGTGCATGATGCATATCGTTAGATCGGTTATTAAATTTAGTATCTAATGACACGATGGCCCTTGGTAATTGCCATTTAAAAAAAAGCTGACTCAAAGAACACGTTTAGCAAATTTTATTAGTTCATGAAGGATTAGTTATTCACCAAATTGGTGAAATAGCTCTTATTACCACGGCCTTTTATGACAAAAAATAAAATTTGAAGAAATGATTTTGTGTTTAGAAAAATTAAAATTTGGCAAGTCATATGTAATTTGAGCAGTTAGTACATTCCAAAAAACAAAATATAGAGGGTGACCCATTTAAAAATCAGAGTTGATGTACGTGAAACCGGAACTCGACCATTTTAACTATCTATCCATCAATCAGAAATTAGATCTAGCATCCCCGTATCAAATTTCATCCAAATCTATTCATAAATAAAGGAGATATACGCACGGCTCTAGTTTCATTATCACCCGGTATATACAAACCAGACAATTGGCTGCTCTCTCTCAGAGATGAGCAAAAGTATGTTCGGTTGTTTTCAACGCCTATTAATTTGCAACATGTTTAATATTATTTTTACTGTTGTCAAATTAACTAATAGGTACAGTCGGCGCCTTAGAAATCGGAACAATACGTTCTATGATACATTTTGCATGCACATATTTTTAAGTGTATAAATTGGGCTTTTGTAGTTGTTATGGTTTTGATTGTTATATAATTTTTCAAATGTTGCGTCTTTCGGTTGATAGTAAAATTCTAATAATACAAAAAAATAATGAATCAAACACAACATATTACGTGTCCCGATTTCTAAGGCGCCGACTGTACATGGTCATCTCACATTTTACAGAAACAGCAACATCATTAACAAAAGCTTCATACTTTTCATGTTGTTGGTTTTCTAAATCTGAATAGGTTTCAACATCATAGTCATCATCACTGTCCACTGTTAAGACTGTAATGATGCAGCAAAGTAACCTAATGCTTTTACCATATATATACAACTTACTATATTGCTAGCGGCCATGAGTTGGGGGGCCACGAAGGAAGTGAGACAGACAACCAACTCTTCAATGTATATGGTGAGCTGGGCGCAAGCGCGTCAGCGTCGTCCGCGCGGTGGGGAAGTGAACCTCCCAGTCAAGTTTAAAATTTGCTTCTAAAGGCGAAGTTCGAATTCTCACGCATGCGCACGAGACGCGTTATACTCAAAGTGAGACTATGTCGGCGCCGTAATGTTTTCGGCCGTTTCCAGGCCCTATTAGCAATATGTGTATAATACATATATGGCTTTTACTGGATAATATTTATGCAATGGCTGTGGTTATTTATTTAATTTTTACCTGAATAGACAGATGCCAAAATCTGATTCATAACTCGAGTTTATAGACAGACAACACTTTAGATATACAGTTTTCATTGGTCTGCAGAATTACAAGTTAAGTCTTAAACTAGAATCAATTTAGTAACGTATGTACAAGATGATTTTCCCTTCCCTTCCCTTGCAAAGAGTTTCGCCTCTGGCGTGGTTAACACGTTGAGTTACCGTGCTTTTTTGCTTTTTTTCTCCTGATGAAGTCCCATACGAAACTGGGCGAAACGTTCAGTTCTTCGATCACAATCATGACACGGTCCAATCCCGGAAATCGTTTGTTACTTAACGTATGTACAATGTTTAAATCATAAATAAAAATTCATTATGGACGGAGGACGTAAAGTTGGCGCTAGGAGATCTGCAACATACCCGGACCAGGTCTTGGTAGTAGCATGGGATATTGGGATGTCGGTGAAAATTCGCCTAGGACGACGCATTGCTTTTGCGGCCGCTCCTGCAACTAAAGGATTAAAAGCGACTACAATGGCGGTGTTTGTTTATATTCGGTGTAAAACTAATGTTACTAAATCGCGACAAATACCCGGGTTGTGATCCTCCTCGGGGGGTGCTCGACGGTCTCTGGGACCACATTTGAGGGCACCCAAGGTGATGCAAACGCCAAATTCTTACCTCGCCAAAATGCCGTCGGCGCACGGGGAATTTCGCCGGCATCGGGTTACGGATTTGCGCTTGCCTTGGGGTCTAAGCGAGAGCTATTATTTTCGTCTGACGGTACGGCAGGACCTCTCCGACGGACAGGAAGTGCTCTTATAACAGCTACGTCGTGTCTTTACTTCTGGCCAGGAGTCACCTGAGTGACATCTCAGAGGTCGCAATTGATGCGATCGTTGTAACCTCTTTGGAGACGAGTTTGTTGTTATCTCTGGTGATATAGTGTTGTACTGGTCCAAACATGATACAGGGTTGGTTGTAAGGGCTGAACAGAATTGCCTGGAGGCTGAACAGGTTTCTGTTACTTACGCTGGTTCTGTCCCTTTAATTCTGAGCATCGGGTTGAGACTTCAAGCTGCATATGAAGGCAAGTGTAGTCATGCCACTCAGAGGGACGTTATAATTTAGTAACTACCCTGAAGTGTAGCCTCACACTTCAAAACTTTAGGCTTGGAAAGGTAGCACCTCGATGTTAATAAATCAAACACTTAATGCTGATTGTTTTTATTATAAAATCTCGGTCTATATACAGTGTGTCCCAGGATTGATGTCACAAGAGGTAAGATGGACTAAAAATTTTTGTATTTTATTTTAAGGTAAACTACCCTTTTTCCTCATGATAAGGCAAAATGTTATTAGGAAAAGTTGTTCAAAATGATAAATTATGACCCTACACAAAATTTCAGAAAGATCTGTCGACTTAGATTAAACCGTAATTTTTAATAAATGCAATTTAATCTAAAAAATAACGGTTTAATGTAACTCGACATATCTTTCTGATATGTTGTATAGTGCCATAATTTATCATTCTGAACAACTTTTCTTAATAAAATGTTGCCGTATCATGAACCAAAAGGGTAGTTTATTTAAAAATAAAATAGTTTTCGCTTCCCTGTCCAGGCCTACTACTTGTTTTTCAAAAAACTGAAAATATTCTTAAAATTCTTTTCAAGCCAAGCAGGCCCGAATCCCAGAACCTTAAAATAAAACTCAAAAATGTTTAGTCCATCTCACCTCTTGTAACATCAATCCTGGGACACACTGTATACATAATACATTTCACTTAAATTAGTTCTAAAAATTGCATTATTTCAAAGTGCGAAGTGTTTACTTTTACTAGGTCGCTATCATGTGTCATAACAAACAGTCAGCGTTTAAGCAAGCCTCTTGCGCGAGACATGCACTTTGTGTTCCATTGAACTTGCATTCATAGATCGTTCTCGCATGTATTAAAGCTGTTTTAAAGTCGCTCGAAAGTGCTTATTTTCGTGGTCTGAAATATTACAAAAATCATCGTTTTTCTTCTCATGATAGCTTTGATATTCTTAGTAGCGTTGCTTGAAAGGTGTATCTAGACGGCGTCACATAAAATTTAGAATGTTGTTACAGGATTAAATGCTCGAATCGACATTGATCACAAGCACTGTCAAAAATCGGGGAAAAGTACAGGGTTTGCCGGCTTTACCAAAAAAAAACACAGATCTTGATGTGTCGGAGCAGATGACGGAGCTCCAGTTACCCTCGGTCTAGCTTAGTCGAGAAGGCGTGGTTCGAAAGCTCAGTTAAAAACGACAGCACTTACCCTATGCTTTGCTCAAAAGAATTGCCTAAGGACGCCACTTACTTCTTAAAAGAGGTAGCTAACGTGGTAGAAGTAAGAAGGTACACGTAGCCTAAGGGGAGATTCTCCAAGTAGCTTCACCCCACTCCAGCGTCACTCGTCAGCTCCGCCGACGCCGGATGCAATCGTAGGGTGGCCACAAAAATCTAAGTCACTTACCTTCGATGGCCACCGCTCTGGAAGCTAATAACAATACAAAACACCCCTGATCTTAAGGGCTTACGCGTTCTATCGCATGCTCTGGTCTTTAAATGAAAATACACTCGGCTAAAGCGGTATTTAGTTGAGGACTCAATAGGTTCACACATTTAAATCCAACCAATAATTAATTTAGCCAATAATGAAATTTAATGATTTAAATTTTCGTACATCAAGCCAAAAGTCGGCTATCAAAAAGGTTACACCCTAGCTGAGGACAAAAAGGGGATCCCACGCAAGAACTAACTTAATCTAAACAGAGTTACAAAGAATAAACAACTGAAATATTGGCAGGAGTAAAGCTTCCGCCTTCAATAATCAACTGACAAATGATAATAACACACCCGGAACTGGATAAGCGTAAAAGTTAACAATGTACAAATTTACCTTAGCCCAGGCATGGTAGTCTATTGGAAGTCCAAGCTTCCAGTGGCGTAACTACGGGGGGTAATATGGGTGTCGGAACACCCCCCAGAGGCTTCAGGAAGAACTAAAATTCGTCTTAAATAAAAAAATCTGAAATTACATTTTTCGAAAACTGTCATCAAATGTTGACATTTTCGTTAAATTCTCAGTAAGCAAAGTGATTCTTTTTTGTCACTTAACTGCGAAATACTTTTATGTTCTAGAATGCAAAATTCTTTAGCGTTCTAGAACATAAAAGAAATGTCAAAAAATTTCTCATTTTTTAGGAACTTATTTGTGATTTTATTAATTAAGTAACCTACATTAGTTTATTATTAAGGAATTTAAAATTTCAATAAATACTAATAACTATTATAAACTATTATAAACATGACTAATTTATGTTGTACTACATGTAAATTGAAGGTGCCGATACTGCGGTCAGTTAAATTTATACGTCACTTTGACGTTTATCAAACAATTCAGCAGGCCGAGGTTCAAACATAAATTAATTGTTTATGAAATATAAAATTGCCAATTAACGTTGACGGTTACCTTATTAATTTTTTTTATTCTTATATTAGTTTTATTGCAGTTTTCGAAAAGTCATTGTTTGCATCTCGAATGCGAAATACTTTTGCGTTCTCGAATGGGTATTTTGCCTCGCTAAAGCTCGGCAAAATAACTTCCATTCTTGAACCCAAAAGTAGCATTTCGCATTCTAGATACAAAAATAGCCATTTAGGTATAATAATTGAATATCAATTATTACATTCGGAATTCGGACTCGACCATTTTTAAAATCCAATCTCAACGAACCTCTTTCGGGCGTGATTGCTGAGTTCAAATTGCCAAAATGTACAAAATCTTCCATATAAGACAGCAATGGATGCGCTAGCTACGTGCATAAGAACATGTTTCCAAGCATATTCAAGTTGCTGCAAATTCTTGCAACGATTCCTGTGTCCACTGCAACAGCTGAAAGATCATTCTCCACCTTAAAAATAATTAAGACTTACCTTCGAAATACAACAGCGCAATATAGGCTGAATGGATTGGAAATGCTCTCCATTCACAAAGAACTGCAGGTGAACGTAGATGAAATTATAAACGAGTTAGCAAAAAAAAAGACAAGAGAACTTGAATTACTACTATAAGTTGTATTGCAATTGTAATGATTTTATTGGTTATAAATAAACAGTATAGTTGCTTTCATTTCTAAAAGACTTGCAGTAGGCCGTGATTTAACTAATTTTCTACAGTCAAACTAGCATTTAACATTTTCATAGGTTATAGAGTTATTGCAAGGATATGCATTATCTTCGAATTTTGTTTTGCAAGCAAGCTGTAATATAACTCTTTCTCGCGGTGTTATTACAATTAATATCAAACCCCAAAATGTAAGTCAAAATGTAATAGCTTTCTTTTTGGAGCACTACTACATATCAAATTAAATATACCCTTTTTATACTTATCAAAAAGAAGCACTATCAGGTATAGCTCACTTATGTACTTACCCTACTTCTTAATGTAATGACTAGTAATTGACGTATCTCATAAATCAATTTGACATTTAAAATTATGTCATGCCATTATTTTTTTGAAACCTCAACTAGTCAGTTTTACAAGCAATGGGACTCATAATTCCCAGATGAATGGGATAATCTTCAACTAACAACTTTATCTTGCAGTTAAAGACTGAATTACTTTTAAAATATAATAACTATTTGACTTTATGAATCAAATACGCGTTTCAGGTACTTCAGTTTGTTAGTAGCACATTAAAGTTTGATCTGGCATTACAAAATAAAATACAAATTGTCAAAAACAATTTAATCGAATATTAAATATGTCCAAACTTGATTTATATGAAAATTGTAAAAATAGCCTCATTTCAAGAAGTAAATTTCAAAATAGAATTGTCGAAAAACGTCGAGTACTCGAATCACTATTAATTTAAAAAAAATAATTCTAAATTAATTTCTAAATACAATTACAATTATCTTAATGATTTGCCGCACCAAACTTGCTATATAACTTCTTAATATTTCGTAAGAAATGGGCACTAACCTTCTGATTGTTTCTCTTGTACCTGAATGCTCTACCTCAGCTTCTAACTGGATAAATTCTAACCAGAAAACACCTGCATGGGTTGTTCCCGGCCAAATCAAAGCTCGTTCTAGCTCTTTGAAACCTCTATTATGTGGATAGACAGTTCAACAGCATACCATAACACTGGCTTTCACTGGTTTTACTGGCTTCGTAGTAATATACCACGTTAAATGGAATCAAATAGTCTTGAATATTATATTTGTATAATATTTGTGACTTAAAGTCAAATTTGATCGTAGAGAATACTATATTGCTACTACGTATCAAATCATCAATTATTATTATTATGCTTCACAATTAATGGGAATTTAACCCTTAACGTGACTATTTCTCGTATATTATCAATTCAAGTTATTTTAGTACTACTAAATATAAACAACCCTCTGTCTGGTTGCTTTTACAACCCCACTAGTTAAAACATACAACTGGTACATCACATGATATACATTAGATATCTGGATATTATTTAAATTAAATGCATCATTCGTATGGTATGCTGCATTACAAAGCTAAGTTGTTATTTACTTAGCAAATAATTATTTCTGACTTCTTTTGGTTAATAAGCGAATAATAAGCAAAAAAGAAATTCTTAAATATAACTAGGTGGTCTATATACTACTAGGAAGTTAAATCAAGGCCTACCGCAAGTTCTGTAGAAATAAAATCAACTATTTTTTTAAAATTCTTATTGTAAGGTTGATCACATGATCACTCTCCCAGAACACCCCCCAGAGCAAAATCTTAGTTACGCCACTGCAAGCTTCGGTGATGCTTCAAAGGACGCTGGGGTTGGTGATTGCTTCCTGTAGTGTAGAACAGGGTAGACCCAAGGGTTAAGCGGAAAGATGGACAGCGGCTCAAAAGAGTGCAGAGTAAATTCACGATGAATGCGGTCGTCCCCCGGGAACGCAAGAAAACTCGAGATTGGCTGAACGTAGCAAAATTTGCAAAAAGCATATGTTTCCCCACTCACTATGGGAAAACTACGTGGGCTTCATAGGGCGTTTTGTACTAGATAGCTTTTCCCCGGCTCTGGGGTTGGCTAACGAACATTAAAAACGCCGCCCGCTGATACGTCAACCGAGTCACACACATACGCGTTCCGCGGGGAAAGAACAGAAATCCTTCACAAAACATTAATTTAACTTGATAGCACCGAAGCGGGTTAACACAAAAGGTCCCCCGGCGAATCGCCGAGGCGACCCCCGAGGGCGCAAAACAAACACGTCTGTCTGAACTGAAGGCTGGCTACTCATTAATTTTAAAATCGCGGAGCTTTGTGATTGCTCCCGCGCTAAAGAAGAGTCCATCTCACTTTTACTAATCCAAACTGAATTTTTCGTCTCCTTGTTGCAACACGAAAGGAAACACTGCATCATGAACTGGGAGGAAACCCCGATTGAAACAAAGCACAAAGGAAGTCTCACATACTTGAACTGCCAAGTAAGAAAAGTCCAGGGGTATCAAATGTCTTAAATTCAGAAGTTCAATTAATCGAAAAGAAAGTTTGGGCTTTACAGAACGTGGCCCTATTACTTGGGCACAACAGATTAATCAAAACTAATTTCCAAAGAGCTTGCAATGTGCTACGGAAGGCAAAACGCTTAAGTTGCCTTATCGATAAACTGAAACAAAGCTGCCTTTGAAAAGGAAAGCAGTATTAAGGTCTGAAATCAGAAATATAATGCACAGAATAACAAGAGCTTTACTAAAATTTTCTTCCTTTTGACAATTGGTTCGCGAGACCGAATAGTATCAAATGTCCCTAACGGCGTTAAGAATTCTACGAAAGAAAGCAGCTGAGCTGCGTGCGAGTATAGATTACGTCACCCTGAACAGAAATAAGCTTGACTTAATACCAAAATTTCGACGGATATGTAGGTTGTAAATGATTTACAATGAATTGCAAGGTCCCAAAAAAACTAAATAGGCTCGTGAGAAACAATGCAATACAAACAAGTCCGGGCAATTCGCTGCCGTAGCTTGAATGACTTTAAATTGCGCTCAAAAGCCAGGGTCGAACTAAGGAAAATTTGGTGAAATGTAAAGAAATTAAAACAAGTTAACACCTTCTCACTAAAGATCAATTTCCTCAAATTGATCCAAGAGACGACCGAGAGAGTTGCTAGAAGATTTGCTAAACCTAGGGTGCGGGTTGAGATAGCCGTCACTACTCGGGATCCCAACCACGCTATGACGGATAGCGTCACGTTACAGAGTGAGAAGCGAGAAGAGTTATAAAAAGACCGGGTACGCCGGTGGAAACTACGTAAAACCCCAATCGGGCACTGATGGTTCGGTGAAGCCTAGTAATCCCCTCCCCGGACCAGGGAAGCGGGCGACATATGATAATTAATGTCCCACAGGAGGGTACTCCGCCAGGGGTCCCATTCGACTTGGCGATCGACAATTCAAAATTTAAAGTTTCAAACAAACACGGACCACTCCACCCCGTGAAGGGTGGTGCCCACATCCCAAAAGAATCCGACCATGGCCGAGTGGCCATGGCACGCGCCCATCGAGTGACGGGTAAGTAAGGCGACCGGACCCACCGCCGACTCACTATCCGGCTCCATGACACGGTTTAAAGGGAAAAGTGCCAAAGGCAAAACGGGTGAGGACAATGACAAGTGTCGCCGGACACACGGTAAAGAGAGGATAGAACGAAAGAAGAAAGATGAGAGAGAAGAGTTGATATCCCACCTGAGATTTGTTTTGCTCTTGAATGAGCTTGTTATAATAGGGTATAAGTCATACCTGTGGACTCTTCCTCCCAACCTACCGATCGAGCACAGGGTGCGAAGCCCCAAGGTTCGCAGCCTAACTCTCGATGACCCGTTGAAGAGGGCAAGCGAGGCGTTACGGGATCAGCCTCTTGTGTTGGTCCCACAGCAACAAGCGATCAAAAAAAGAAGTAGCCACGAACGACAGGAGTCTCGAAGACCTTGAAGGCCACCTAGGCTACACTAACCTATCCTATTCTATCCTATGCTAACAAAGCGAACAATTATATACAACAATACAACGATATGTCACACATGGTTAATCCATTGTGACTTAGGATTGTAAAGGAAAAGAAAACTAAGTCCACCAAAATCCTCAATCGATGACGATGTCGAAAAGCCAAATCGTCTATGAATTCGCATAATGCGAGGCCGGAAATGACCTCAACACCAAACAACAAAAGAAAATCCGGAAAAACAAAGTCTCCAACAGATGTCAAACATAAACTTCACTAAAGATACAACATGCGAACAGCCTGAGCATGACTGACACACGAGGCTCAGAAGTTAACAACGAAATCGCTCCTCCCAAAGTCCAAAGGGCAGGAATACGATGCATGACCTAAAGTCATCAAAAGTCTTCAACGAAATTGTCTCTCCCAAAGGGCAAAGACACGGAATGTGACAACCTAAAGTTCGGTAGGCGAAGACAGATCGTCAATAAATAACGGAACGATGGAGTCTTGATCGAAAAAGAATTATTCCAGGCTTCGAAATGGCACAGCGTAACCAGAATTTGCAAAGATGCAACTCTCTCATACTACACGAGAACACAAGCGGGATTACTTAAGCGGCTTCTTCAAACAGATGTGTAATAAAGCAGAATTTACCCCACCTCAACCTTCCGAGAGTGGACAGCAACGGTACAAAACGCCGATCCCAAGAAAATTTTACGCTGGCCTAGACGTCACTAAAACAAAACAACAACAGGCGACTAAATCGCAACATACTCCAACACGGTAAACAACTAAGTCAATAAACGAAAAACGTATGACAAAAAGTGTACAAGACACTTCAACAAGTGTTGATGCACGCGATGAAGTCAGCAAACGAAGTTGGGCGATACACGATAGAAATGGGAACGAAATAGAAGTCAATCAAAAAAAACTACGCAAAGCCAACTAAGAAGATGGTTTGAGAGACCTTAAAAATTCACATAAGCGTATCTCACAAACACACCAACACAAACCACATCATAACAACGAACCAATACAGAATAATGAGAGCGAAAATGATTTCAAACTCTTCAACAAGCAACAACGAGGCACCACATCAAAGAATGACAACAACAAAAAAGTCAACATCGGTAATCTAGAACGTCAACATCGATGAACTCTACTAACTCCAACTTAAATTCGAAATGACACAATAAAATTTCAAATTAGCTGAAGGCTAAACACAATCAACAATAAACGGATTCAAGAAAAGTTCGATACCTTCCAAGAATTTCAGAGTTTTTACAAAAAGACTAAAAAAACACGGTTTACTTAATGGTCCATACTCAAATAAACGATAGCACCAGAAACAATGGCTTCAAAATGTGCCTTAGCACGAAAAAGAAAATGTTGAAATGTTAAACACGAAAAAACACAAAAATCCCGCAAAAAATCCCGGGAAAAACAATGTTTACTCTGTCAAAGAGATTGCAAGGAACTCATTTAATAAAAGAAAACAAATAGGATACGCGTTCTACTATAAAAAACACGTTTCCAAATTTCAAAGTCCTAAAAAGTCAAGTTTTCATAAAAAATACTGGAAAAAACTACATGACGTTGATGCCAAAGACTACAATGAAGCTGTATGACAAGAACAGAAACACAAAAACAATGCCCTAAGGGCGTTATCGACAAAACCCAAGCTCCACGTTAGCGCGACACTTAAATCTGTTATAGGATTAAATGCTCGAATCGACATTGATCACAAGCACTGTCAAAAATCGGGGAAAAGTACAGGGTTTGCCGGCTTTACCAAAAAAAACACAGATCTTGATGTGTCGGAGCAGATTACGGAGCTCCAGTTACCCTCGGTCTAGCTTAGTCGAGAAGGCGTGGTTCGAAAGCTCAGTTAAAAACGACAGCACTTACCCTATGCTTTGCTCAAAAGAATTGCCTAAGGACGCCACTTACTTCTTAAAAGAGGTAGCTAACGTGGTAGAAGTAAGAAGGTACACGTAGCCTAAGGGGAGATTCTCCAAGTAGCTTCACCCCACTCCAGCGTCACTCGTCAGCTCCGCCGACGCCGGATGCAAACGTAGGGTGGCCACAAAAATCTAAGTCACTTACCTTCGATGGCCACCGCTCTGGAAGCTAATAACAATACAAAACACCCCTGATCTTAAAATATTGGCAGGAGTAAAGCTTCCGCCTTCAATGATCAACTGACATAATTAAAATACAAAGACGTACGCAATGTTTATAACTCCGCACACTGCGCAATAAACAAATGATAATAACACACCCGGAACTGGATAAGCGTAACAGTTAACAATGTACAAATTTACCTTAGCCCAGGCATGGTAGTCTGTTGGAAGTCCAAGCCTTGGTGATGCTTCAAAGGACGCTGGGGTTGGTGATTGCTTCCTGCAGTGTAGAACATGGTAGACCCAAGGGTTAAGCGGAACGGTGGACAGCGGCCCAAAAAAGTGCAGAGTAAATTCACGATGAATGCGGTCGTCCCCCGGGAACGCAAGAAAACTCGAGATCGGCTGAACGTAGCAAAATTTGCAAAAAGCATATGTTTCCCCACTCACTATGGGAAAACTACGTGGGCTTCATAGGGCGTCTTGTACTAGATGTGCAACCATGTGCAAAATAACTTTCCCCCGGCTCTGGGGTTGGTTAACGAACATTAAAAACGCCGCCCGCTGATACGTCAACCGAGTCACACACATACACGTTCCGCGGGGAAAGAACAGAAATCCTTCACAAAACATTAATTTAACTTGATAGCACCGAAGCGGGTTAACACAAAAGGTCCCCCGGCGAATCGCCGAGGCGGCCCCGGAAAGCGCAAAACAAACACGTCTGTCTGAACTGAAGGCTGGCTACTCATTAATTTTAAAATCGCGGAGCTTAATGATTGCCCCCGCGATAAAGAAGAGTCCATCTCACTTTTACTAATACAAACTGAATTTTTCGTCTCCTTGTTGCAACACGAAAGGAAACACTGCATCATGAACTCGGGGGAAACCTCGATTAAAACAAAGCACAAAGGAAGTCTCACATACTTGAACTGCCAAGTAAGGAAAGTCCAGGGGTATCAAATGTCTTAAATTCAGAAGTTCAATTAATCAAAAAAGAAAGTTTGGGCTTTACAGAACGTGGCCCTATTATTTGGGCACAACAGATTAATCAAAACTAATTTCCAAAGATCTTGCAATGTGCTACGGAAGGCAAAACGCTTAAGTTGCCTTATCGATAAACTGAAACAAAGCTGCCTTTGAAAAGGAAAGCAGTATTAAGGTCTGAAATCAGAAATACCGGGTGGCCATAAACATCTGAGATCCCGGTAGCCATGGAATTAGCTACTTATAAATGTTGGTTAGCATTATACATATTTCAATTATAATAAGTATTGGTACAAAATGTAATAAAACACAAATAAGAGGAGGAGAATGTGCCCCAGATTCTGCAGTTTAGTCTACGACTCGATTATAAAAATCTCCTGTTCTAACTTCATTACTTATTGCAATCTGTAATAATTTTTGACAGATAGGAATTTTAATTGTGATGACATTAATGACATTTAGTTTAGTTGGATTCATCACTTTAATAAAGCGGTGTTGATTCCAAAGGTAATGTGATATCAGATATTTATGGCCACCCGGTATAATGCACAGAATAACAAGAGCTCTACTAAAATTTTCTTCCTTTTGACAATTTGTTCGCGAGACCGAATAGTATCAAATGTCCCTAACGGCGTTAAGAATTCTACGAAAGCAAGCAGCTTAGCTGCTTGCGAGTATAGATTACGTCACCCTGAACAGAAATAAGCTTGACTTAATACCAAAATCTCGACGGATAATTATGTAGTTTGTAAATGATTTACAATGAATTAGAAGGTCCCAAAAAAACTAAATAGGCTCGTGAGAAACAATGCAATACAAACAAGTCCGGGCAATTCGCTGCAGTAGCTTGAATGACTTTAAATTGCGCTCAAAAGCCAGGGTCGAACTAAGGAAAATTTGGTGAAATGTAATGAAATTAAAACAACTTAACAATTTATTCCTGAAAAAATATGGCATTAATTTTTAAAATTGGAGAATTTATGCACTTTTCGTGCGTGGGCTAGTTATGATGTTTCTACATACAAGTTTAAGAATTTAACACCGTTGCCGTCTTCCGGGATATGTTAATTTACAATATGTTTGTTTGAAATAAATGTTAATGCAAATGTTGATATCATATTTGTAATATTTTGGTAGCTTGTCGCTCGATTTTCGAGGGAATTTATCCGTATAAATGCTCATTTTTGGGGCGTTGCTAAGATTTGTGCAGTAGTGGTATTCTGCGTGGATGAGATACTACTTCAGACATAATTCCGAGTGCACGGTGATTCCGAGAAATCGCTAAATATCGATCGCGTATTCAGCATTCAGCTCAATTTTAGCAAATTATAATTTTTGTTTCGCACTGATTTTAGAGGTGTAAAGATAAGAGGAACTATTTTAATTTGTGAAAACATCCCAGACCGAGTCATAGGCGGATCCAGAAACTTTCGGGGGCGGGGGGTCAACTAATTTTTGTATTTTTGTAGATTTAACAGTAAGGCTAAACTAATAGTTTAGGTAGGTAATGCCTACTATGGGATGGTACTAGGTATATATTTAGAATAAAATAAGTAAAAAATAAAAATTGATTTTTCATATTTAGTTTTTTTTTTCGATTTCAACAAATAAAAGACAAGTTAAATTAACACTATACTTAAAATAAAAATCTGGTGTAATACGGGCACACAACTTCCTTTTACAGTGATCTTATAGTTAGCCAAAATTATGATTTTAAATTTTTAAGCATTCGTCAAAAATTACAAATTCTACAGAAACCGTACAAAATAGAGTGTTAGTTCAAGAGATTTTCTCTAAAGTTTTAAGCTGAATTAATAAATGTAATAATATACCGGGTGTTCTATTTAAAATAGGAGCTAATAAAAAAATAGGAAAAAACAAATGAAATCCATTTTAGAGGTATTCAACTGGAAAATCACATATATCACAGCAATACACTTAAAAATGTAATAAAACTGTAAAGATTGAAAAAAAAACGTTAGAGCCGTTTTTAAATAATCGGAAAAAAACTGAAAAATTACAAGAGTAAACACCATACTTCCGGTTATGCGATTTTCTTGAAAAGCTTGCTGTCGCATCAAGATAATACACAAAACTTATATATGAAGCTTCAATGCCATACTTCTTTTCGTTTTTGAGATATTCTGTTCACATACACACAAACAGACACACACACAGACAGACCAATGAAGAAAAACATGTTTTTTTTGGCTCAGGGGACGCTAAAACGTGAAGATCTATTGAAAACTCAATTTCGATTTTTTTGGGGTGAATCCAGTAGGAACTTCCTTTATTGTAAAAGTAAGTAAAAAGGAATATTGAACTGCGATTTTAGCTAGATAGACTATACAAAAATAACAAAAAAGAAGTAAACTTTACACTATTTAAAAGAAGGAACAATAAACCGTTGTTGCTATGCTAAAATAAAAGTAAACTATATACAGGGTTTGGCAACGAGGGGGGGGGGATAAAAGATATTTCTAAAACTATGACAGTTACATAAATACTGTGTATAAAATATTGTGTATATAAAAGTTGTAAGTACGAAGGTGTTAAAGCAAATAGTAACTCAAATATATCGAGCATGTTCCTCCGCTTCATCTTTTTGTAATAATAAGTTGAACGTGAATGATTAAAGGTTCGCGAAAGTGGTGTAATCGAGGGTGCGTAGTGCAGCGACCAAGTGTAAATGAAGGTGTTATAAATACTCATTAATTAACGCAGATATAGCGGTATTAATTTTTACACCTTAAAACTAGTGGGTGCGAGTGAGACTCACATCGACACGTGGAGCTCACATAAATTTTCTACACAATCCAGTAATCAAGAATAGCTAAATTCTGCTCACTTCGTATTAGGACAGCAAAAGTCTTTTCATTTTTTGAAATCCCCAAATCCATCCTGGGCCCAAACAATTTGACCGAAGCCTACAGCGTCTACCATCTGCTCTCTTGATACCCCACATCGCTTATCGACCGGAAAAAAGATCTTTCCACTATCACGAAGGCCTTTCCGTTTCGGAATCTATAGGTAACATAATTTCCAATATTTATTACTATGGCGGAAATCTGTCAACAGTGTTCCCTAAAAATATTAGCAACACAACTAGAAATTAAATGTTCTTCATGCTTCAAAAGTTTCCATGGACCATGCGTAGAAATAACACAAACCGAAATTGATTTTCTAAATGAAAATAATGAGAAGTGGTTATGTACATCTTGTAAAAAGGGGGCACGTCGTAAATTGCGTAGTAATTCCAGCTCCAGCGAACCCCTCACTACATCTACGTTTTTGGAAAAGTTTAGCCAACTAATGTGCGAAATAAAAACAGTACAAGAAACTCAACATCAAATGGTTACCGATATTGCAAATATTAAAACCACCCAACAGGCACTAAATACGGAAGTTGCAAATATTCAGGCTACCTTAAAAACTCATTCGACCCTAATTGATGACAACAATGTATCTACAGGTAAATGCCAGGAATCATTGGATTCTATCTCTAAAATACAGGGTGATCTCTCAAGTAAATTTCAAACTTTAAGTGAATCCCAGGAGGCATTAAAAACGTACGTGGATAATAGTTTGAAAATGGAAAAGCGTGATACGCCAGATCTCTTCGAAATTAAAGAAAGACTTAACCCTTAAGTACTAACGTGACGTCTGAGAGACGGAAATGTTCGACGCGTGTGTTATATTTCCCCCTCCAGTTAAGATGTATGGTTGATCTTTCATCTAATTTCAAACTACCTAAAAATAACTCAGTTTTTAAAATTTCGCTGCGGTGGGATGCTTTGTGCGGAAGTTATTTGTATTTAAAAATAAATTCCGTCTCAGAGACGTCACGTTAGTATGCACGCTACTATTTTTGCATGATGGGTCAAAAACCAACTTGCTCAAATACGGTTAGATCAACAGCTTGTTGCTTGAGCAGCAAGTGTTTCAGTAGTATAATGAATTAGACAGTGAGGACAGTAACGGAGAACCTAATATTGATGAAAATTCTGCTATACTTAGTGACCCTAATGTGTTCATCTTGCACTAATTCTGTATAGTTTTAGGGTGGTGTGGAATTTTATAAGTTTTTTTTTTCTCACTGTTTTTTTAGTTAAGTTGTGTTAGAATACCATTGTCTGTTGAAATATGTTTGCTGATAATAAAAAAAAATATTGAAAATTGCCTTTTTCTGTAATTAAGTTAACACCTACAAATTTAAACACGGTTTCCTATTTGACTCTGTAAATGCTAATATTTTTATGAATTTCTATTTTTATGTGATTAAAATATGCTTGATACATCATTGCATAGTACTTTATGTTTAAAAAAAAAATTAGTAATAAATTCATAAATAAATATATGCCCGTTTCTGAGACGTCACGTTAGTACTAATGCACCACAACAGACACGTTAGTACTTGAAGGTTAAGCGAGAAAAGAACCTAATGATTTACGACATGAAAGAAAGCGCGCAAGATGTAGAAAATGTTACTGCTCTCTTCTCATTCATTCAGAATAAAACAGTACAATGTCCCCGCTTTAATATTGTAAGCATCAAAAGAGTTGGTCAAGCAAACAATAAGCCGCTAAAAGTGGTAACCGATAATGCCGATTTCGTTACTCACACTCTCAAGCACAAAACTGTGTTAACTAGCTCGACTACATTCAAGAACATTGTATTGAAAAGTGACCAAACACCGGCACAAACGAAATATCTTCTGGACTTGCGTAAAGAACTGAAACGTCGTAGTGATAATGGTGAAAATGGCCTTACAATCAAATATATTAAAGGAACTCCACAAATTACAATCGAAAAAAATTCAAAAAACTCCATCGCTTAAATCTCCTTACTATCCTCTACACAAACATAGACAGCCTCAAATCAAAACAAAATGAACTTGATGTATTAGTGCAGCAGTTACGGCCATCTTGTATTTGCATTACTGAAACATGGCTTCATAGCTTAATCCCTGACTCGTTAATTGATATCCGGGACTATTCCATCTACAGAACTGATCGTCTTCATACAAAAGGGGGCGGAGCCTGTATATATCTTAACAAATCAGATTTCAACAAATTCAATGTAACTAGATTAAATATAGACTCCGGATTACGCAATGAATCCATTTTCCTGAAAGTCTTCAATAAAAATTACTCATTTATAATAGCATGTGTATACAGATCTGTAGCCCAGTCAAATGTTACACAAAAAATGCATGAACTAACATTAAATGGGGTATTAATAATTTTTGTAGAGGTGTTTCGAACCATTACTGGGACTACAAATCCAGATTTGCAACCCTCAGAAACCTGTGCTCGCTGAATGGCGGTCGAAAAACAGTGATTTTTTCGGACTCTTTTAGATTTTTTGACAAGCTCTCCTAAACTATGCGTTTATTGGAAACAATATTCTATAGCTTTCTTAAATTAAATTAAATTTCCTACAAACTAAGATCAAAATCGTTTTTGTAAGTCGTATAGTTACCGAGGTACGGCTTTTCAAAGATTGACCTTTTTTTCACAAAGTGAATGTTTTAAGTTTCGAGTTGGGATACCGGCAAAATGACACGTCCTACAGAAAAGTCAAAATTATGAAAGTTATAGGGAATTTAATAAGCTTTAATTTGAGCTAAGGCTTTTGTAGCTCAGATAGTCTCGTCAGAAATTACAAAAAACAAACAGATGAAAAAAATGCTTTTTTGGTTGAAAGTTAAGTAGCATCGTTTCCTTCAACAACACCGTAATTAATGTTTTTTCATCACATGTTGGCGGAAAATGTCGTATAACTAAGTTTAGAAAGTTTACAGTTTTTTTTATAGTCATTTAAGAACTTTTTAAAAGGGCCAGCTCAGCTCAGACAACATCAGCCTCCAGAAAGGCAGAAGAGGGGAGCCAGAGGTAATTCTGTTTCTTCACGCATTTAGCGGGTGCGACACGACCTCTGTTCTTTTCTGGTAGGGGAAAACCATATTTGTCAACATCTTCCTCACGAACCCAGCACTATTCAGGCAAGCAGAAGTTTTCCTCCGCCCAGATGTGCAGCTGGGAAGAAGTGCTTCGTCGAAGTATATGGAGGAGAGACTGACACCACCCTCAACGACCTGAGATACCTCCAGTTCGTCAGGTCAGCAGCTACAGCCAAAGTCAACCTCGCCCGTTTGCTACCAACCACAGATGCTGCAAAACATCATGCTTATCGTGTGTATCATCAGGTAGGACTATGTACATTTCCTATCATTATTTTCTTAAATTTCGTTGTTCACTTACACACTCTCATTGTACACCATGTGTGTGCTTTGAAATATGATACATAACGAATTTTCATTCTATTCTTTCGCAGGTACAGAAGTGGTTGGGGTGGAGAAAAACCCCACGGATTGGGAGTGGAAGTTGGACGAGTTGGGGCTCTAATCACAATGGAAGTTGAACCAGCACCTTAAACCCTTCTGCAACTGATCTCGTGCAAGTGCAACATGGGCTGCGCTGGGGGATGCAGCTGCCCCAAAGCTGGGCTGAAATGCTCAGTCTTGTGTACTTTCTGCAGGGGAAAATCCTGCCGCAATGTGCCCACACTCCAGGATGACAGTTCTTCAAGTGAGGATGAAGACATCTCCCCGCCCTCGGCTTCACTGTCCCAGGTCCCCCAGATGACATACCATCCCATACCCGGAACCTCACAAATGTTGGCTTAAATGTACCTGTTAATTAAAATGTAAATACATTTTTATAAAATATTGTGCTTAAATATTTTTTTGGGCAAAATCCCATCGCTCACAGACTGTAATTTTGGTTATAATACTCAACTTTCAACTAAAAAAAGCTTTTTTTATTTTGTCGTTTTTTGTCATTTCTGACGAGACTATCTAGGATACAATGACGAACGTTAGCTCAAACTAAAGCTTATTAAATTCCCTACAACTTTCATGCTTTTGACTTTTCTGTAGGACGTGGCATTTTGCCGGTATCCCAACTCGAAACATGAAGAAAACTTAAAACTTTCACTTTTTGGAAAAAAGTCAATCTTTGAAAAACCGTATCTTGTTAACTATACAACTCACAAAAACGATTTTGATCTTATTTTGTAGGAAATTTAATTTACTTTGAAAAAGGTGTAAAAGATTTTTTCCAAACAATGCATAGTTTAGGAGATCTTGTCAAAAATCCGAGAAAAGTCCGAAAAAGTCGCTATTTTTCGACCGCCATGCAGCGAGCACAGGTTTCTGAGGGTTGCAAATCTGGATTTGTAGTCCCAGTAATGGTCCGAAACACCCCTCCAAAAATTATTAATACCCCATTTAATGTAAGTTCCGATGTAACATTTGACTGGGCTACTGGTAATATAGCAAATGCTGAATCAGATTTGCTTTTAATTAATGCAATATCTGATTTAGCCTCAACTAACAACAATATGTTTCTGATAGGAGATTTTAACTTTCCGAACATCGAATGGCCTGTACTTCATCCAATGAACACTAATGACTCAGCATCTCTGTTTGTCGATATGTTTTTAAACTCGAATCTTCAGCAACTTATAACAGAATATACCAGGTATCGTGCAAATCAACAACCGTCTATGTTGGACTTACTCTTTACAAACGATCCGAATCTTGTGTCAAACATTGAATACTTTCCACCAATTGCTTCTTCAGATCACGTTTGCGTTTTAAGTACAATTCAACTGGTTGGTCCATCCCAAACTAAGAACCTAAAACACGTCATAACTAAAACTGATTTTGGCAAACTCAACCGAACTCTATCATCAGCCGACTGGAACGTCCTATTAGAAACACAAAATATTGTGGAAAAATGGCAGATTTTCTCAGATACCATCAAACATGCAGTCTCTACTTCTTCCCACAACATATCGGTAATCTCCAACCCTAACAAACCATGGCTCACGGGTGCGATTGTGAATAGAACAGAATACAAAAAGAAACTATGGAGGCGATATCTAAAAAGTAAAATTCCGGAAAATTACATCATTTATCGCGAGTTTTCCAATCAATTAGGGCGTGATATCAAAAACGCAAGATTAAGGTATGAGCATGGACTGATAAATAAAGGTTCAAAAGCCATATTCAAATATATTAGAAGCAAAATATCTACTCGTGTGGCCGTTCCTCTAGTTCGAAAAGCAGATTCAACAATAGCAGAAAGTAACGATGAATCGGCCAAAGTACTGGCTGCTCATTTTGAAAGGACATTCACAAAGGAAACAGACGGACCCTTACCTGAAATGGTGGGGCCAATTAATGAGGCAATCATTAGTAATGTGGACTTTACAGAAGAAGCAGTTCTTAACCATATGAACAGACTCAACGTAAATTCATCTCCTGGCCCAGATCAGATAACCACAAATATTTTAAAATCTTGTGCAACTTCTTTAGTCAAACCACTAACAAACATCTTTACAGCGTCGTTCACCTTGCAACAACTTCCTCCAACATGGCTGATTTCATCAGTTACACCAATATTTAAAAATGGAGACAAGTTGGATGTAAATAATTATCGTGCCATAAGTCTGGAATGTATATGTCTGAAGATTATGGAAAGAATCATTGTCGATCAATTAATGGAGTTTCTAATCCAACACAACGTCATACCACCTTGCCAACATGGATTTGTTCCAGGCAGATCTACGGTCACGAATCTTGTTAAATGCGTGGACTCTTGGACTCGATCACTGGACAAAAACCTACCAGTAGATATAATATACTTAGACTTTTCCAAGGCATTTGATCGGGTACCTAAACTGAGGCTTCTAAGTAAACTCGAACACAACGGAGTTCGGGGAAATCTTCTCAAGTGGTTGTCAGCTTTTCTTAGTAACCGTCAATTTTTTGTTAGAGTTGGTGATGGCACCTCATCTATGCATCCTGTTCTCTCTGGCGTGCCCCAAGGATCTGTTCTTGGGCCCATTCTTTTTAACGTATACATCTCCGACCTTCACCACCTCATTAAAGCAAATCACTGCTTTTATGCGGACGACTGCAAGTTCTACGGTAACCCACTTTGTGATAGTCACGTTCTCCAGAGTGATCTAAATACGGTAGCAAACTGGTGCTGTGAATGGTTAATACCTCTGAACATTCAAAAGTGCTGTGTGCTGCATATGGGAAATAACAACCCTAACTATCGTTACACCTTGACGAACACTTTAATTCAATCAGTCGAATCCCACACTGATTTAGGAGTTCTCGTAACTTCAAAACTCAGCTGGACTGAACATGTTACTACTGTCGTGAGTAAAGCGAACAGGACCATGTACCAGATGAAAATGGCGTTTGAAAATATTACTGCTCAACAGTTTTCTCAGATCTTCAAAGTCTACATTCGACCTTATCTAGAGTATGCCGCAGTCGTGTGGTTTCCTCATCTTATCAAAGATATTACCCTATTAGAAAATGTTCAAAGACGAGGAACGCGTGCCGTTGGTAATCTGCGTGACCGCTCATACCATGAAAGACTAGAAATCTTACAGCTGCCAGTTTTGAGAGATAGACTTATCCGTGGTGACCTAATTTTTACTTATAAGGTGTTAAGTGGTGATAAGTTCTCGGTAGATATGTCCAAATTGTTCTGTGTAAGTGCCGATGAGAGATTACGCGGCCACACGAAAAAACTGAAACGCGAAAATTTTAAAACAACACCCAGGCAACATTTTATCACTAATCGGATTTTCCATAAATGGAACTCCCTGCCAGAAAATGTTGTAACAGCTACCAGCGTCAACAACTTCAAAAATGGTTATGACAGATTATTCTCAAGTTTGTTAATTTAAAAAAAATACCATCGAATTATCTACTTTTGTATTTATGTTCATTGTTCTTTACGAAACATGTGTTCCTGAAACGTATTGGACACTATTATTACAAAATTGTAATTTTTTTTCTCGTATATATTACCTATATTGTATTTTGTACAAATATTTATTTTAAAAGTGTCATAGGTTATTATAAACCTCCGCTTTGTATAACTATCCTAATAATAATAATAATAATTACGGAATTTCTAGGTCCCTGTGAAGGGCGACATGTGACATTTCACCCCTTTACTCAGGGTGTTAAAATTACTGCGAACGGGTAGCTCTAGTCGGAGATATTTTGTCCACCCAGATATACATTTAATTAGCAAACAAACAGTAGGATACTACCAGTTTATTTTGTTTATCTATATGTACAAACTTAAGGCTTATTAGAAAATCAAGAGAGCAAAATGTATATTACAGTAAATTAAAATTCAGGCACGAATGCTGTTTTCGTTTCCCTGGAATTGCGGCAACCATTTCTACATCGGTGTACGGCAGGCGGAACGGGTTTGCTTTCGTGACTCGTGAGCCCTTCGTGTGTCTGGATCGCAGCTCGCCGCGATGCTCGGACGCGCCGGCGCCCTGAAGCCAGATTAGCGGGATTTGTTTGGCCGCTATAATTACAGAAGCAAATTGGTTCAACTACTGCATTTCTTACCCTGGGCGTGCGAATACAATTGCCGCCGAAATGGGCTCGGGGAATGGTTAAGCGGCCGTGGATTATTGGTGCGGCAGGCGGCCTTCGATCCGTGAGAACCAGGTACCCTTCGGCGAGATAACCTCGAAATGCACGTGGCAGAATCTCATCCTACGGAGATGTTGCCGTGTGGCTGTCTGCTCTTGCAGGTCGTGGACGGCTTTCTACGTCTCGGGGAGCCTTCCAGGTAGGTCGCTAGCTATAATCTGAATGATTAATAAACTCGTAACTGTCCGCGCAGTTCGTAGCTCGAATTTTGCTATTATTATTATGGGCTAAATTTAATTGTTCCGAGTCGGGGTTCGGATATTTTATTAATTATCACCGGATCGAAAACTGATTTCGACCCAGGTTTGCAGGATAATTAAGCCAGTGATTTGGGCACTCTGTTGGAGTCGCCAGATCGAAACTGTCTTCCAGGATTTTTACGGGATAATTAAGCCAGTGATTTGGGCACTCTGTTGGAGTAGCCAAATCGAAACTGACCACAGGATAGTTCTGGAGCGGATACCGGTAAAAGAAAAATCTTTCGGACGGGACAGGAACAGGAATGGGAATCTATCGGGATGGGAATCGGAATTCTAATCTTCGGGAATCAGGAATTGGTATTTCTCTCAAAATGAGCGCTGCAACTGCTTTTATATGTTTCGTGTCGTTTTAAGTCGCGAGGATCGACTTTTGGTGTTCACTGCGCAGCTTGGGTTTGCGCTGGTTATCTCTTCTTCGGGCGTCGGCAAGATGCAACCTACGATAACGCTTGACTGGGCGATGCATAAATTAAATACATTTTCAATGTTTGTCCACAACTTATGCGGAAGTTAGAGTTACAATATTACTAAAATAATTTTTATTGTACAGGGTGGCTCAAAAAAGTGTGGCGAATCAAACTTACTTTATTTAAATGGAATGTCCTATATTTACGTAACTTGAATTTGCATTCAAATACTAATAATGCTATATCAAGTTGTATGGGTCTAATATCAGTTGTTTTGGAAATACATATCAACGATTTTACGCAAAAAAATGCTGAATTTCGGACGGTTGCTGTAAGAGAATTGAAATTGAATGAATAAAAACGTTAGCAAAAAAGTATGCTTTTCGTGAACTATCTTTCCAGTGGAAAATGATGGGTCTGGGTATTACTGATATGCATGGTGCTGAACATTAGCAAATTGAATAGTTTCGTTTTTTTTTATGAAAGGCCCTGTATGAATTTTTGAATGGTGCTGTTAATGAGATTTTTTGATATTTTGCTTCATACCTCTAAACTCAGCTGTTTTTCATTTAAAAAAATGGCTTGAGCCACATAACATGTTTCATTTCAAGAAAAACCGACAAAAACTCATTGTTTTATATACGAATAAAGAAGCCATAATAATATTAAAATGTATTTTAATCACTTTCAGATGTAATTTTTTTCCGAGAAAGAAAATACGCACGTTTTGCGGGGAAACGTAATGGTTCTCCAATAATAATAATTTTTTCTTTAAATTAGACAGACTCCCAAGAAGTCTATCAGTGCAGTCAAAATAAGCTCGGATGACGTTTGATCAACTTTCAATCTCCCCGGATGAGGATTATTAGCGGGAATAGAAATAGGTGCAGTTTCAGTTTCTGTGCAATTTGTTGACAAATCATCTGCTTTCTCTAGATTTTGAATTTCTGCCGTCTTATTCTGAAGGCGTCTAATGTTTTTTAAATTTTTTAGAAGGTGGCGCCATTATAAAAAATTAAATAAAACACAGAATAAATTTGCAATAACAATTTATAGAACCAGTTAGGAAATGCCTTATTTTGTGTAATGCTTGTCTCTGTAAAAATGTCATTACATAACTCGTGCTACGCACTCGTTTGTAACTTACACACGCGTACATTAATGATGCTCTTATCCCACTTGTATAGTAAATAACTATTATTGCATATTATGCAACAACAACATGTTTTTGACATATGGAAAGTGTTAAATAATAGCCTCTTTTAGGAAATGGTAATCGAAAAAAAGTATTTTTTCTGCACCCACCTTAAAGACATTACTTTCAATATTAAAATCATTAAAGTTGACGTTTCTCGAATGGATACCAAAAGACAAAAACTATATCACTTTTGGTTCCTAATATTAAAAGTATGTTGGAAAGTTATTCTGAAAAAGCTTAATTATATAAGGTCGCCTTTTCATAATTATGCATAACTTTTTACTCTGAATAACGATTTTAATTAAAACGTCTGTTATCTTTAGAAATTATAATTTTTTATCCATCTTGTATAATATCAGATAGTTTTGGAATTTTATGAGCGCATTTTGGTTTTTGGGCAATACAGAACTGTTCATGAAGAATACACATACAGATGTACACATAAATTATGTATATAAAATAAAACCGACTTAATAATAATGTATGTATGTATGTATGTATAATCGGTAATCTCGTTTTACCTTGCGGTGTAGAGGCTGGTGCTTTATGTGCTTGCATCTGGCGGTACAATGCTCAACTTGCCCCGGATTCGGGATACAAAGTTGGAGCGCGCCTTTTTGTGCTTGCACAGCAACCATTGTGTAAGGGGTGTGTGTGTGTGTGTTATGTTGACCTTGTTACTCTATCTCTTAGGTCTGTATTTCTGAGCACAGTTAATTTGGTGCCTAACTGTGAATGGTCTCACCGAGCCCGGTTCAAATCGCAAGGCTGCGGAAAATTCCGGCCCTTGCGGTATTTGAAGCGACGACTTGCTTAATGCAAGGCAAGCGTTCACCCATCTGCGCTACTCTGCTTTTAAGAATAATGTTTATTTATAATTCATTGACGTGTGTAACGAAGCTTTAATAATAGTATATTGTACAAGTTAAGAAAAGTGTAGATTTGCGAAGCACGGAATAACACTTCTCTCACGTGTTGCACATGCTATGTTTTCACGTACAGTTGGGAAATTCCTAAAATTCAAATTGTGCGCTCTTTTTGGGATATTCTATGGAGCTAGTCGAGTAGACCACGAATGTACTAGAAGTATGTTCGCTAGCATCACGCCGTATTTCACCGTGGTCCACTGTAAGCAATGAAACGCAATAGATACATCGGCACTGTAGGAGAGGGGAAAAGAATGGAGTTCCGAGAGCCCGCCCCGCATACGCTTTATCTCTCTGAATAGCGAGCCGTAATTTTCGTATTTGCTTTAGAACAGCAAGGCTGCCATGCGTTAATTTTTGTAATTAGGCTAATGCAGTTGTGACATATTGAACTTTCATGAACTAATGCATGTGCTGCTAGTTTGCATTTTTAAACATTGAGTTTTTAGTGTATTGCACTGCTAGTTTGTATTTCTTAAATTTTGAAATGAAATTTAAATCTGATTAATTTGAGATTAAACGTATTGCCAAACTCCAGATTTAGAATAACAAAAAAAAAAAAGGAGAATATCTCCGTAAACACACTACTTGTTAATACACTACACTGTTTCAATCATGTTAATTGTCTTAAGGGGATATTCTTCTACTGCCTGCTGGCGCTGTTTGGGTAGATGCTTTCTTCGATGTAGTTTTTCCTGATACAATAAATAATTTCTATTATAGTAGCGGCTCGTATGACGCTGATGGTTATTCCGCTGAAGAGGTAGGAGTGATGACGGATGGTTTTCCATGTCATTTCCTTCAGATGCTGTTGGAGGTCCAACTGAGAAGCTTGTAGATCCTCGAAGTGGTCTGATTGCTTCAACACTGGCTCCTCTGCTATCTCTGTAAAATAGTTTTGACTTACTGTGTCGTTGAATTGGATGCTAATTAGTTTGGAATATCCTGCCAGGATTTTAAATTTCTTGTTGTGTCTTGGAGTTAGCGTGTTTGTAGTGGTTGGAATGATGCAACATGAAGTAATCTGAATGACACCAGTTGTATTGACTGTGACTTCTTTCCTATTACCACTGCAGGTGATAGCTATGCGTGTTGGTTTGCTAACGACGAACGTCCATCTGCTGCCTCTTCCTTTGGAGACAGTTAATTGAATTGACACTGCGTACTCCCTCCTTATATGGGCGAATACGACAATTGATGTCATTCTTGCTGAGGTTGACTGTTTCAGAGGGTACTGCATCGGTATTTTACATCGTGTGTCTTCGGTAATTCTTTCGCAGACTCGCACACCTTGTCAAAGTTGTCCACGATGTCGATTACGGTATTGAAGTCTTCTTCAAACTTCCTTCTCTCGAACTGGATTTGTATCCCTGCAGATTTTTATAAGCCGTCTTTTTAATTCCATCTTCCACTAGCGGCTTGGTGCTTAGCATCGTGTTTACCGTGTTTTGAACTTCTTGCTGCCATTTCTTGATTCCACCTTCTACTAGGTGTGACGTATTTATTTATTTATTTATCCCCAAACAGGCGTTATTGCCTTATTACATGAGGACCTTACATATAAACGAGATATATACATTAACATAATTGGGTGGAATTCACACAATATCAGTAGAGTACCATCAGAATCCTAGGGATATGAGTACATAAACGTTTACCTATAATTACTCAAATATTGCAGAATTAAACTTCTAAACATGTTGTAACTGGTGCAAAAAATATCTATATTCAAAATAGCAATATAGTAATTCGTAAGTTTGTGCATTGATATAATCGGGGTGAGTGCCGACACTGTTGTAAGAGATAATGCAAATAGAGTTTGGCTTCTTGTGAATCTACCAGACACTCTTAATGAGCATAAATTCAAGAGTTCACTACAATCTACATGATTGTTGCATATTTTATAACACATTATTGTTATATAAAACTGGCGTCTATCATTTAAAGAAATTATTTTGAACATACACAGTAGATCATTTGTTCGTGTATTCGAATAGTGTGGGTAAGAGCTAAACTTTTTATAATATAAAAATCTTCTTAGGACAGACGCGGCGAACTGTGAGAATCAGAGCACAAAATTTATAAACAATTGCTCACGATTACAAGAATAGGAATTAATTTAGAAAATTTCTCTTTGCTTTAGTATGTTGGTAATTGCAATATAATTGGTACTTCCAGATGATTTTTTTCCTATAGTTATTAGATAACCGTATATTTAGATTAATTACTTTTTAACGTTTTGTTGATATAACAAAATTACGCCAACAAATTGAAAATTTTGTCTCGAAGTAAAAATGTTAATGCAATTTAGAATAACTTGTCGAGAGGGATTTTTATTAAATAATTATTTACAATTAGAATCGTGAAAAAACTATACAAAATCGTCAATTCAGTATTTCACATGGAGGAGGTTTCGAGGATATATTCGAAAATCAGGCAACCCAAATGACAATCTCTAACTTGACTACCTGAGGATTATAAGTGATTGACAGGTCATTAACTTTACCTGATATACAACTGAGCGGGATTAGTTTATGCAAAAATAATTTGAGTAACAGTTCGGTATAATTACAATGACAAAATTAATTCTTTTCTGTAATAGTGTATCGAAAACTTTTATTTTATTTTTAAACAACATTGTAATACATTTGTTGACCAGAAACTTATTATTTTATTAGTAGAAGTCGGCTACCTGTATAGAAATTAGAAATTTACGGAAATTGTCAGCTAAGACAGAATTAACCTTTTTTTGTTTTTGTGAATGGTTTATGTTTTCAAAATTGCAACAAAGGGTGTTGCACCTCCAAGATATTCAATGATGATCAAAATCCAATTAACCAAAACAAGTGCAAGGATATAATAGTCTTCTCAACAGTGGTTCATATATTATTTTTTACGCTACTATACGAGGTACACTGCTAAAGTTCGCGGAATCGAGTACTCCTTGCATTGCCAGCGTCCTGCAATTGTCATATTCGTAAAATTTGACGTTATTAATCTATAATTCAGTTGACAGTTCTATTTCAAACCGAGCAGTTTCGTTTCAACAGAATTTGACAGAATACTAATTGTGTGAGAAATGGAAATTTCGAATCGTGATCTTCGAGTGATGATCTTTTATGAATGTCGATACGGTTTAACACCCAGTAATGTGTAGAAAAACTTAGTTCGTTATTTGGGGATGAAACACCATCCAAAACTACGGTTTACAAATGGTTCGCAGAATTCAAGCGTGGAAGACCAACGTTTGATGACTATCTTCGCGAAGGTCGTTCATCCACCTCTGTTGTAGCGAAAAATATCGATGCTGTGCGTGAAATGATTTTTTCTACAACTGACACATAAAAGCGACATTAAGTTTCAATAAGTGTGCGTGAAATTGCGTTTCACACACTAGATCGGAAATAATAGTTATTTACTATACAAGTGGGATAACAGCATCATTAATATACGTGTATGTAAGCACACAAGTATATTAATGATGCATTATCACACATGTATTGTACAAAATTTTATCTACGACTGCCTAAAATTGAGAAAAGTGCATTAAGAGAAATGTCAGATCTGTCATTTTCAAATATATTTTAGTAGGCAAATGTCATTATGTCATTCATTTGACACTATTTCAGTTACGTAATGAAGCCATTACACAACTCAGCTGCGTAATAAAACCATTACACAACTCAGCTGCGTAATGAAACCATTACGCAACTGAGTTGTGTAATGAGCTTCATTACGTAACTGAAATAGTGTCAAATGAGTGACGTAATGAGTTACTTATCCCACTAGAGTAGATACAATTTTGTAACTTACACACACGTATATTAATGATGCTGTTATCCCACTTGTATAGTAAATAAATATTATCGGTTTCAGGATATTAAGCCTTTGTTTACATATACACAAGTAGGCTGGTAACTAGATCATAACTTATCTGTAGGGTTAAAGAATATTACCCTACATGGCAACCATAACCATATAGCAACCGATAAACTATTGAACAAATCACGGATGTTATGAATCATAACTGCCTTAGAAGTTTTAAAATCCTCGCTCTACGAGCTCGGATTTCAAAACATCTGTGGCAGTTATGATACTCATAACATTCCTAGATATGTTAATAGCTATTACGCACTAGATTTTAAATTTATTATTACACACACCATTTCCTTAGTTACAACACATATAAAACGTTACGTACATAATAATATTACTCTACCTATTTGCTATATACGTATGATTTTGTTGCAGAGAATCTGTTATTCTGACGGCTGTAGAAAAAACGTTAGTTGTATTTCGTGGCAAAATTCGTGTTTTGAAAATTGACATATGACGACATATTTACTTTAAAAAGTAAGCTAAAAGACTTGCATAAAAAAGTGTATAAACCAAATTTTGACGGACATTTATATATTAGTAATAGTGTATTTTTCATGTTAATCTTAGTTATAGTCGCAATTTTGTTCACTTATATAAATATAATAAACTGCCTGCATTTTGTAACAGGAATAACGTAAATCAATCAAGCCCAAAACCAGTCGAAATTATTCCCTAGAAATTATGATAAACATGTAATTTTACCATAATTTCTGTTCTAATGAAGGGAAGGATTATGTTAAGTGATATGTTGGGTAAATGCTTACGAAGTAGTTCCCAGCCCCAGCTTCAAGCTTCTTAGAATATTTAGTGACAAGAAATGTTATATAAGCATGTGCACACTGTACTTAGCCAGTTCTTATGTCAGTTAGCATCTAGTAGACACATTGTAAACTGAATTTTGTAACTCCGTAACTTGAATAAATTAATTTTTTTGATTTGACAAGTTTCGTAAATTATAATTCGCGCCATAAAAAAACACTCATTTCGCGCACTTAATACAAAAATTACTATTATCAGATTGGCATGTCGGCACGCGTCAAGTGGTGCAAGGAAATGCTAAAAAAATTCGAAGGTGTCGTTCAAATTCTATATAACACCCGAGCTAATAGCACAGGCCACAGCAGCAGCTGTCACACCATAACCCACGGCGACAGATGCTCTGCTCTGCTGCAGGATTTATTTAAATTATAACTTAAAAACAATAGGAATCAGTTGTGGAAAACATAACCATGCAGTAATAACAAGAATCACCCCATCCATACCACATAATGTTGTTTCTTGTTTCATATAAGGCAATAAATTCGCTTCACGGAAATATTCAACCCGTCAATGGTACCTACCATTAATTCGCGCCAGTATGGGTGAAGTAAAAAAAACATCCTCTGTGTGATGTTGATGCTGCTACCAATTTCACACAAAAAGTCACGCACTACTTGAATTTGATAGCACTTGGAAGTGTGAAAATATTTACGAATAACAGACGACTTGCAATTTGAATTGGTGAGTAGGTAGGTACTATTTTAATTTAGTACACCTTAAAACTCGCGCCGTAAAAGAATGAAATAGTAGTTACCTCAGATGTTCAGATATACACTAATTTTTTTGTTATATATTTCGGGTACCCGGGTTTACCCGGGTTTCATTTTAGACCGGGTACGACATCCCTCATTTTTACTACTAACTTAATTTGATTTTTCAAATTATTTAGTGTCACAATGTCAATGAGGTAAGTTCTGGGTAAAGCCTTTTACAGATTTTTTTCATATGTTTCAGAATCCATGTCTTCTACTTTATTTTCTACTTCTAATCTGTAGTTTTCATCATGTTTAGGAACCAAACATAAATTTTAATCCTTTTAATTTAATTAGGCGAATATTTCACAAACACATATCGCATACGGAAAATGCTTAACAAAGCGTCAGCAGTAATGTAATCAGTGCTCGAATGACCGGTGAATAGCCTGCAATTCTGCACTCTGCAAGTTTGTTTGTTATGAAATTGAATACGCAAGTGCATATGCGAGCTGAAACTAGGGCAAATATTAAACTTTGTAAGCTAAGTCAGTATTTTTATATGTATAAATAGAAAAATATTCTAGTCAATAAATATACAGTTTGAAGTCTTGTTTCACTGTGTCACGCTGACCAACGGCCCCAGGTCTTTTTTGGTACATCATCTCGTGTGAGACCGCACGAGACCGTTGGTTTGCACCCCTTTTTAATTCCTGCACCCCTAAGATATTCCTGCAACTGTCCAAATTAAATTCATACAGTCTATTACAAGCTCCACCCTAACATTTTGGTCCTTCAAGCCATTTCAACGTTCCTGCCCCTAGCATTTGGTCCAGTGATCCCTTAAAACGTACCAGCCCTCATCGAACAAGACCGTTACGATGGCGCAGCGACGGGAGATTTTCACAACCCAAGAAGATTTAGCAGAATCCATTCGCAGGCAGATTATCAACGTGAGGAAGGATGGCCCATCAAGAAAAAATGCAGCATATATCACCGCTCGCAGATCCACCCTAAAACAACTTTGGGAAGAATTTGAGGCCAACCATTCAGACCTGGCGAAGGAAGTCGAGGAAGAACATACTTATTTTAAAAACACATTTTTTTCAGCAAACCAAAGACGTTTACAATGAAGGGGTTGCCCTGCTCGACAAGTGCGAAGAAAATCTAGCCACACTAGGTGAAAGTTCACAGCAGCCAGCTGGACCAAAAGAAGATACGACCGCACGTGCTGACAAGGAGGGACAGTTTCGAATAAGAAGGCTACAGATCAAGGTGAATTCACTCCAAAGCGACATTCAGGAAGTCTGGAATAGGTTGAATGAGGAATGCAGTAAAAGGTATTGTGAATACAACATTAAGAATTTTAAGGATGATTGGGATGACATCAGAGCTCTAAACGAGGAGATACTATCCCACGGTAGCTACGACGACAAGGAGTTCCGTGAGACCAAGAAAATGGTCAACGAAATAATTGTAGTCCTGTACCAACACATCCAGGATGGAGAGGTTCAAAGTGTCAAGGAACACAGCCATGCGAATATAGTGTTGCCTACTCTTAAAATTCCATTTTTTGAAGGGACCTACGAAGCATGGCCTAGCTTTCATGATATTTTCCGAAGAATTGTTCATGAAAATTCACGACTAAGTAAGGCGGAAAAAATGCAATACTTAAAGTCACAGTTACGAGGGGAAGCCAGCAAGTTAGTGCAACACCTGGAGGCAACTGAAGCCAATTACGAGTCTGCATGGTTCATTATAAGGAACAGATACGACAACACCAGGCTGCTACTTGCGAAGTATTTGGATGACATATTCAACCAGGCAACCCTGTCGAACGAATCTGCAGAAGGGATCAAGAAACTCCATGACACGACTGCAGAATGCCTAAGAGCAATTGAGAACTTAGGAATTGAAACGGCCACATGGGGGCCTATCATGTGTCATATAGTAACACGGAAGTTGGACAAGGAAACCAACAGACTGTATGAGCAGTCACTAACGGCACCAAGAGAAGTGCAAAAATTCGAGCAGCTACTGAATTTCTTAGAAACAAGATATCAGTCGCTGGAAGCTGTACAAAGACGGAACAAACTCGAACCCAGAAAACAAGGAATTGGAAAAACATGGGAAAGTCACCAGGATCGGTGGGCAGTAAAGACGTACCACACTGCTGACATATCGTGCTTCCACTGCGGAGGATCACACAGCATTAAATCCTGCCCAAAATTTAGCAATCTAAATATATCCGCACGTTGGGACTTCATAAAGAATAAAAAATTATGTTCAAACTGCTTCAAGCCTACAGGAAAATATAACTCCAGACACTTTTGCCCAGTGAAATGCAAGGTATGTAATAAAAGACATCATTGGCTTTTGCACGAAGATTTTAGCAAACAACAGCCTCCCAAGACCACAACGGCAATTTACAGTGCGACAGCAACCAATAAGAACGAAAACATTGTTGCAAGCCTAGTAGGAAGACAGCATCGCAACGTTTTGCTTGCAACTGCCCTAATTAAGGTCCAGTCATCCTCAGGGAGTTTGGAGTATTTCAGAGCCCTGATAGACTCCGGATCACAGGCATCATTCATCACAGGAGATGCAGCTCAAACGCTGGGTCTACCAGAAGAAAAGGTGAGAGTGCACATTTCTGGATTAGGCAAGAAAGGAGCAGGTACAGCCCGAGGACGATTAACTGTAAACCTACGTCCACGATTTCCAAGCAACTACACAACCATATGTGAGATGCTGATACTGCCACAGCTAACCAAGTCACTTCCAGAAAAACCAGTCGAAAACTATCAACTTCAGGACTGTAAGAATATGGTGTTGGCTGATCCACTATTTCAGAAACCTGGACCAATAGACGTTATCCTAGGAGCAGACATCTACAAGGAAATCATTTTGGAAGGAGTACGAAAATTCAACGGAGGCCTGTTAGCGCAAAACACGGAACTTGGATGGATCATCGCGGGGAATGCAACAGCACCATCAGAAGAAAGGAAAATTCTTAGCATGGTCGCATGTGCTGCAGAAGATGAACAACTCACAAAATTTTGGGAGATTGAACAAGTTGTACCAGAAAAGATGATGTCCAACGAAGACAAGGAATGCGAAAAATTCTACAACTGCAACCACCAGAGAAATGCTGATGGTACATATACAGTGAAAATTCCGTTCAAGGAACCAATAGAAAAGCTTGGGGATTCAAGAAAAAAGGCAATTGCACGGTTCATTCAACTGGAGAAACGGTTAGAAGAAGATAAAGTTCTAGGTAAAGAATACAAAACCTTTATGAAGGAATACTTAGAACTAGGACATATGAAACGCGTTCAACCAGGAGCCAATCTACGAAAAACCTACTTCATCCCTCATCAAGCAGTAGTAAAGGAAGACAGCACAACCACGAAATTAAGGGTAGTCTATGATGCTTCCTCAAAAACCACTACTGGACTTAGCTTAAACCAGCTAATGACTGCTGGACCAAGACTACAACAAGATTTGAAGCATATCCTGCTGAGGTGAAGAAAACACAAATTTGTTTTTTCGGCAGATATTGAAAAGATGTATCGTCAGATTAAGATAGCCGAAGAAGATCAGGACCTCCAAAGGATAGTATGGCGGTTTTCTCCAGACGAACCTATTCAAGAATTTAAACTCGCCACTGTAACTTATGGAACAACAGCAGCACCATACCTGGCAATCCGTACCCTTTTGCAGCTAGCCGAGGATGAAAGACAAATATACCCAATGGCTGCAGAAGTAGCAACCAAGGACTTCTACGTGGATGATTTAATGTCGGGAACTGACTCCGTAGAAGAAGCAAGGCATCTCCAAGTAAGTCTAATCAATATGTTTAAAAATGGAGGGTTTACCCTCAGAAAATGGGCAAGCAACAGCCCAGCTCTTGTTGAAGAATTGCCAGATAACTTGCAGGACAAGAATTTACTCGAGATCGACGAAGGAGAAACAAGGAAAACCTTGGGAGTTCACTGGAGTCCAAAGGCAGACGAATTTAAGTTTCGAGTCAGTCTTCGAGCTGATGCAAATCCTACAAAGAGGGTAATCTTGTCAGAAATATCCCGTTTGTTTGACCCATTAGGATGGTTGGCGCCAATTGTAATAAAAGCCAAATTAATAATTCAACAACTTTGGTTACAACAGCAATCATGGGATCAACCAGTGGCCACAGAAATAATGAACGAGTGGAAGCAGTTTCAAGAAGAGTTACCATTGGTTGAAGGCATATCCATTCCAAGATGGTTAGGGTACCACAGCAGCATCCGGGAAATGGAGTTGCATGCATTCTGTGATGCGTCGGAAAAAGCTTACGGTGCTGTAATTTACAGCAGGGTAATGTCTCAAGACGGACGCATTCAAATAAGTCTATTGACAGCCAAGTCAAAGGTTGCACCTATAAAAATGAAGAAAACGTTGCCACGGCTGGAGTTATGTGCTGCATCGTTAGCAGCAAAAATGTTGAAGGAAGCTATTAGTGCACTGGACATTCCCAGCATCTCCATCTTCGCGTGGTCAGATTCCATGATAACCTTATCCTGGATAAGAGCAGGCCCGGAGAAATGGAAAACATTTGTTGCAAACAGGGTAACAGAAACATTGGAAGTAACCCCCAGCGGAAATTGGCATCATGTGCGCTCAGAGGACAATCCAGCAGACGCTGTATCCCGAGGGCTCACTCCTGTCAAACTACAGCATCATCTATTGTGGTGGAACGGGTCGCAATGGTTACGAACTAATCCTTTGCCACTGACGGAAACAACTATTCCCATAACAGCTACAGAAGAGGAAAAGATTCACCAAGTCCAAGCGTTTATCGCATCAAAAGAAGAATTGGACATCTTGTCCAAATATTCGTCACTGCAGAAGTTACTGCGGGTCACTGCATACTGTAACAGGTTTGCTCAAAAATGCAGAAGACAACAGTTTCCGACCGAATACCCTACGGCAGCAGAACTCAACAATTGCCTCATTCAAATCATCCGTATAGTGCAAGCACGCAGCTGGGCAACAGAGATTCAAACCTTGAAGAAAAACATCTCGGTTCACACAAAAAGTTCCTTGGCACCATTACGACCATTCATCGATGATGAAGGAACTCTTAGAGTGGGAGGACGACTTCAAAATTCAATGTTGCCATATAATGAGAAACATCCTATTCTCATTCCCCATAATAGTCATCTAGCCCACCTAATAGTGAGAGACGTCCATCAGAAACTGCTACATGGCGGAAGTCAAGCTACAGCAGCATACATCCGTAGAAAATTCTGGATCATCAATGTGAAGAAAATAATACGCAAAGAAATTCACACCTGTATGAAATGTTTTGCATTCAGAAGACAACCGTTGCAGCAACTCATGGGCAATTTACCTGAGCCTAGAGTAACACCGTCCCTGCCATTTTCTCACACTGGCCTGGATTATGCAGGGCCAATACAAATCAGAACCGCAAAAGGAAGAGGGAATAAGTCATACAAAAGATATATTGTCATCTTTGTATGTTTGGCTACCAAAGCAGTTCATTTGGAGGCTGTCAGTGATCTAACAACAAACACCTTTTTGGCAGTCTTCAGAAGATTTACATCCAGAAGAGGAACATGCCTTCATATCTATAGCGATAACGGAACCACATTTGTAGGAGCAAATAGAGTTCTGCAGAAGGACTTCAAGAAAACTCTAGGAGACTTTAGCGTTCAAGAAAAACTTACTCAAGAAGGTATCCAGTGGCACTTTATTCCACCGGCAACTCCCCACTTCGGAGGAATCTGGGAAGCAGCGGTGAAGTCAACAAAGTATCACATGAAAAGGATTGTAGGGAACAGTACCCTCACGTTTGAAGGACTATCGACCCTCCTGTACCAAATAGAGGCATGTCTCAATTCGAGACCACTTTGTCTATTAACCACAGATCCCAACGATGTGGTAGCGTTGACCCCTGGTCATTTTCTAATTGGAAGGGAACTTATAACACCAAATGAACCACCATTAGAAGTACATTCAGAAACACTGACAAGATGGAAACTACTTCAAAAGTTGAAAAACGACTTTTGGAAAATATGGTCTAAGGAATACCTATCTGGGTTACAACGCAGAACGAAATGGACTTCGAAGGAAGAGAATTTGCAAGTAGGGGATCTAGTGTTACAAAAGGATGAAAACAGTGCTCCCAATCGATGGCCTTTAGCAAGAGTGACAGAAGTGCATCCAGGTACAGATGGCATTGTCAGAGTTGCAACCGTTAAGACAAAGGGAGACACAATTCTCAAGCGTCCTATTACCAAGCTCGTTCCGTTACCAAGACAGGAGGAAGAGGAAGGAAGTAGAAAGCAAAGCAGGGGTAGTGGAGTGTCAACAGTAACAAAAACTATAACACTCTTACTTACGTTATGCACCATAATTTCGGCAACCAAGGGATCGTATACAGTAAAGTATCCGTCACCTGGCCTATTCATTGAAGAACTTGGCCACGCAAAACTCTCGAGGAGAAACTTCAGGATCGAAGTAGCAGTGAACATCTCCAGCATCCAAGTAGATGAAGAAGATATAAACAAGACAATCCAACAAATGAATACCTTATGCGACAAGGCACTGGTATTATCTGCAGAATCCCATTGCAAAGAATTAAATCATCACTTGAGAGAGCAGCAAAGACAGATCATCTGGAATATGAGAAGCATTTATAGTCAAGATGTCAGAACCAAGCGAGGATTATTAGGGCAACTACTAACCTCAGTGTTTGGAGTCAACGATGAAGTCTACCATGACATCGAATCATTGGAGAAAAATCAACTAGAATTAATACATTCATCTAATCGTCAGACGAAGATCATGTTGTCAACTGCAGCAACTCTAAATGAGACTGAAGCCAGAATATCCCAGAAGTTGGATAATTTTCGAAGAAAACTCAATGAAGGGTTGCTAGCAATCAATGAGATGGAACCTTGGTACAAGAAGACGGACGACAACAAGCTAAACATACATGTGTTGACATCATATCAGATGGCCAACAAATACTTACAAGAGATTGGTGAGAAGTACAAACAACTTCTAAATGTAAAATTTAAAAGAGCAGACATCATGCAATTTATTCCATCGTCACAATTTGACAGAATAATGACTAATGCAATGGTCAATCTTCCAGCAAACCTAGAGATTCTTACTACGCCAACGCACAAGATGGAAGTTAGCTTCAACAATGAATCAATCGAGATCTTCAGTTATTTTCACATAACTGAGAAGCGGGAATACAACTTGATAAAACCAACTGCTATTCCAGTAAAGAAAGGAAATGGAACCTACGCATCACTGAACTTGCCAATGGAGTTCTTAGCTATCAACTACAACGAACAAACCTATTTTGAAATCCAAGAGGACAAGTTAAAGGAGATCGAGCCAATAGGAAAACATCTTTACCTATGTAGGCCATCCGCCGTTCGAAGTATTGAAGACAATCCTAATTGCATCATTGACGAAATCTATCAACGATTAAACAAGATCAAATGTTTGGTCCATCAGTTTACAGTTAAGACCCTGGTATGAAAGAAACTGTACGCAGCGAATACATGGTTGTTTATTCCCAATCAACCCACAACAGCAGCAGTACAATGCAGCGGGAATCGAGAAGATGTGAAGATTCAAGATGTTGGCATAATCCAGATATCCCCAGATTGTACTATATACACCAAACGGACTACCTTGCATACTCAGCTATTCACTACTATTCCTGTCGTAGCTGGGTTCAACAAACCAATGCAAGTAATTATTAATACTACTTTGCACAATACGAGCACCCACCCTCAACTGCAAATGGAGGAACCTGTGTTGCTACCGTCCGATCATTTTCAACGCCTACAAGAAGAAGAGGACGAGTTGCAGCTACATCAGGAATATCCATTGTGGCACCATCAACATACCATCATGGTGAACACTGGTACTACAATCGGTATCTTGGTATCAGTTTGTATCATCTGGACATTATGGAAGTACTGGAGAAAGAATAGGAAACCGCAGCCACGCCCAAATTCAGACCTGTCAGAGAGCTTCAGGTTACAACCACTGCCACCTGACGAAGAAGATGGAGAGACAGCCTCAGCCACACCATCCCGGCCCTTTGTCGCTCGGCAGAATGTTTAGGAACCAAACATAAATTTTAATTCTTTTAATTTAATTAGGCGAATATTTCACAAACACATATCGCATACGGAAAATGCTTAACAAAGCGTCAGCAGTAATGTAATCAGTGCTCGAATGACCGGTGAATAGCCTGCAATTCTGCACTCTGTAAGTTTGTATGCGAGCTGAAACTAGGGCAAATATTAAACTTTGTAAGCTAAGTCAGTATTTTTATATGTATAAATAGAAAAATATTCTAGTCAATAAATATACAGTTTGAAGTCTTGTTTCACTGTGTCACGCTGACCAACGGCCCCAGGTCTTTTTTGGTACATCATCTCGTGTGAGACCGCACGAGACCGTTGGTTTGCACCCCTTTTTAATTCCTGCACCCCTAAGATATTCCTGCAACTGTCCAAATTAAATTCATACAGTCCATTACAAGCTCCACCCTGAACACATCAACTGTAGCAAAAGTTCGCCTTTTAAAAGATTTCCCTAAAATACATAATTATTTGAGGTTTTTTAACTGTACATTTATTACTCATATACTCCATTATAGGTACTTAACGTTTGCTGTTCAATTTTGCAGTATATTGTTTTTGACGTGCCGTAAAAAATTGTTTAGTAAAATATCCAGGAGCTTCGCTGACTATAGATGTTTTAATTTTACATAAAAAATTGCCTTTAGTATTATAAGATATAGCTGCAGCTTTACATCTACATTCGTAGGAATTCTTTAAAGAAAAGTTTATCTTTTTTCCTGTAATTTGATTACTACTATCAATCACTTTTAATTTTTTTAATATACCTGGTGTCACTATAAATCATCATAAAAAAACGTCAAGTATATCAATGTATTTGCAGTTTGTTTTGGATAAATTGATAGAACTTAAACTATAAAAATATAGCTACGTAAGCTTGTATGCTTTGAACGTATTTTGTTAAAAATTATTTATGCGAAAGATATGTATGCTCCATTTTCCACTTTGCGAAATAAATTACAATAGTTGATTCTGGAAACTTTAGGGTCATCGTTATTTCAAAATGCAAGATCGCCTTATAACGTTTACTTGCTTGGTCATAACCTGGTTAAATTGGCATACGTACCTGTACAAACAAAGGGCGAAATTCCGTAGCTGATACTAAATACAGATAAGGATCATTAGCGTAGCAGTCATCTCTCATTTATAATAGTAATTGATGTTTTCAAATTCGTCTACTAATTACCTATGCGAAAAGCGTAAGAATTCTGTCTATAAATAGTTAATTATATTAGTCCCCAACTTATTGATTACAACATATCAATTGCATCAAAAGATTTCAGTTAAAATTATTTAATTTGGTGATTCGAAAACAAATGTAAGGATGTATTGGGCTAACTTGGTTTTAAATAGAAGGTTCCTCACAGGTAGTAGATTAACAGATAAGGTACTTAGCGATATAATCCGCTTTCCATTGAAGGCAAAGAAGTATATCTAAAGTTGCCTAGACATGAAATTCAAGGCGCAAAAGAAAATTTACTTTACCCGCTATGGAAATCTATGAGCTCTCCAAAGCCGCCTTAAGAAGCGATTTTGGACTTTTTCTATTCTTTTGCTCTGTTCTAGAGAACTTGGGTTCCACACTACCCAACAGTATTCTAATTTTGAACGCACTAGTCGCACTAGTGTTTGATATAAAAGTTTTAGAGTGTCAATGCTTCTGAATCCACATGTATTTCTGATAATAAAACCCATACACCGTCTCGCTTCGGAAATTATTTTTAAAATGTGTTGTTCAAAATTTAAATTTGTAGTTAAAGTAACTCCCAGATCATTAATATTGCTTTTACGAGTTAGTTGCAATAAATTTAATGTGTAATTTAAATTAAATGGTTGAAGTTTTTTGGTAAACGTTATTGCATAACATTTGTTGATGTTGAAATATAATTTGTTTGCTACACTCCATTTATATACGTTATCTAAGTCATGTTGCAGTTCGCGTGCGTTTGGTAATGAGTTTATACAAGAATAAATTTTCATATCGTCCGCAAAAAGAAGACATTTTGATTGTTTTATTACTGGGGGTAAATCGTTTATAAATAGAAGGAACAAGAGCGGGCCTAGATTCGTTCTTTGCGGCACCCCAGAACAAGCAGTATAAGTGGCTGAGGTAATGTTATTGTAGCTTACAAAAGAAAGTTCTATTTTGTAAGTAATTTGAAAGTAAATTATGAGTTGCCCCTTGAATTCCAAAAGACAACTTTTTAAGTAAAATATCGAACGCTTTAATGAAATCAGTATATATAACGTCAGTAGTAGAGATAGGCGGGTTCTGGACCACTTCAAGGTCACCGATTAGAGTCTGACAGACTTTCACTTCTGGATATTGCGCAACATGTTCTGGGTATTGCGCAACACCAACCCCAGGGAGCAGAGCCCTAGCCGCCATATTGTGGGGCCCGCATGCGCAACACCAACCCCAGGGGCAGAGCCCTAGCCGCCGGGGCCCCCATGTTTTTTAAATAAAAATGCAAATTTTTAAGGCTAATTTGTCGTTTGTCCTCTTCGGGGAGGGGGAGGAAACCAAATGTCAAAGGTCATCGGTGCCTGTCAGTCATCAAACATCTATCTTTTTCTCTTTAACACATTGAGTTCTACAAAAAAACATCTTTCTCTCTCTAACTCAAGCGGGCCCGGGGGGCAAAGCCCCAGTCGCCATATTGTGGGGCCCTCATGTGCAAGTTCGGGAGCGGAGTAAGTTTCAAGGTCACACCAACCCCGAGGGGCAGAGCTCCATCCGCCGCGGGCTCGCATCAGGTTTTTTGTATATTTAAGGCTAATTTATTCCAGCGCTGCGGTTAACTGTCAAATTTTGATGAGCGTGGGAACCGGAACGCAAAGGTGTCATCTTCATTATCTTAAGTGTCATCTTCATAATGCCAAATGTCAAAGTTCATCGGAGTCTGTGCCGCCATATTGTGGGGCCCCTATGTTCAAGTATATATTTTTGGGTAAGATATTGCGTAACATGTTCTGGGTATTGCGCAACATCAACCTCGGGGGCAAAGCCTCAGCCGCCATATTGTGGGGCCCTCATGTGCAAGTTCGGGAGCGGAGTAAGTTTCAAGGTCACACCAACCCCGAGGGGCAGAGCTCCATCCGCCGGGGGCTTGCATCAGGTTTTTTGTATATTTAATGTTAATTTATTCCAGCGCTGCGGTTAACTGTCAAATTTTGATGAGAGTGGGAAGCGGAACGCAAAGGTGTCATCTTCATTATCTTGGGTGTCATCTTCATAATGCCAAATGTCAAAGTTTATCGGAGTCTGTGCCGCCATATTGTGGAGCCCCCATGTTCAAGTATATGTTTTCGGGTAAGATATTGCGTAACATGTTCTGGGTATTGCGCAACATCAACCCCAGGGGGGCAAAGCCCTAGCCGCCGGACCCCCATGTTTAAGTTAGGGGTGAGAGGGGATGCCCAACGTCACACCAGATTTTTGTATATTTAAGGCTAATTTATTCCAGCGCTGTGGCTAACTGTCAAATTTTGATTAGCGTGGGAACCGGAACCCAAAGGCGACATCTGCGTTATCTTGAGTGTCACATTACTTCATCTTTTGTGTGCGGGGTGGAAGGGGGAAAGGTGGTTTACCAATCCATCCGTTGATTATTACTAATGGGAGATAGAAATGTGTATTGAAGACATAAGACTAAATATTTTACCTTTTGAAACACGTTTACTTACATATTCCAACTGGGCCAACAGTGTGGTGTTACCTGCTTCTCTAGCCCGCGCCAGATTTTTTTATTGTGTGCTTTGTATGTCTCGTGGTAGTTCATGATTGGAAAGAAGGTGACGATCCGCTGTCTGAACATATTCGTTGGTCTAACAACTGCTCATTTGCAAGACTACTTTGGGAAGAAAGGAAGAAGCAATTTGGGCACGACACAGTTGACACATTACAACAACGGCGTCGTCTTCAAGCACCAGTATGAATGTTGTTAGGGAGATTGAGGAGTTTGGCAGATCTAACTGCGGCAAAACTAACATAATGATCAGCTTGTTAGAACATCCAAACGGTTTACGATTCGAAAACGTTTATTTATATTGTAAATCTCTGGATCAACCAAAATACCAGTACCTGAGGAAACTTCTAAAACCCATAAAAGAAATTGGGTTGTATGAATATCTCGATGGGTCTGTAATTGAACAAACCACACTACGCGAGGAGGGGTGGTGGGAGGCAGAGCCCCAGCCGCCGCACTCCTCCATGGTTTGGCATCAGATTTTAATAAAAATGTTGATTTAAGGCCAATTTGTCGTTCGTCATTCAGCCCTTATCTCACGCACGGGGCGGGAGGAGGTGCAGGGAAGATTCAATGTCGCATCATCTTTTGTATATTAACATAGAATACCCAGTACTGAACATTTTTAATAAAATGCAAATTTAAGGCCAATTTTTCGTTTGTCATTCAACCCTTATGCTTGTAAACCACATCCACATATTTTACGGGGGACACCTAACAAACCCCAGAAATTCATGTTAAGGGGCTGACATTATAACCAAATCAAGTCTTAAATTTCATTTATATCCTATGCCGACAGCGCTAAAAAAACGCTGGCGTAATTAGCAGTCGCAAAGTTGAACTTGCACTTGTTATGTGAATCGAAGGTCGCGCTAGTCGCTGAATGCCAAGCGCATTAAATTAGAAAGGTAATATTATGAATTTTAAATACCTGACTATTGAGGCCTAGATTTTTTACAAATTTAAAATCATTAAAGGATTATTTCTAATTATTTTTGCAAACGCAAACCACCACTTTAAGACAAAATCAACCTTGAGTTCGTATTCATTGCAATATAATTAATATAAATTCATACTAAAAGCAAAAATAGTCAATCATGCAAAAACAATATAATTTAAAAACGCGGAAGGGTGGTTTTAGAATTTTATATTTTATTTTCATTTTCAGTAATTGCGTACTCATCCGTTTATTTGTTAATTTAGGTACATTTGTCAAACCTTTCTATTTTAACATAAAAAAACCAAGTGTTTTGCAAAGAGCCAACATTTGGTCTTAAACAGTTATTACGGCTGGAATTTGCACTAGCGGATATGTAACGCTCGGCAAAAATCGAAGGTTGCGTTATAAACGCTTGTTCGATTGTTGTGAATATTTTTACGAATTTCTAATTATGTTGATATGGCTTTTAATATAAGACTCTAAGAAATTCTGTACTGTATTCAGTGGTGTAGTAACAGTACAAAACAATGTTTTTGTCAATCGATGTGCAGGGTTTCAATACTCCGAAATTTACTGTAAAAGAACTATCACTTTTCGATGGAAAAAGAACTAGCCACTACTTATTCAAGCCGCCGTTTCGATTTACAAACTTAACGGTAGATTTGCAACGACAAGCAGTTTGGTTGGAAAAAAACCATCATGGTCTGAAATGGAGCCGAGGATTCGTTTCCCTGTCACAGCTACCCGAAATTCTACTACATAAAACTGAGAACGCCCACACAGTATTTTGTAAGGGTTTGCAAAAGGAGAAATACCTGAAGCAGTTTCTTGGAGATAAGGCTATTGCAGTTGCAGATTACAATTTTAAAATGGATCCTACTGCCCCAGCATGCTTTAACCATTATATAGAATTATGTCATTGTGCTTCGTATCAATGTAAATCTTTGTATCAAAATATAATAAGTGACGGTCTGTAATGGATTAATAAAACCACATTTTAATTTTATTATGTTTTTTATTTGCGTACCTGACAAGAAAAAATAGAATTGATAAGATAAAATGTCACAGGTGATCGATATTTGAAATATATCTCCAGAAGAGCGAGCCATGGCCACTCCTAACTTGAAGTGTGAACATGCCGGTTGGTGTAGAGTTCATTTTCGTTGTAGATTTACACGGTAGTTCGAATACTGAGACACTTTCTTCTAGCATTTGAGCAAAGGGATGCTTTGGGTGGTAGTCCACATCCAGCGTTAGCGATGTATTTCCTTCTCTAGCAAAATATTTTAAAATGTTTTTTTCCAAATTGGCAATCAGTCGTTTCCGTTTTTCTCGTCGATTTTGGCTATCGCCAGCCATAGCGCACACTACATACGCGTCAAATTCCAAGTCTAAATTTCTGAGTCGCGAAGAATTTCTCACTATTTTATCTAAATCGTTTTTTGCATCTTTAAACCAGAAAGCACAGCACAACTTTACAGCGTGCTTTAATGTGATTTCATGCGAAGAATCGTCACTTGGAGTCTGATCCATTATTTTTATACGTAAACGAATAGTGTGCGAACTTGACGCAAGTTAAAAACAACTAACGAGACCATGATAATACGCAACAATATATAAACGAGGTTTAAAATACAAATAACAAAGAGATAGCGGCTATAAGTAGCTACAGCTTCCAAACAAGGACAGCGTAATTGCAGCCGCAACAAAAATCCGGCGGAGTAGGGAAATTCATTCAAACCTATATAGCGGGCGTACGTTGTTTTTAGTCCCGCCATGTATGGGCGGATTTTAATAAATTAACCCTGTTGACATTAATAAAAAATGATTTAGAGTAAAATTACAATAACATTAGGTATATTGAAAATAAACCTCAATATAGCATACTACAGTAAAAGTCCACTAAAAGGCCTTGATATTTGCAATCTAGTTAAAGCAAAAATTATTTAATATACAGCCGTAGTTAAATTTTTTATTCGCTAATAAAACCTTTCTCTGCTGCTTTATAATCTATTAAGAATGCGCATAATTAGACAGGTGGCTGCTTGCTTATTGCGGCGTAGATTTTTAATAACTCGAAGGCCAACAAATATTAAAAATAAGCGAAATGCAAATAAACAAAAACTACATTATCGAAAATATTCAATCGGGTAATCACCTACAAATTGGACGAAACGTTTTCGTTGAAACCCAGAATGTACGAATTTACCTTCCAAAACGAATTTCCAAAAAATGACTGATGAAGATATAACTAAACTTAACAAATCCGCTAAAAATGTGTCTAAAGGGTTTGATGCCAACTTAGTTAAATTTGTGGAACTTTAGGATGTATACAGGTAAAACTCGCTAATTAATAATTTATTTGTTTGTAGTTTCTAATGGATATGACACAATATTAAGGCAAAACAACCCATTTTTTAATAAATATTTTTAAAAGTTGACGTTTTTTATTTGCAACTCATACTTTGGAGTATCAGCAAGACATTTCTTTCGCGTCGAAAATATTTTTCTTTTTTTTACCTGGTAATAAAGCGCAATTCATTCAGCCTAGGTAGTGGGGCATTATGAGGAAAACGCACAGTGATGGTGTACACTGTTTAGTGGGATTTTAGCAAATATTTAAATTAATAAGAAATGATCTAAATTGATTCAAAGTAAATATCAAAGAATCCTTGAAATAAACAGGTGGTTCAGATGAAGCAGCGGCAGTTGTATTAGTATATTATTCAATTAATTGTTTACAATAGAATTTGGAAGAGAATCTGCGTAATTCGGCATTTGAAGGTTATTTGTATATTCCAGTTTTGAGTAGAATTGTAGGCAAAATTGAGTATCTAATAATCATAACAAAGAAGAGACCTTTTGTATAATAATTAGTTAAGTCTCCTGCCTGAAGAAAAACAACAACAAGCAAACCTGATGAAGGACCTCGGATTAGGCAACCAGTTGAATGGTAGCAACATTCTGCCTGACGTGGTTCTATTAAACACGTAAAATGTACCAAATGTTTGTTTATTGTTAGTAGTAGTGGTAGGATGTGCAGATGCTTTAGCTGTATGTAGCCAGATTGGCCGAGCGGTCTAAGGCGCCGGATTTAAGCTCTGGTTCCTGTAAAGGAGCGTGGGTTCAAATCCCGCATCTCACACTTTTAAAACAACAAGTAAATCATCCTATTTATTACAATTTCTCATTTAATGTTAATTTATATGCGATTTTGGGTACTAATCACGCCTTTTGAAAGATACTGATAACCATATAACCGTCACAATAAACCGAAATAACTTCTACCAAGCATAGTGAAAGACAAACTAAGGTAGCTCCTAATGCTTTAGATGATAAACGCCGTATTAAAAAATAAAAGAGTTACCATTCCATGAGGACATTATTTCCTAGAACTGCAAAATAAAAAATCACGTTTATAAAACTTTTTTATTTGCCTTTAATTATACATATTGCGTCGCATAGTGTTTATGTAAATGACAAACATTGGATAAGGCGCAGTAGCAAAAGATTGAAAATGATGCATGCATGCATGCTTTAGCTGTATGTAGTCAGATTGGCCGAGCGGTCTAAGGCGCCGGATTCAAGCTCTGGTAATATAGCGTGGGTTCGAATCCCACATCTGACACTTTTAAAAACTGAAAATAAAAACAACAGCTTGAATCCGGCGCCGAATTTGTGTTGATTAATTAATATGTATTATTTTTATTTACTGCCGACATGGGCAAAACATTGCTACTTCCAAATCATTTATCCCCTCTACCAAACTGGGTAGTTAAAGGTTCGTCCAACAAAATTACATTGTTTTCATGATACCTCTTTAAAATTAACATTTGGGCTATCCTCTCTCCTTTTAAAAATCTTTCTTTGCTATCGCTCATATTGTACATCATAACTTTAATCTCTCCTAAATAATCGCTATCTATTACTCCTCCTACTACTACACAATTAGTACTACTAGCAACAGAAGATCTATCACAAATCATCCCTACCGTTTCCACAGGTAATTTCATACCAAACCCGGTCCTGATTTTTACCATACTTCTTCCTTCTACACCGATATCCTCCGCAGAATATAAATCCAAACCCCCAGAACCACAATAACTCCGAGAAAATGGCACGACACAACCTTTAAACATCCATACTAAAATCCCGTCTGGTTTATCTTTATTTATGCCAAACCCCGGACACCATATGTACTTTTTCCCATCAATTATTTTCGTCGCTTAATTCACATTAGCAGACATAAATCGCGGTGCTTCTATCTCCTCCTCTTCCGTTACTTTCATTTTCTTTACTGCTGTAACATCTTCTTCCGATTTCCTTTTCTTATCTTCTAACAACACATCATAATCAAAATTTACATGCCACGGCAAAGTATAAGTATTTTGCGTACCTTCAGGCCATACGTCCATATTTCCTTCTTCTTCTTCTTCGGATATTTCCATTAATTCGCGTTGGCTTTCCATATTACTTCTTGCTTACTCGCCACCGTTTCATGAACACCATCAACCACCTACCGTCTTATATATGTTATTAGCATACTAATTAGGAAAAGGTTTTCCTTGATATTTGCAATCTAGTTAGAGTAAAAATTATTTAATATATACATTGCGCTAACAAGGAAACCTTTTTCACATACAACTGTAGTAGTATTTGTTATTAAAAGGCTAGGGTTAATCGAGAGAACGGTGATTGCTTGGAAACTGGTAGATACCCTTGACTACATCCCTATATTAAGTTGCCTGTTTTCTGTAACAGTCATCATAATCCTTCAACACCAGCTATGGCTAACTTCAAGAATGCAGAACAATTTTACCGTCATTTTCGTCGGTTTTTGGCTAGTTGCCCTCCAGCATCCTCTCAACGGTCTCTCCAGGCAGTGGTCACAATGGAGTACGCCCTGAACCTACAAGGAGAGACCCTAGCGGAGACGACCACTTTACGGACGTGGCCTGCAGCCTTCGACGGATCGTCAGCTGTGTGGTGGCAGACCAACGTCTTTAAGCCGGTGGAGCGGCACCTAGCAAGACTGGACGACGGAGAAGTTTTATTTATTACGTATATTTGGAAATAAAATAAATATATTTAGAAATATTTCGGTGGTTATTTCAAAATTATAAGCGCCGTGATCTTGAATTATACATAGTTAGTCAATTGCCGTTATGATCTCAGAACCTCGATATTCACATTTTGAAAACTACTATGGACATTTAGCGATTGGAGTCAAACTCCAGAGTTATTGGCAGATGCTGGTTTCTTTTACATCAGCTACACGATTAATTGTATTCGGTGTTTCTGCCGAGGAGTTCAGCTTTAATAATACACTAACTAAAAGATTAGGGTTTGCCGGTTACAAATAGGATGCCAATCTTTCTAAAGAAGAATTCATAAATCGAAATGAATCTATAAATTTAAATTTAATACCATCTCCGTCGTTAGTTTTTGTAAAAGAAATATAGCGCTCCTTGTTTAGGGGAATAGCTTTTACTAGGGTTTAACAAAGAACTGGCTAAAGTTATGAAACACCACGGGAATAATTCTAGAAGTTTTTAAATTTAGGTGTAATTACTATGGGCGGTCTGAAACTCGATGTACTTCAAATTCAAATGGTCTTTATAATCTATAAAAATTGAAGGTCACACTCTCGAAGATCACAGCAGCCACTAAGAGCGCTTATAACTTTTAAATAAAACCACCGAAATATTACCTCTTACACAAATAACACACAGATATATCATAAATGCCTTTATTAAATATTTTCACTCTACAATTAACCTTATTTCTAATCGTCTTTTTATGCATATGCGCACCTCATCTTCTGGTCGGTCAAGGATCATAGCATAACTGATTTTTACCGTATGTACCCGAATAATCTTCTATAGGTATTGTACCGATAACTGTTTAAACCTTTTAATCATCTTGTAAATCGAGGCACGCTAATGCGATCCTACGTTTTCCAATGCCATTAGATTTGTTACTAGATTATATAATTGCTGTAAAATTCTTTCGTGCGGACAATTCAAACTGAAAATATCGAGATTCTTTTTACCGGCTTGAACTAGTGTACCTGAAAATTCGTTGTATTCATAAAAATTCTTTTTATTAAAGAAATATATGTGCCCGTTCGTATATCGAAAAACAGATTTAAAGTCAATGGGTACCCCTGGAAAATCTTTGTTAGTCGTACCGAGTTTTGAGTATTTAAAACTACATTCGTCCACTTCCATGTAAAGGTTCGGCTCATAAAAGATGTACGTCCGACCAGAGTACGTATTAAGTACGCCGTTTATCTCAATTATATTACGTTGGCCTAGAACTGTGTTTAGTTTCGGATAACCATGTACAAGTTGCATCGAAGGAAATTCCATCGCATGAATATATTTGTCTATGAAAAACACTATTTGCCCATTAGGCCGCTCATATACTGCGTCGATTTCTGTAAAATTTTTAGGTAAAAACGTTAACCAGTCAGCAAGCAAAAGCGGTTCGTTATACGTCTTTTCGCCTAAATTTATCATCCATACATACTTTCCATAGAATATATAAAATTTTTGATTAACTATTAGAAATTTATCTACTGTTTTAGTTAAAGCGCACAGATCCGGTTTCCTTTCTGTCTGTTTTTCTAGCGTGTCTTGCTGACGTTTAGTAGTAGTAGTAGTAGTAGTAGTAGTAGTAGTAGTAGTAGTAGTGGGACGCGCCGTAATTGCCCGAACAGTTGTGCTTGTAGAACGCGCAGTAATAATAGTTTGACTCTTCGGCTTTTTTCCATATACACTTTGAATCCCCAGTATATCATCTTGAGAGAGGCCAATGTTTGACAAGTTGCTTGGTGCCCAATAATACGAATACATGATAGACTTTTTCACAGCCGAATGACGCATGCCTAAAGCATGTCCTATTTCATGAGTTAAGATTGAAAGAAGACTTGTTGACCTTCAGGTACAATACCGTCCACTCTGGTATACCAATTAACCGGCGTATTAATATGCACTTCAACTGGTTTCTGTTCGGGCCCTGGAAAGTAAGAGTGACCTAGTATGCCATCCTCAAAGTCAAACCCGCACACTTTATCAACTGTTGTATGTGTGTGGTACTTAGCTCTAATAGAGATTGCTATCATAGCGGTTCTATTGTACGTAAACTGAAATTCTAGGTTTGTATATTGCGACCATATGCTGAAAGCCCTATTGGCCACATGAAGTAGTTCGGCGGTAGTCGGCTGAAAATTCCACGTTATAACATGTGCATTCCACTTTGACTTATGCACTTGAAATAACCCTATTATATCTTTAACACCACATCTAGGCTGCTTCATTAAATTCAAAGTTTCCGTATTAATAGTATTTGTTATTGGTAAATCGTAGCGGGCTTGAAATGTGTTTAATGCAGATGTGAAAGCCTCAGAATTTTCAATTAATTTTGTTGATGTTAAACCATGTTCACTTTCGTTGTTGCTAGATTCCAAAAACCCAAAACTCTGTAGGTATTTGATAATTTCACCTTCACAGTTCTGTTGGCTGACAACTGCATATCCTACTACTAACAATAAAACAAACATTTGGTACATTTTACGTGTTTAATAGATACACGTCGCACAGAATGTTGCTACACACTAATATATTTGTTTAATGGTATCAACATTAAATACTGTCTTAGAACTCTTCTTTCACCTTTCTATTTATTTTACCTCGGTCAGCTGGTTGCCTAACCCGAGGTCCTTCATCAGGTTTGGTTGTTGTTGTTGTTTTTCTACAGGTAGGAGACTTAACTAATTATTATATAAAAGCCGCTTCTTTTCGTATATTTATTATTATTAGATATACAAAATTTCATTGCGAGGCAAAAGATAATAAGGAGTCAATAAACTATTATCATATGAACGTGTTTTTGATAAATCTCAGTATTTTCGAAACATCGGTCTTTTGTTTCTTCATGTCTGCATATATTGCAAATAGCGTTTCTATATTATGTTGAAACCTTCACTTTTACATTCTAGTATGAGCTGTAATAAAAACGACAACTTTTTATAAATGTTTTATTTTTAAAAATTAGTTGTTTTACATATCTTAATGGTCCATAAATTAATAGCATAAGCAATTGGTTGTTTTGATATATCTCAGTATTTTTGGAACACCGGTCTTGTGTTTTTCCACATCTGCGTAGATTGAAAATAGCGGTTCACTTTTACATTCCAATTTGAGCTGTAATAAAAACGGCAACTTTTTAAAATGTTCATTTAAAAGATTAGTACAATAAGCAATTGGTTGTTTTACCTGGGCAAATTTACTAAGTTAGTGCCATACCCCTTATAAACTACAATAGCGAGTTTTACCTGTATACATCCTAAAGTTCCACAAATTTGACCAAGTTGGCATCGGACCCTTTAGACACATTTTTTCGACCAATAAAAACCAGAGCGTATTTTTTCGCGGATTTGTTAATTTTAGATATATCTTCATCAGTCATTTTTTCGGAAATTCGTTTTGGAAGGTAAATTCGTACATCCTCGGTTTCAATGAAAACGTTCCGTCCAAATTGTGGATGATTATCCGATTGAATATTTTCGATAATGTAGTTTTTGTTTATTTTCATTTCGCTTATTTTTAATATTGACTTGAGAAGCCGGACGCTGTTAACTTGTTCGAAAAATGAATTCATTTTATGATCGTTTTTAACTAAAAGTACTAGTTGGTACTAATATAATATGAACAAAGAACAGTCCTTTATATAGGAATAAGCTGCCCCGAAAAATGTGGGCGTTAGTACATCGGTTGGCCTTTGCTTTCTCTAGAATTATTAAAAAATCTACTCCGCAATAAACAAGTAACCACCTTTCTAATTATGCACAAGTAGATTATCCTTCGATTCAATTGATTTTGCATGTGTTGTCTTTGGGAGTATAAAGCAGCAGAGAAAGGTTTTATTAGTGGAGGACATGAAGACACATCGAGATGATAAACCTTATTCATGTTTGATTTGCGAATAATACATATCTACTACTTGAAAGGCCAGTTAAAATAAAAAATTCTACTAAATAAACGGTATCCTTGTTAGTGCGTTATGCAACGAATATATTAAATACTTTTTACTTTTAAGTAAATTAGCTGCACAATTTTAGTTAGATTGTAAATATCAAGACCATTCCAATTATTCATTTTAGCGGACTTTTTTACTGCAGTATGCACTTTTCAATGTACCTGTTATTATTGTAATTAAATGTATTTTACTCTGTATCAATTTGAATCATTTTTATTAATGTTAACAGGGTTAATTTAAATATTTACTAAAATTCACTCATACATAGCGAGCTAAAAAAAAAAAACAAAACACATTAAACAATGAACGCTCGCTAAATAGGTTGAATGAATTGCACTCCATTACCAAGTAAATACGCGAAATAAATGCCTAATATTAAAACAATCTTTGCCCTCCATTTCGCTTTGTTCTTAAAATTGGTGCTCGACACTGTTAGCCTATTCGAAAAAAGAATTCTATTTGTAATTGTTTCTATTTTGAAACTAGTGTTATATGAAAGAAAAACCTATATATACTGTACAACTAGCGGCCTAAAAATGTTAAAAAATCTAAGTAAAAGAAATTAATTAAGCAAACGTAGCGGATGTAATAGTTAACCTATAAATAATAAAAATCTAAATAAACGGTTGCAAGAGTAAAAGGTATCCTTAATAACAAATGAACATAATTAATTTTTGCTTTAAGTAAATTTACATTCTCTATTTTTAAAGCGGATTTCCTATATATACATAAATCGTTACGAGCGTTGGCAAAATTGCGCTTGCATCTGAATTAAGTGAATTATATTTTTAAAATGGACGAAAACAGCAAGAACTTTGTTATAATAGATTTGCAAAGCTTCAGGACAAGCGATAAGAACTTTAGCCGGAAAGAATTGGCTGCTTACGATGGAGACGCCGTTTCGCACTATATCTTCAGGGCTCCGCCGCATTTAGAAAAAGAAGCAAAATGGCTCATGAACAATCACCACTGCATTAATTGGAACGAAGGGTTTACTCCGGTCTTCATGTTTCCGAAGATCCTTCAACGACTTGTTCGAGATGCCAATGTTATATACGTAAAAGGACGTGAAAAGGCCGCATTTTTAAGAAATTACATCAACAAACGCATCGTAGAGATAGAAGAACAACCGGCCTGCATGCATCATTCGCAATCTATTTGTTACTGCGCCTTATCCAATGTTTATCATTTGCAAAAATACTATATATTGGAATAAAACAACTTTTATAAACGTGTTTTTACAGTTCTAAGGAATAATGACCCACTGGTATGTATTTTGTTTAACATCTAAAGCACCAGGACTTCGCGTAATTTTTATTACATTGTTATTGTTCTCCTACTAATTATGTTGTTATGATATGCAAATTAACCAGATCTGTTTCTGAAGCAGCAGTGGTGTAATTTCTCTTGTATTAACGCTGCTGTAACTGATCTTAATAATTAGAACAGTGCTGACCTTAAATTCATACTTTCAAATTTAAGGCGGTTAATATCATGCTAGTGCAATTATAAACTTTGGCGAATGTTCATTAGCCGTGTACTGCCGGCGCGCTTTCATTTAGTAGGCTACAATGGCACTGGGGTTTGTTAGGCGCCCCCCGTAAAAATATGTGGATGTGGCTTACAAGCATAAGGGTTGAATGACAAACGACAAATTGCCCTTACATTTGCATTTTATTAAAAATGTTCAGTACTGGGTATTCTATTTTAATATACAAAAGATGATGCGACATTGAATCTTCCCTCTACCTCCTCCGGCCCCGTGCAGTGTTGAATGACGAACGACAAATTGGTCTCAAATCTGCATTTTTATTAAGAGTGTTTAGTACTTGGTATTCTATTCAAATGTACAATAACCAGACCATGGGGGGGTTCCAGCGGCTGGGGCTTTTCCCCGGAGTCTGCGCCGCCCCCTTCCCGCCTTGCGCAGCGAGATAAGAGATAAAAGATTTAGGTTATGACAAATTAGCCTTAAATTTGCACTTCGGTTTCCACGCTCATCAAAATTTGTCAGTTAGCCACGGCGCTATTTTTACATTAAGGAATAGATTAGCCTTAAATTTGCATTGCCCCCCGGGGTCTGACAGACTCCGATGAACTTTGACATTTGGCTTTTAAAAATTTACCCGAAAATATATACTTGGACATGGGGCCCCGGAGTTGATGTTTAGGGGATGTTATTCACATCTAACGACTTTTGAAACCGGTTTCCACGATGGCAAAGATGGCACTCAAGATAATGAAGATGACACCGTTGCGTCCTCTCTGTCCTCTGGGGTTGATGTGACCTAGAAACTTCCTCCGCTCCTGCATTTTTATGTTATATAGATAGAGATACCAATAGAAACCTATGTGTTAGAGAGAGAAAGATAGATTTTTGGAGTCTGACAGACTCCGATAACCTTTGACATTTAGCCTAGGGTTGATATTGCGCATGCGGGCCCGGCGGCTAGGGATTTGCCCCCCTGGGGTTGATGTTGCGCAATACCCAGAACATGTTACGCAATATCTTACCCGAAAATATATACTTGAACATGGGGGCCCCACAATATGGCGGCACAGACTCCGATGAACTTTGACATTTGGCATTATGAAGATGACACTGTTAGATCATTTTCGACCTCGTTAATTTCTGAAGCCGGTTCTGTTTTAAAACCGGCCCTGCCTTAAAAACCGATCGTGTAATTTAAAGTCGCAATTCGAATTCATTGGAATTAGGCTCTGATATGCAAGCGATTGCTGAAAATCCTCTTCGTAAGCAGTCCAGTGCTGCACCGACCTTATTTGTTTCGCAACCCTGGGCGCCTTCAGCTTAAAATTCTTAGAATTCACATGCGTCCAAAGTATTCTAAATAACTCCTTTGTTTCACGCAACAAAGAAATAGGGTTTTCCAAGGCTATTCTTGATTTGCAATAACTTATGCTTTGCCTGTCGGGGAATTTCGGTAGTAATTTGACACCCTGGGATTCGATGCCTTAACAAAGATCTTTTCTCGAATGTTCCAAGGCCCTCTCGCTTATTCAACGCTTACGCAGTAATATTTTCTGGGGAGGAAGGATTTCCTTTAACAGTGGCAAGAGAAGGATGGTTGCATGATAGCGGGGAGCGGATCTTGTGTTCTTCCGGCGGAGTCCCATTTTGAGAATTAATTAGTAGCGAGCCACCGGCCAGTTCACATGTGAAAATTCGCGGGCCCCGGCTGCGGCAAATCCCGTTGCAGTCGGGGACCCTGTTGTTAGAACTATGTGCGTAACCTTTTACGAACCTTTGTGGGCGCTTTGCGCCGAGTAAATTGTGTGAGAGTGTTGCTAAAACCTTCGAAGTTAAAAGGTGATCTTAGCAACGAGCCCTCCCACGGGACGTTGTGTGTTCGGCGGACGTATTTTTTCGGGCGGCCTCTTAATGTTTGTTTAACTCAACCACAGAGTCGGGAACGGAGTTATTTTGCACGTGGTTGCACATCTAGTACAAGACGCCCTATGAAGCCCACGTAGTTTTCCCATAGTGAGTGGGGAAACGTCTGCTTTTTGCAAATTTTGCTACGTTCAGCCGATCTCGAGTTTTCTTTCGTTCCCGGGGGGGGGGGGGACGACCGCATTCATTGTGAATTTCCTCTGCCCTCTTTTGGACCGCTGTCTACCGTTCCACAACCCTTGGGTCTACCTTGTTCTACACTGCAGGCAGCAATCACCACTCCCCAACGTCCTTTGCAGCATCACCGAGGCTTGGATTTCCCATAGTCTACCATGCCTGGGCTAAGGTAAAATTGTACATTGTTAACTATTTCTGTTACGCTTATCCAGTGCCGGGTGTGTTTTTATCATTTGTTGTTGCGCAGTGTGCGGGGTACCGAACATTGCGTACGTCTTTGTATTTTAATTATGTCAGTTGATCATTGAAGGCGGAAGCTTTACTCCTGCCAATATTTTAGTTGTTTATTCTTTGTAACTCTGTTTAGACTAAGTTAGTTCTTGCGTGGGATCCCCTTTTGACCTCAGCTAGGGTGTTACCTTTTTGATAGCCGACTTTTGGCTTGATGTACTAAAATTTAAATCATTAAATTTCATTATTGGCTAAATTAATTATTGGTTTGGTTTAAATGTGTGAACCTATTGAGTCTTCAACTAAAGACGGCTTTAGCCGAGTGTAATTTCATGTAAAGACCAGAGCATGCGATAGAACGCGTAAGCCCTTAAGATCAGGGGTGTTTTGTATTTTGTTATTAGCTTCCAGAGCGGTGGCCATCGAAGGTAAGTGACTTCGATTTTTGTGGCCACCCTACGTTTGCATCCGGCGTAGGTGCAGCTGACGAGTGACGCTGGAGTGGTGTAAAGCAACCTGGAGGACTTCTTCATAGCTACGTGGTATTTCTTGTTTTCGCTGCGTTAGCAATTCTCTGTTTAAAAACAAGTGGCGCTCCGAGCATTTTCCCCATTTATGAATTGAATTGTTAGGGATTAGAATAGGATAACCCCTGTCGGTTTCGTTAAGTTTGTCGAACCACGCCTTCCCGAGTAAGCTAGTTGAGGGTAACAGAAGCCGAGCATCTGCTTCGAGACATTTTTAGATCTGTGTCCTTTAGGAAACCGGCAAACCCTTCTAAACCTAACCCGCTCTTTGACGTTGAATACATGCAATGTCGATTCATTAAGATTATACCGTAACAACACTCAAGATAATGAAGATGACACCTTTGCGTTCCGGTTCCCACGCTCATCAAAATTTGACAGTTAACCGCAGCGCTGGAATAAATTAACCTTAAATATACAAAAAACCTGATGCGAGCCCCCGGCGGATGGAGCTCTGCCCCTCGGGGTTGGTGTGACCTTGAAACTTACTCCGCTCCCGAACTTGCACATGAGGGCCCCACAATATGGCGACTGGGGCTTGGCCCCCCGGGCCCGCTTGAGTTAGAGAGAGAAAGATGGTTTTTTGTAGAACTCAATGTGTTAAAGAAAGAAAGATAGATGTTTGATGACTGACAGGCACCGATGACCTTTGACATTTGGTTTCCTCCCCCTCCCCGAAGAGGACAAACGACAAATTAGCCTTAAAAATTTGCATTTTTATTTAAAAAACATGGGGGCCCCGGCGGCTAGGGCTCTGCCCCTGGGGTTGGTGTTGCGCATGCGGGCCCCACAATATGGCGGCTAGGGCTCTGCCCCCTGGGGTTGGTGCGCAATACCCAGAACATGTTGCGCAATATCCAGAAGTGAAAGTCTGTCAGACTCTAATCGGTGACCTTGAAGTGGTCCAGAACCCGCCTATCTCTACTACTAACGTCGATCTGGGATCGGTTTTCAAAAGCATTATAGATGTCATTTGTAAATATGGTTAAATTTGTACAGGTTGACCTTTTTGATAGAAAACCATGTTGTACAGAAGTTATATGATTTTGTACATGATGAAACATTTTTTTGTAGATAATATGCTCAAATATTTTAGCCGGTGATGATAAAATTGCAATAGGTCGATAGTTTTCAATTTTTGATTTATTATTGGTTTTTGGTACAGGACATAATCTCACTGTTTCTCATTTATGGGGAAAAATGTTGGTTTTAATTATAGTATTAAAAGTATACAACAGAGGTTTCTCAAATATAGAGGCACATGCCTTGATTATGTAAGGAGGAATTTTGTCTGGCCCAACTGATGTCTTAGGTCGTAGTCTTTTTATTAGTAGCTTCAGCGTACTTATGCGAACGTTTTGTCCGTCCGTCCGTCTGTCTGTCCGTCTGTCTGTCTGTCTGGATCGCCTGTAACTTTCGAACGGCTACAGATATCGAAATTTTGAAAGGGGGCAAAGTTGTTGCTAAGGTCCCGAGCACCTTCATGCGCTATTTGGTTTTGGCGAAAGGTGGCGATTTTCCACTTTGCAAAATTTCCAAGCATTGTAGCAGTGGCGGCTTGTCCACTTGGCGCCATCTACAGAACTTCGGTGGTCACGTTTTGAACTACACATTCTGAAGCTACTCTTTAGACCTGTAGTTGAGCAGTTTATTGTTTCATTAAAATCTGTTTGACTGATACTACCAATTACAAGCGAGTCGCAGGAGACGATTGTGCCATTTACCGCAGGCGTTTGATAGCTTGCCGGTTGATCTGAATATATCGATAAGAAATGCTTCGCAAAAGCTTCAGAAACTTTATTATGTGCAACATTTACGTTATTCAAGGTATATTGTGACACCCCTGAGGTACCCCCTCCTAGTACTTACAAACGTCCAAAAGTTTTTAATGTTATCGCCCACAGCATTCTCCACTTCCATAATATAATTTTTATAAGCTGATTTTGTAAATTTTTTCAAGTTTTTCCTTTCTTCTTTGTACTGCTGCGTCGTTTTCTGTTTTCGGTAGAAATGTTCTATTTAGAATTTCTTTATTGAACCATTTTGGATATTTAAAACGGCTATTTGAATGCTTAGGCACAACGTTTTCAAATACATTATTAATTCTTTATAGAAGATATCTAAACATTGTATAACATCACGTGAACTACATATTGACTCCCAATTAATATTATCAAGTTCATAATATAGTTGCAAAGAATAACATTTTTTAAAGTTGTATTCATTAACTATGTTTGGATTGTTTTGAGAGCTGCTGTTGCTTTTACCTATATTTATTTCAAATGTTAACGCAGTGTGATATATATCTTCCTTAATTAGAGGGCAATCCTCTTTGCTAACATTATCAATGATTGTGGGGTTACTGCATAAAATTAAATCTAACATTTTATTGAACACATTTTGTATATTGTTAATGGAAGTTAACTCGTGTTCACTTATAAAGCCTTTAATAGCATCTACTTTGGGCCTGTAGTTTCGGCAATATTAAAATCACCGCAAATAATTACTTCACCAGTTATATAGTGTCCATATTATTTGCCATTTTCTGGGACCTGGGTGGGTTGGCAGACGTGTTTTTTAATCTTTTGATGCTGGTAACCTCGGGAATGTGAATGTTCTTAAGCTGAGATGGATCCGGCTCGAAAGACCATGAACAGAATTGCCTGGAGGATTAACAGGTTTCTGTTACTTGCTCTGGTTCCGTCCCTTTAATTCTGAACACACGGTTGAGACTGCAAGCGTGTTTTAGGACAAAGTAGTCAGGCCACTCAGAGGGACGTTATTTTTTGGTAACTACCCTGAAGTTCAGCCTCACACTTCAAAATTTTAGGTTTGGAAGGGTAACACCTCGATGTTAATGAATCAAACACTTAATGCTGATTCTTTTTATTATAAAATCTCGGTATACATCTTTCAAAAAAACGTTTTAGATCAATAATTTGTGCTTGTCTAAAAACCTATTTAGTCCATTATTGTCAAATACTGAATGAGGTCTACAGAGAATTGTGGAGATTGCGTAATGTCGATTTAATCCAATTTAAAGATTTTAACATAGTGAATTTTTGGAAAAAGATATCTAAGCTAAATTTCGGTGACGATAAACTTATGTGCTTTTGCTTAAATTTGCTGAGTTTGCCGCATTCAAGTACCACAGCTTTGGGGCGGGAAATTTACGAGATATGTTTCTTCGAAACAACACATTTTGACAGATAATCGTCAACAGGCTAGTTTACATGCACGCGGGATGTTCGGCGTGATTATTTCCTGAATAAATAGATAAAATTCAGTTGGTGAAACACCTTTAATAATCAAGTTAAAATTATGTACAAGAGATTACATTTTGACACATATTTAACCGCGGTTAAATTTTGACGTTTGAATTTTTGTCATTATTAAACTGGCCATAGTGATTAGGCATTATTATGGATATGAAGGAAATAATCTAAATAAAACAAAAATTCGCAATAAATTGTCCATAGAAACATTAACTGGTATTTTACATACTAAAATTTACTAAAAAATTATGAATGTTATAATTTTATAGTATGATCAGAAATTAATCTCATCTAGTATGGCCATGGAATTGTTACTAATTTATGAATGCAACTATAACTCACTTAAAAATCAAATGTCAAGTTTGACATTTTAAGTGTAAACATAGTTGCATTCATAAATTAGAAAAAATTCCATGGCCATACTAAATGAGATTAATTTTTGATCATACTTTATTTTTACTACAATATTGTTTTTAAACAAAAATTAATTTAAAGTTTTTGTCTCTTTTTACTTCCTTTTATAATAAAGGAAATATTGGATTCACCCCAAAAATTCAAAATTGCGTTTTCAATAGATCTTCACGCTTTAGAGTCCCCTGATCCCAAAAAACATATTTTTTTTCATTGGTCTGTCTGTCCGTGTGTCTGTGAACAGAATATCTGGAAAATGGAAGGAGATATGGCGTTGAAACTTCATATATAAGTTTTGTGTACTATGTAGATGTGACAGCAAGCTTTTGAAGAAAATTGCATAACCGGAAGTAGGTGTTTACTCTTGTGATTTTTCAGTTTTTTCGATTTTTTCAAAAACGGCTCTAACGATTTTTTTAAACTTTACATTTTTATTACATTTTTAATGTGTATTGATGTGAGATAGGTGATTTTCCAGTTGAATACTTCTAAAATGGGTTTCTTTTGTTTTTTTTCAATTTTTTTATGAACTCCTATTTTAAATAGAACACCCGGTATTTTATAAAATTTTTGAAGTCAGCTTAAAATTTTAGAGAAAATTTGTCTCTTGAACTAACTCTATTTTGTACCGTTTTTGGAAAATTTGTTATTTTTGAAAATTTTTGACAAATGCTTAAAAATTTAAAATCAAATTTTTGGCTAATTATAAGATCACTGTAAAAGGAAGTTGTGTATAATCTATTCCATCTTTAAAAAAACGATAGGTTGCCATGCTTTTCTTTTCCTAAATTGGTAGTACTAAGGAAAGCAGTAGTTATATTTCATTTCTTTGTGGTGGCAAACTTTTTCTAACTAAATTTGAAATGCCGTGTTGCCAATGCTACCAAGAAAATATGTCAATAAATGGCATTATGACACTTTCCTAATCTCTGAAAAATAAAGTGATAGTGTAAGTGATTATTGTGAAAAATTTAATAAACAGCATGCACAATGTTGTGTCTTCGGCGACGAAAGCAGTGTGTTAAAGTGCTACACACATTTCAGACGAGATAAAACCGATCTAAGCAATGATCAAATTATTAGTAGATTGATGAACATTTTCAACGTGAGTACACTGAATTCCTATGCCATAAAAGAATTTTCTTAAAAAGTGCATTATTTATTTATAGGTAAGAAGATCCGTTATCTATTCTATAATTACTAAAAATAATGTAGCACACTATGGCAACATCGGGCATTCTGAACCTTCAAAATTCCTAACCTAACTTTACCGCAGTTTTGTCAGTTCATATACAGAGTGATATCTGTCAGATTGTCATGGCCAACCATCGTTTTTTAAAAGAAGGAATAGATTATACGTGTATCACACCAGATTTTTTAACTCGCAATGAAGATGGGTAATGTGGGTTGCATAATATTTAACGCTTGTTGAGTTTATGAAAATCTGGGAAAATTTGTCTGAAAATGATTTTTTCCATCTGGTCTAGGTGGCAGCACTGGTTTGTGACACTTATTAGAGAATCTCTCATCTGCTGTTTATTTATAATAATTTCGTTTTTCTGTTATCCAACATTTACGTTTGCTGCTAGGCCATTTTCTGTATCAAGTCCTTTCAGTTTCATGTTATTTGACGTAAGTAAAAAGTTAGAACAGATATAGGAAATGTGAATAGTTTGCAAATAAATCTAAGTAACAACCTAATTTTTGTTTTATAATATTTTCAGATATTGCAATTAATAAATACGGACTCGTCATAGTTTGTAACTAGAATGGAGGTGCAACCTGAATTGATTGCACATAATTTGTGTAATGCAATGACACGCATGTTACACGAACCACTGGGCAAACTGGATGAAAATAAAATAGTTGGAGACTTAGATGTAAAGCAAGAGAAGGTTGAAGGTACTATCGACAACACAGTTTATCGTGGTTTGACTATTAAACAGGAAGAAGTTGATATAAAAGATGAATACCTTATTTCGTGTGCAGCAAGTGGAGGCTCTTCAGGAGCACCATTTGTTGCTACAGTTGATTATGGAGTAGAAGATAATAGCAATTCCCTGGAAAATATGAAGACCGATATGACGCAGTTTCACTCATGTTCAATTTGCCGGTATAAAACGATAAGCAAATATAATTTAGTTAAACATATGAAAACCCATACTGATGAAAAACCTTATTCATGTTCTATTTGCGAGTATAAAGCAGCAGAGAAGGGTGGCTTAGTTAGACATATGAGGACACATACGGGGGAAAAACCTTATTCATGTTCTATTTGTGAGTATAAAGCAGCAGAGAAGAGTAGCTTAGTTAAACATGTGAAGAAACATACAGGAGAAAAACCTTATTTGTGTTTCATTTGTGAGTATAAAACAGCACGTAAAGGTAGTTTAGTGTGCCATATGAAGACGCATACCGGAGAAAAACCATTTTCATGTAATATTTGCAAGTATAAAACTGCAAGGAAGGCTACCTTAGTTAGCCATATGAGGACCCATACAGGGGAAAAACCTTTTTCTTGTTCTGTTTGTGAATATAAAACAGCAGAAAAGAGTAGCTTAGTTAAACATATGAAGATACATGCAGGAGAATATTCATGTTCTGTTTGCGAGTATAGAGCAACGCATAAAGGTCGTTTGGTGAGGCATATAAAGACGCATACAGGAGAAAAACCTTATTCCTGTTCTATTTGCGAGTATAAAGCAGCAGAGAAGGGTAGCTTAGTTAAACATATGAGGGTGCATTCAGGAGAAAAACCTTACACATGTTCTATTTGCGAGTATAAAGTTGCAGAGAAGGGTCGATTAGTTAGACATATGAGGATACATACAGGAGAAAAACCTCATACATGTTCTATTTGCGAGTATAAAGCAACAGAAACAGGTAGTTTGGTTAGACATATGAGGACACATACAGGAGAAAAACCTTATTCATGTTCTATTTGCAAATATAAAGCAGTGCGAAAAAATAGATTAGTAAGCCATATGAAGAAGCATACAGTGAAACAATAAGGAAGCCGACCTGCGATTAATTAATAAAATAAGCAATGGTAGTAAAAATCGCAGATCAACCCCCCTACCATTTATACACCACGGCAGCTCTGAAAAACTCTTTCTTTACTCACCGCGATGGCCGAACTAGCTCAAATATCGGCGGCCTTAGATCGTAGGTTCAAATCATCAGCTATGCACCCTGGAATGTCTTCAAAAAAAGGAAAAGGAAATGGAAATGGGCGCCAGAAATCAAAAGATTTCAAATAATAAGAAGAAAAATAAATTGCAAGTGACTAGCATTTAATTAATAATTAATAAAAGTTTTGAAATGTCAGTAATCAATGATCAGGATAATTAAAATGTAAATAATGTAATAACAAAATTGTGTATCTTAACTGAAGGTTGTGACACGCATAAAATTAAGAACCCCTTTCGGGCTATTTTAATAATTTACCAAAAACATTCGTGGGATATGCATACCTCAGTCATTTAATTAAACCTTCTGTTAGGCTATTGACAATAAAAAAAGCGTGACTGTACCTTTTACAGAGGGTAAATACATAAAAATAGAAAATTTAAATACTGGCCATAATTAAATATAAGCATGAAAATTTAATGTAAAAAGCAAGAGCATGTATCAAATTGAACATTACATTACATGTTAATAATTGCAAAACGTAGGCATTTAAATTTTAAATAAATGTAAAATCCAGGTATTAAAACACGATAAATCTCGGAACTAACCTCGCTTCTCCAGCGCGGACAAATGGCTAACAGCAAACCCAGCCCGGGGTAGCTGCACCCTTCGGTTCAAATAAGTTAGTCGTGAACTGCGACCATATCGTTGAAATCGACGTGGATGCGCCGAAAACTGCTGCAGAAGCATCCCCAAAAAGACCGCAACGCCGAACCCAGCAGGTGTCGAAAGTGCGATAAGGCTTGGCCTCCGAGAAAAACTCGTGTATGAAGCTGGTAATTAAGAGCTAAGAAAAATCTAATTACTATGGAGATAATAAAACAGAAAAGCGCAATCGTACCTGATCATAATCAGCCCTTGGAAGCACACACTGCTCATTAAATTAATTGAGCGCACGTAAATTGACTTGAACATAAACTTTAGCCACGCCGCACGCGGCGGGCAAAGCGAAGACAGCAAGTGCCAAGTACCAACAATTCGTGCCCAAAGGCAAGCTCGGACTCTGATAAGAAATAGCGCGGAGGTCGAGAGGGCATCGCGCAAATGATAAGAGCTTGATGCAGGTAGAAAATACGCTGCTTTGGAAAATGTACGAATTTGAAATGCAAAAGGATTTATAATTTAACTAAAAATATACAGGTTAAGCCTGAAATAATTGGATAAATGGCGAAACAATTAGGCTAAGCCAAAAATTGTTTCAACAGGAGAACAAACTTAGAAGTTTATGTCGATGTTGTTTGTCCACGAATTTTTGACTTTTGCAGTTCATACTGCCGCTAGCTTAGAAGTTATCTAAATATAGTCCAGTAAAATTGTCTTATTCGCTATTTCAGTAATTGTGCTCTGAAAGATATAAGAAAATTTTAGGAGACAGTATACTATCTGTCAAGGTTTGTATATATACAAGCCTTGACTCTGTCCCAGGATTCTTCCTCCTGACGTCACACGCGGATGTGTATGACGTAAGATTAACTACCAAGTTGGTAATTGAACAACTATAATCATGAAACTTCCGGTCAGTTGTCAAAGTCAACGGCTAAAAGTGAGGTTAGGTCGTCACAAAAATATAATATAATAGTTAATGAAGTGCATTATATTTGCACGGCGAAGCAAAAACAAATAAATATCATTTAAAGTAATTTTGCTAACTTTTGGAGTTGATGTGTATAAACCTGGGCATATTTTCTTAACATTGTATTGAAATAAAGCTTGGTCTTATCACTGAATTGTATTATTAACTGGAAGAGCAGCTCATACGACCTGCGCGTGAAAATATGTGCACATTTGAATAAAATAATAGGGTCGACACTCGCCCACCGGGGGTGTCGTGCGTTTGCGCAGTTTAGATTGTTTATCCATCACTCAGCTGTGCGCGAAAATGACATAACCTAAATTTATTTTCAATGTTTTCGCGTTTTAAATTGGAAGGCAATTAAGTTCTTAGCCTGTACGAGGAAAGACAATTTAGTGAACGCTAGCATAATACAGGACTCCTTCAAAACGCTATGCAATTCCCTGGAGGAGCGTGAGAACTAAATAACGAAGGTCACCAGTTCCGCTGCAACTCTGATCGCTGTACAGAGGTCTTCCTTACTTGGAAAGATGTCACCGATGCTTAACCTGGAAAGGGTCAAGCGCTATTCCAGGTGAATCAGTGGTTAACATGGCTGCAAGAAGCGGGATTCAAAGAAGAGGAGGGTAACGAGTAAATCGAACCTATGCCACATCGACATATATATAATATACTTAGGAACTTACGAAAGATGGGATTTGCATATACGGAACCCCGTATTTTTCGAAGAAATTGCCTTTTTGTGGAAATCGACAATCGATTCCTAATGTTAAATATTTTCGGTAAGTTGTCTCATAATTAAAATAATAATTAGGTAATTTGTTCTGTCCATTTTAGGCCCGATGATTTTCAAATTCTGGAAGGCAGAAAAATATTGAAATCGAGTGCTGTTCCTGCTCTAAAATTAAGGCCAATTGACATTAGAAAGCAATTTAGTATAAGAACACCAGATTATCAACGAATACTCCAAATTAAGTTTTAGAAATGTAGTACAGAAGTTATTAATATTATTATGTATTTAGACTGTTCAGTTGCATGTATGTGTTTTATATTCTGCGCACTTCCTACTTGGTATGAATGTTGCTCGACATCGAAAGGTAAAAGAGGCTAAAGATAGTGAATCAATGAATGTGTTAATAGAATAAACTAGAATAATTTTATTCGAACCTCCGTAAACAAGTATGTTGAACAAATTATAAATAACTGTATTAGTGAAATGTTTTGTAATGTACTTTAATGAATTTTTATATTCGACAGATAGATGAATACTTTTGGTTCTTGGTATATTAAGGATGTTAAGAGTATGGGTTCTTTTAACTTGTGATTGTTGAAGTATGTGTGCCCTGACTGTTATTCTTCTATTAAAGTATCAGTTCCATTTTTTGAATACGTAATTACTTACAGCTAACTGCTACCTATATAATAAAGTTAACATACCATTTGTAATTGTAATAAACTGAATAGTTCCTTCTCGCAGCCAAACCTTCACGTATGGTCACGGAATACATCCTTCACTGCTACTCGAAAGGTAGAGTGGTTGGAAAATCCTACAAACACTGGCAGTCTTGGTGCAGGCAATTGTTCAAGTAGTGTACGACTTGACGTTAGGCCTAATTTGTAAGCACATTCAACAAGTTTTCATAAAATTGCTTGAGAGTATACGCAGTATGTCCAGAAAATCCTGAGTATGCGGCGTATATGGAGTATACCCTATGGGAACACCACTACTTATATCAATATTTGCAGATGAAATTGCAACTAACAATGAAAACCCAGAAATCACTGTTTAGATGTTTAGTTAAGATGTCAGCTAGATAATATACCATGATATCCTCTTCTTAAGGTTCCGATAGCAGTCTGATACCTAATCTAATAAATATATTTGTAAATGTTACTTGTTTCTTACTAGTTCTAGAATTAACTTATTAAATCAAATTGAAATTACCAAGAAAAGTTTTAAGTAATCCAGTTTTAAAACCACCTATATTAGAAATAAATCAACTCGATCGTAATAATGTATTTAATACACTACTGAATAAACCGATGAGCCTAAGATTCATAACAATTTTTAAACAAAATATTAATAAATGTAATACAACGAGTAATGTAAATTAAATATATTTGCTAATTCTGGTTACTACAGTATAATAAATTTAAAGAGATATTAACGCATGGATGTATTAATAGATCCATGTATTAACGATACAAGTTTGATTGGCAAAACGAGGCGGTGAGCCAAATTTTGCGGTCGATGCTCTTATTAAAAAAAATAAAAATAAATTACTTAATTTTAACACCAGGTCAAGCCATTTTATATTTACGTATCACTTTCACTTGATATATCGCTGTCAGTATCAGATGAAGAAACGTGAATTACTAGTGGTTTAACTGCTTCAATGGCTTCTTCGATGAGCTCCTCACGTTGGTATCACTTTGTGATGAGCGTGCTCGTATGCCTTACACAGTTTTCCCAAACATCTGGACCAATGTGCTCTAAGGCTTCCTTCCACATTGCTAAAACCTGTGTATCCCCGTAACCATCTCTACCTACATGCTTATTATAATAGGTTTTTGCTTGAGCCCATACTAATTCTATAGCATTAAAGTCGCAGTGATATGGTGGCAAGCGAAGAACTTCGTGGCCTTGTTCTCTCATGTACTCATCAATAACATACCTTTTTGGTTTTTGATTTAGCTTTGCTAGCGGTAATAATTCATTTTTGTTCATATTGTTTTCAATTGACACATTATTGTTATTCAACCATTGGATAATTTCAGCTTTTCTCCATGTTGAAGTGGGTGGCTTTTCAAGCAACATGCTGTGATATGGAGCATTATCGATAATTATTAATGAAGGACCTTCCAAATTGCAGACCAGCTGTTCTTTTACCCATTTGAAAAATAAATCACGTTTGCCATCATAGCCTTCAGGTTTACGGACACTCTTCACATTACTGTCTTGCCATGATTCCATTGGGTTTCCCTTAGAGTAAATCCAGGTTTCGTCTAGAAAAATTATATCTCTAATAGGAGACTGTAATTTTCACGTATTCTCTCATAAAGTAGCCTCGCATGGCAGCAATATTAGTTCTTTCCACTAAAAATCTTCTATTACCTTCCTTTGCAAATTTAAAGCCGATGGAAGGAAGAACTCTGTGCAAACTGGTTCTGCTAATAGATGTTATTTGTTTAGCCCTTAACTCGGCATTCAACGTGGCCAACGTAACATGTTTTTCTAAAAATTCACAATTAGTTTAAATATCTTAGGGTAACCTCAAATTTAAGTACTTTGTTGATACATGTCGTATATTGTATCTCGAATTGCCATCTTCACACCATCGTGTAAATCAGTGGACTTTGATTTACGTCTCGGCCTTGATTTTCCTGGACTAGATAAAATCGGATTGCTTTTAATTCGCTGCTTAATGGCTGTAACACTTGATTCACTGATTTTTAATGCATTTGCTACTCTCTAAAATTTAGATTTATTTAATATAGCGTACTATGAATAGCTTTACGTACCTACTTCACGAACTGCAGTTAGTGGCAGCAGCGGTCCACCATTAGTTTTCTCTGCTTCAAAGTACTCTAAAAGCGAAAGAATCATTGCTTGGGCCTGCGAATTTAAACGTTTTCCAGGCATTGCTTTCCAAAAGTTCAAAACAAATAGACTGGAAAGGAAACGCAAACGTACATAACCTAACCATGAAATTTACGAAACCGAATGCATACCTGATAAGAAAAACGCTAGCAGTAGTAGTTCTGAAAAGAACTGTTTATAAGGCTAATGAAGGCCAGGAAAATTGCGAAAATGCACTTGAAACCAGAAAATGAACAATCAGAATAATTTGACAGAAGCACGAAGTCAAATTAGAAACCAAATTCATAAGGCGTTGCCCGGCAGATCAAAGTTTGACAGTGCTGTACAATTTCTGTTTCACTCGTATTTACTGCCAGCCCTATGGACACACGTCGTAACTTAATGGGCCCGATAGCAGAAATTAATTATTGTTGTTTTCTTTGTCTATCAAACGGCAACCAATGTAAATGTGCTGGACAACTATTTCTTTGATTACTTCATATACAAATGACGTCAGGAGGAAGAATCCTGGGACGGATAGTACATACATTCATAATTTACATTGTGCACCTTGTGGAGTAACATGATGAAATTTCGTGCGGTGCCGCTTGGAACACTAATTGTTGTTGCGTGTGTGCGTGTGTGCGTAATATATAAATAAAACTCATAGGTATGTAGAATGTACAGAATTATAGAAAAAACATAAATAAGAAAACAAACAAGAACTAACTCTTATTTATGACATGATTTGTTCGAGCATGTAAATAAGCACTTAAAAATATCTTAAGTAATATCCAATGTGGACAAATAAGACAATAATGTGCACTGTATGTCAGTTATTTTATTACTAAATATGGCAAAGTTTGTATATTTGAAAAGGGTAAAAAATATGCTATTGGGTGGTGCCATAGCCATATACAACTTACATTTAAAAAACGAAGTTTTTCGTTGTATAACTCAAAAAATACTAGTCATGAATCACTTCTGATGATTGTACATATTAATCTATGTAAAAAGGTATATTAAAAATGCCTACTTTGTTTTTTAATATTTTGAAAATCAAATGAGCCATGATATTTGAATTGAAATGGCATTTTTATTTTGCTCAGGATCAAAAGAAATTAATAGCTGTTTTCTTTGTTATATTGTCATCCCTTATAAGCACAAAAAAAGGGGGGTGGTGGAATAATACTTACGTTAATTGCTCAACGAATCGAAGCAGCATTCAAAGCACCAAATTGCCTCACTCAGCCAATGCCTAGGCGAGTCACTACCAATCGCTAATTAGGGGTCGCCGATCAGCTGCAGCCGAAGACGGCAGTGGGTTCATTAGATGGGGGAAATGGCGCCACCAATTTATTGGATAACAAAAAAAGGATAACACAGAGATAAACCCCTAATTCAGCGATTGATAGATTACGCTACAGCTAAATTGGAACACTGTGGATTAAGTAAGACGGCGCAAAACTGAAGTCAAACAATGAAGTGCAGGAGAGACAAATTCGTTTTATTCACTCGTAAAGCCGGGCACACACATAAAATACATATAAGTATAAGTTTAGGGCCGATATAAAAGCATATAAATGCCCCAAGGATCCTTGTTTACAAAATGGGGTGGCCAATTAAAACACCAAATCATCAAAATAAAGGAAATTCCTAGAAGCTCCCGAGGAGTAACGTTAATATAAAATTGTAAATTACAAGCGGGCAACCGCCCCAGGAATTTCTATAGCGTGGTGCATGTAACAATTAATATCACAATTCGTAGCTAAAGTGAAAGCTACGGCGAGGGGAAGCCTCGTACTTTACAGATTAAAATATGTAATTAAAGTGATGCGTCCAGACCATGATATAAATATTTTGCGCTGGTATATCGCGCTAATCTTAATTTTGAAACAGATTACTTTCGGCAGTCCATCGATTGAGGCACATAAGCATGTACAGCTAGGTTCACTAGCTGCCCACCGCAAGCACAATTAATAGAGCAGCAAGGTTACCTTGAGCTGGTGCGAGGCCACTTAGCGTTGATAACATCGCAGGAGCGGGGGCTTCCGGGGGTTTGATGGCTTGCCAAAAGAGGACAGTAGCTCGTCAATTAAGCGCGCCGAGATAACGCTATCACAGATCGCATCGAGCCGCACGTCGGGGTTCTCGAGGTTTTTAGACCCATAACGTGGTGGGGAACTAAATTATTGAAATAAACGTTAGCGGGCAATCGAAAAGACGCTGAAAACGGTCATACTCACACTAAATTCCCCAAATGTTTTGCTCGGGAAGTTTTGGCGTAAAAGAAAGTCTGCACCAAGCAGAATCTCCAGATTTATATTCAGAGGAATGTCGAGACGCGTACAAATCCCCTAACCAAAGGGTGAGAAGTGCCTAGACATCAATAAGCACCTTCTCCAAAATTGCGACCTCGAACAGCACCAGAAACTTCCAACGACCTTATTCGATCGAACGCCGCGACAAGATGCCTAATTTTCGCGTCGCGAACGTTCAACAATGTGCAACGGCGGCGTATCAAATATGCGCAATATCCGGACGCAATTCGAAAAATATCGAACATACAGTAAAGCGATTTTTCAACCAGGACATTTTGCGACGACCAACACTTCGCTTCTCTTTATTTTGTTCTGTATTATCAGCTGAAGCAGAAGGTATTTGGCTCCTCGCATTACGTGGCCTAAGTACTCTAATTTTCTCTTTTTTATAGTGTATACTACTTCGCATTCTATATTCATTTTTGCTAACACCTCTGTATTGGTGATTTTATCCGTCCAGGGTATGCGCCACATTCTTCGATAGCACCACATTTCAAATGCTTGAAGTTTGTTCAACTGGCCTTTCTTTAGGGTCCATGCCTCTACTCCATACAACAACACGGAGGAAACACAATAGGGCAGTAATCGCATCCTCAGATCGATATTCCTTAGTGTTACAAAGGACGACCTTGCAATTTCAATTATTCTTCTAACTTCGAGTATTTGTTCTATCCAGGTCCCAAGATATTTATATTTATTTACTCTTTCTATGCTGGTGTTTGCAACACTCATATTTAGATTGTTCTGTGGGAATTTCGTGATCATCATCCACTTAGTTTTATTTAGGTTGATTTTCAATCCATACTCCTCACAACGTTCATTTAGCTTTCTAAGTAGATGTTGTAAATCTTTGATGTCGCTTGTAAATAAGATTGTGTCGTCGGCATATCGAACATTATTGATAGACTCGCCATTGATGATTATGCCTACGGATTCTTCCTCAAGGGTTTCGTTAAAGATAATTTCACTATAGGTACATATTGAACAACAATTGGGACAGGATGCAATCCTGTCTGACTCTTCTGCGTATTACGATATCTTCGGTTATTTCATTTTCTATTTTTATGTTCGCTCTTTGGCCCCAGTAAAGGTTTCTAATTATTCTGACATCCCACGGATCTATGTTTTTCTTTTGGAGAATTTGTTACTTACCGCGTTTGTTACCAAATCAGTAAGTTATGCTTACCGTTCTAGAACGGTAAGTAAAAATTTGAGGTTAGCAGGTTAGGTTTTGCGTCAGTTTTGACACAGACGACGCAAAACCTAACCTGCTAACGTCGAATTTAACATAGGCTTATAGTGCCACCAACATATTATTCTGTGGTATAATGTCACATTTTACTGACTTTTGAAGAAAAATACATTTCTATCGTGCAAAAAACGTCATAAACATCACGAACGTTAAGGAATTACCGATCTCAGACAATAATTGGAGTCGTCGCTGCGCTCCTCCTCCAAACAATTGTCTTCGATCGGTAAAATGTCCTTACCGTTCTTAATGCTTAATATCCATATCTTTATCAGTTTTGTTATAGACCAGTGGTTTCCAAACTATTCCTAGTCACAGCGTCCTTTTTCAAGTAAAATTTTTCCATGGCGCTCTAAGTAAGATATAAAAATAAATAAAACACGTGTATCTTCATTATTATTTTTACTTTATTAACATTAAATTAATATTTAATAATTAATGTGATGGATGAGCCTGCGAATCACTGCACATTTCTCAAATCGTGGAATTAAACTGTAAACGGCCGCCCTCATTTTCTTTTCTACGTTGATTTTTTCTCTACACTTGCTTTTATCACAGAGACCGCCGAAAACCCAGCTTTGCACAAATATGACGTCGAAAATGGAATTAAAATCTGCAAAGCCTTATCACTTAGAAGGAGATATTCATCTTTTATTGAAATCAAAAGTTCTGTCAATTCCATGCTGCCAAATTTTGCTTTCAAACTGTTATCGCAGGATAACTCGATAATATTCTTTTCTTCTGCAGAAGTAAATTCGGACGGAACACTAGTGTTAAATGGATCTTGAATTCATGCAAACTTATCGAAATTATCATTTAGAAAATATTTCTATTTAGTGCTCCTCAAACATGGTTTTTATATTTCGAGACAGATCAAGTTTATTTGACGTCAAAAATTGCTGTAACATTGAAAAACAATCTTTATTTGAAATCGGCAGTGAAGTACGCCGAAATCGTCATTAAAATACGAGAAATCGGCAGTGAAGTAATCCATTGTTTTACGACTTTTTTGTAGGTGGCGAGGCGACAGATAAACGTCAATCGACCGAACATAACCTACAAAAGTTGGTTAAAATGTTGTAATTTCACGATTTCTCGATTTCAAATAAAACATAGTGTACACCTCGGCACTGAAGTTCTTTTTTATCCCTCATGTGGTTTATTTGCCTTGGCCCTACGGGCCTCGGCAACTAAATCCACATTCGTAATAAAAAGTTATACTTCAGTGCCTTGGTATACAAACTACTATTGCCTGCATCTTCATTCAATTTTCTTCTCCATAGTTTGAGTTTTTTATAAAAACTGATATTTTTTCCGTTGATTTCAAAAGGTGCATATTCTTTCCCTGTTGAGAGCGATTAAGTAAATTTAGCTTTTCAAAAATGTCGCATAAATATGTCAGTTTTATTAAAAAAATCGGCATCAGCAAAATATTCTGTATCTTTGTATCCTTCTTCTTTAAGGAAAATAAAAACTTCTTGCCGCAATTTAAAGGTACGTGATAAAAAATTAGCATGAGAGACCCATCGTACACTGCTATAGTACAACAAAGACCAGTGTTCGGCTTCCATATTCTCACGCAGTTTTTTATTAGACCGTGCTTTCAATGATCGAGATTTTTTAAAATTTACCACACATTCTAACACCTGATTCAGTTCAAGACTTAGATGCTTTGACGCAAGCGCTTCTCTATGAATAAGAATAATGCAATGGGTCCATAGTGGATTTGGTGATTTGCTTCGAATAAGCGCCTGTAATCCTCCATAGCAGCCAGACATGGAGCGAGATCTATCAGTGCAGACACAAACGCATTCAGACATGAATGTATCAAGAATCTCGAAAAGGTCCTGAGCCTTCGCTCTTGCAGTGATATTTTTACAAAACAGAAAGTCTTCTTTAATATTATTAGTATCTACAAACCGTACATAGCATATCAAATGGGCATCTTTATTATTATCCGTAGCCTCATCTATCTGCAGTCCAAATTCGACTCCTCTAACTTTTTCAATTAATTGATCGCTGATATCTTCCGCTATATCTTGTATTCTCCGACTAATTGTGTTATTGGACAAAAGCACTTTTAAAACCAGCTTTCCAGCAGACTCACCAATCATGATGTTCGCCATATCTACAGCAGCCGGTAGAATAAGTTCTTCTGCGATAGTATGAGGCTTCTTACATTTCGCAATTCTGTAAGCCACCTTGTAAAAAATGTATTTTATTATTGTTTCAGTTCCTTTAACTTCCTGACAAAAAAACACGAGGTTTGCCAACCATGCTGTTGTAATTAGCTTCTAAATGGCGCTTCAATTTACTTGGAAGCATACACTCTATTGACAAAACTTTCATACACAGTACACATTGTGGTCTCTCTTTGCCATTAATTTCTGTTGACGTAAAATCAAACTCTAAATAACTGGCATCATATTTTCGTTTCTTTACACTAGTGCCACTGGTTGAAGGCATACTTTCTTTATCTGCACTATGACGTTTATTACTGTTCAAAAATCGGCCCATTATCAAAGATACAAGAGCCAAAAGTTTAACTTCACTAGACTGAAATTATAAGTCGACTGACTGAATCGAAACGGCCACGCTTGCTTATATACTTTCCGCAAGATCTTTCAGAACATTCCAAATCTGTCGCGAATGTTCTACGCACCTCGACGTGTCTAGTGGTATTGTATGGCGCGATCGAGAAGACGCAGCGTTGCCGGCGCGATCCTATATACTAATATACTGGGTTAAATTAATTATAAAGCTTTTACAATATTTCGCGGCGCCCCTGTGGCGCACAGTTTGGGAATCACTGTTATAGACTATTAACCAAATTAATTTGAGTATCGTTAAGAGCTTCATTACCTCGCTCTTTTATATAATAAAATACATCGAACCAGAATTTATTCATGAAGATAAAATATTGAACAATACACGTTTGCTTATGGTACTTAACGAGACTCGTTTGAGCTGCAGTAATGGATATTACCGCAGTCCTTATCAAACTTGTATCGTTAAGGCGGCTAAGGAGAGCTGAGAAAAATGTACGTTGCCCCTACATAAAATATATACAGGCAACTTATAATACATCAGTTTGAAACCCACTCTCGACCCTAAGAAATGTTAATGACGTCAGTAATCTTCTTTAAACCTACTTACAGTACTTATCCCTTGAGTCACTTTTGTGTGTAGGTACACAAAGAAAGTGGTTGTATGACTAAACAGACAAGTTTTGAATTAATATTATTTACGTTATGAACCTGATGTAAAATTTCATTTTATTCTTTACTTAGTTTTATTAAATCATTTTAGGTGCCATGGCTTCTTATCAATAATAAAAATTACTTTATGTGTTTGTGATTTCATATATTTAAGGATGGTGACCATTTGCATAATTACCGTAATTTAGAAATTACGCATAAACCTAATGAGTTTTTTTCAAATAGACCAATTAGAGTAATGTACATAATAAATCCCACATTAAACCAACAACATTCCACACAGAATAAATTGTAAGTTTAGTCATCGTTTATTTGTTAATAACTAGAAATTACAAATTACACAGGAACCCTAATGAGTTTACTGAAGGGGGGATTATTAGGGGAATGTGCATAATAAATAGCGAATTATCATTACTCTTTTGCTAGTTACGTACTTGCGTTCGTTTTTGACGAAAGTGACAGTATTTACTAGTGCTTTTATAGTGTTGTATTAGTGCATTTTGCTTTTACATTTGTAATTTATAATGGTAAAAGGGAAGTATCGAATATCTCAGCCAAGAAGAAGTAAAAAAGTGCTTATGAAACAAGTTGCTGCAGCGTAAGTATATGTATAACTTGTTTGAATTTTTGTTTTTTTTTAAGAAAAAACTCAAGAATATAAATATATATATACACGGTGTTAATTTATATTTGAGACATAGGACTTTCCCATGCTAAATTAAATTGTTGTAAATATTGGCTCCCCTAATTATTTTAGAGCAAAAATGTACATAGGTAATTTGTTCAGCGTGAAAAACTGCATCTAATGCACTACTTACTTTTTCCAATATTACAACCATTTTCCATAAAATTAAGGAAAATCATTTAAAAATTATGCCAATTAATAGTGGATTGCCATGACTTTGACAACTTAAAACAGTCGTTGTTATTTGATACTCATTCTTTCCATAAAAATCCCCACAAACAGATATCTGATGTTACGCAGAGAATTTCCGGCATAATACCACTTTATAAACAAAATGTTCTCTTCTGTAGTGTAATATTCCATAATTAATATAATTATTATGCCGAAGAAATGTAGGAAGATTAGATTAAAGCACAAACAACCACAAAAACGAATAATGAATATCAAATAACAACGATTATATAATTCATGATAAAATTAGCCAATAGAAATTACGAATTGATCATAGTTGCGGCGATTATACGCTTGACGACGTTTAATCACTTCGGTTTTTCGGTGGGTCCAACAATGTGTGTTGCGATAGTAACCACCTTTTGAAGTTTCTCAAAAAGTCAGAAAATGTCTTAAAATTTTATTATTATCAATCTATTCATTATATAATCGTAACGAATACCACTCGAGCAATCGAAAATAATCGATTATTATTTTTCACTCGTAACTCGTAAAATAATCGATTATTTTCCAAACTCTTGTGATATTATAACTGCTTATTTTTAATTGTCAAAGCCATGGCAATCCACTATTAATTGGCTTAATTTTTAAATAATTTTCATTAATTTTATGGAAAATGGTTGTAATATTGGAAAAAGTAAGTAGTGCAGCTTTTCAGCCTGAACAAATTACCTATTTGCACTTTTGCTCTAAAATAATTAGGGGAGCCAATATTTACAACAATTTAATTCAGTATGGGAAAGTCCTGTCTCAAATATATATCAACACCGTGTAAATAAGTACAAAATGACAAAAAGCCAGTAATGTTTCTACTTGTAATTTAACTTCTTAAATCTATTATTATTATTATTATTAATTTATTTACATTGCTACTAATACAGAAAGAAAAACACAGTGCGCGTATAAAGTTTGGTATAATGGAAATATTTTTTTCCCAGCAAATTAAAAAAAACTGTTTGTTGTTTGTTGTTCTACTTCCGTGTAGAAAGTTTGGCTTTTGCTATGAAAATGAGCGTGGAAAGTGGCGTTTCCTGCACTAGTGCGGAAATAGCTATTTATGTAACAAGTTGCAAAATGATCGTGTTTTTCGCACTAGATGCTACGCTCGTTGGGCAACACGTCGTGTGCGAAAAACACGGATTTTGCAACTTGTTACCTACAAGATTATTTTATAATTTCATAAAATTCTTAAATAAAATTTCAAATTCGCTGCAGGAGATGGAAAGTTCTTGATCGTATAGAGACCACTCCAAAAGGAATAGTTGCCGCTCGAGTTGCCGGTACCGATGATATGGCTTTAGGAATTTCCGATGTCGACAGTGTCATGTCGTTTACCTGCAATTATGACGATCAGAGTAATTCTTTATCGTCTGAATGTGCTGCACCTTGCGATAACGGTAACATTTTGATGAACGCATCTGCCAATGATGAAAGCGAAACGGTTTCTGAGATTGATGACGACTCCGAATCAGATTCTTGCACTGGTAATGACGATGCCTTGAATAACGAATCGCAAAATCACAGCTGGCAATCTGATCATGAAATTGCCGACAGCAGTACTGATACGGAGCTTGAAGAACTTTATAGCGAAACAGAAAAAACCGTAGAAAACCCATTGAAAATTAGCGGTAGACGACTTATAAATATTTCTTATTTTTTAAGTCAACTAAAAGCTTTGAAAAATAAAGGTACGGGAAGGACAAACTAGCCAACACTTGTTTTCATTCAAAAGTACTTGTATGTTTATTTTTAGGTTTTGATTGTTCTTTCTTTGACATGACCCCCATCTCTGAAAAAATTGAAGGCCTACAAAGTGTTCTTTCATTTAGATGTGATGTTTGCAATATTATACAGGCTGTAAGGACTGAAAATCCCAATGAAAATATCAATACCAATTCGCTAGCCGTTTTGGGTGCTATATCTATGGGGATAGGATACAGTCAATTATCCGAACTTTTTGCAGCAATGGACATTCCCAATATGTCAAATAAAACATATACGAAATTTCATGATAAAATATCTTCCGCTGTTTCTCATGAAAGTGAAGAATTAATGAAAACTGCTGGTGAAGAAGAAGCAAAATTAGCAGTAGAATCAGGAGATGTAAACCAAGAGGGCATTCCTGTGATATCTGTAATAGTCGACGGTGCGTGGAGTAAACGCTCTTACCGTACAAATTACAATGCCTCATCTGGAGTTGTAAGTACCTAATACATATTTTGTATATTTACAGGAATCAGGAATATAGGCAGGTATTTAAATCTTTTTTTTCGTATTTACAGGCTTGCATTATCGGCGCAAAAACAAAAAAATTGTTATACGTAGGAATACGCAACAAATATTGCTACGTATGCGCAAGAGGAAATGATGTTCAACACCACTGTTTTAAAAACTGGAACAGCAGCTCTACATCAATGGAAGCCGATATAATAGTAGAGGGTTTTAAAAAATCTGTAGATACGCATCGTTTAATTTATGGCAAGATAATTGGAGACGGCGACAGCAGCGTATACAGAAAGTTGACCGAAGTAGCACCCTACGGACCGACATTTGTTATAGAAAAAATTGAGTGTCGCAATCACCTTCTCAGAAATTATTTAAATAAAATTGCTGAAATAGCTAAAGACACTAAATTTCCTATAGTACTTAGAAAAAAAATTACCAACGCCGATACTTTAGGCAGATTTAGAAATGCTGTTACTAAAGCAATTGAATATAGGAAAAAGGGAAGCGAATCATTTTCTGCAAAGGCAAGCTTATTGAAAAACGACATTGTAAATGGACCAAAACACATATTTGGCGATCATAGTGGTTGTGCTGATTATTTTTGTAAAAAAGATAAGGAGGGAGAGTTAATCAACTTTTTTAAATTATTATAAGGTAATGATTTGATATACATTTTTTTTAGGAAAACATGATACCTGATTTACAAACAAGTGGTCTTCTAGATGTAATTAAAAATATAAACAAGCGGCTTGCAAATAATGCAGGAAGTTTGCTACACGATATGGATACCAATGCAGCCGAAACTTACAACTCCATTGTTGCAAAATTCGTGGGTGGTAAAAGACTTAATTTTTCACTAAAAGGCTTCTACGAAACGAGATGTAAAGCGGCTGGAATCATCATCATCATCATCATCATCATCATCATCATCATCACTTATAATAATGCAGAAGACTAAAAGCCGTGTTTACACAACTAAAAGTACCACGGTTGCATTCGTTTATTTCTATTTTCGGGTTTTTGTAAACAAACTTCCCTTAACTTTTAATAGCGATATTATCACAGAAAACAATTATTTATTTTGGCTATTTCTTGTGTTTTTTAAAACTAAGCTCGCAGATTGAAGCGGTTTAGCAGTCATATCTGCTTACTGAACGCTGCCAAGCAAGCCAGCAACGAAATCCAAGTAGCATAGTGTAAAAGCGACCCCAACGTGAACGCTACATAACCTATATTTCTGCAAATTTTTATGCTTGGCCTCTTCGCCCAGTAGCTGGTAAATCATAGCGGATAGCGGCAACGACGACAGCAGCAAATCAAAAAACTTCATGCAGAAAAAGCCATCCATGAATGCAAGTGGGCGAAAGAAGTAACTCGTACTTTGAATAAACGCAAGTAAGTATAGTGTGCATTGAGCATGCAACGTTATTATTGTTGTTATGTAACATTTATATTACAGATTTACAACCTTTATACAGGGAGATTTATTAGGTCTAAGCCAAACTTGGCCACATGAAAGGTGAAAACGTTTGGTCGATTTCTTATTTTAAAGTTTTATGAAGGTCTCATCGCATAACCACTGGAATTATTGTTAATAGTTAATCAAAGTTGCCTTGGAAAAAAACGAATCTGCACATGTCAGTCTGCTGTCAGTGTTGTTTTTTATCAGTTATTATTAGGTATTGTATATTGGGCGCGTTCAGATGACCACAGCAGCTGAGTTGCTGGCTTAGCGGTGTTTATTGAACAGTCCGCTGTTTATGCGGTGACTTCCAGCAATGCTCATTATTCCCAGCGGAAATTATTTGTGCTGACTTGCCCAGCGGTTCGGACGTTAGTGGTGGTGGCAACATATTTTGGATATTTATAACCTAAAATCTATCACGGTCAATAATTTTGGAATTCTTGATTTTCGTGTCAGTAGTGCTATCTAAAAGTGAGGTTAAGCAGGACCTTCCACAAAAGTAGATTTTACTCAGTTTCATGTGGTTTTATGATACATCACAGCGGTTTGTTCAGAAAATCGGTAAACCTAAAAGTGAGGTTAAGCAAGACCTTCCACAAAAGTAGATTTTAATCAGTTTCATGTGGTTTTATGATACATCATAGCGGTTTGTTCAGAAAATCGGTAACCGCTTACTTTCAGTGTAGTCAGCGTTTATTACTGCTGTGTTGTCTGAACGCGCCCATTATTACGTTTGTTCAGTTACTGGAACCACTGAAAATGTACGCTTATAGCACAGAAGAGTATTCTGACATCATTTTCGTCTACCGATATAAAGATAAGTCAGTTACCGAATTAATTAAAATTAAAAAAACATGTCTTAGCACAAAAACGGAGCTAAAATTGGACAAAAGGCATCCATATTTTTTTCAAATTTAAATGCAGATGGCTTTGACCAGGACAACGTTTTGCGTTTTTGTCGTGTGGAGCAGAAAAGATTTCTTTGTAGAAAGAGTAAATTTTGATATTGATTTTTGGAATGAAAATGTGCTATTGCATTGCAATTTCACAGAAAAGTTGTTTTTCCTGAGCTCTATGCCAAGTATTTCACTGAGCCAAAAGAAAAACAACAAATTGAAATGCCATCTATGACCACTGGTTTGGATTCAAGTTATAGTGACATCGCCATGGATATGCCATCTACGAGTGCTGGTCCAAATTCAGATGACACCCCCATGGACATGCGAGCTATAGATGTTGGTTCAATTTCCAGTCCAATTTCCCCCTACTGGGACCATCCTCCCCTTTAATAGTGACATTGTAATAGGCACCGATGATGAAGAGGTTTGTATTTTTGTGAATTATATGTTACAATGTTATGTACCTATTTTGATTATGGATTGCAGCTATGGTGTCACTGTAGGAAACCAGACGACGGCGAACAAATGGTAAAATGTTCTGACAGAAAATGTAGAATAAAATGGTACCATTCAGCATGCCTACAATTAAAAAAAATCCTAAAGGAAAGTGGTTATGTGAACTCTGTAAATATAAATAGAATTATTTTGTTATTCTGTGATAGAATTTGTAAATATTTTGATTGTTTATGTACCTTAATATCCTTTTTTATCCATTGCAATTCTTTTTCATACTTATAGTTTTTAGACATTAGTTATTCTGTTATTTTGTACTGATAGAATATGTAAATATTTTGATTGTTTATGTACATTAAATAGCTTCTAAATATCCTTTATACTTTATGCATTAAAATTATTTTTCTTACTTAATTTAGACATTAATTATTCTTTTATGTTGTGTAGACAGCATGTGTAATTTTATTGATTGTTAATGTAGCTTACATAGTTTAGAAATATCCTTATGTTTCTTATCGTATAGGTACTATTTAATAATTTTTGGTATGTGATATTGTAATTTTGCTTTTTATTAATTGGCCACATGCAGAAAAAGATGGTGGATAGTATTAACGTTAGATCCTTAAGTAAGTAAGTATCGTTTATTGTCAACAGATCAACTACAAAAGTGACATGGACATTGTCAGATAAAAGTAATACCTAATGTAGTACAATATTGCTGTAGTCATAAAAACACTTTAATTAAAATGGATTTGTTAAATTTATCGATTTTATATGATTTAATATATATCGGTAGCGAATTGTAGATTTTAATACAATTATAAATGGGGGACTTTTTAAATTCAGCAGTCCGACGCCTAGGTATGGCTAACAGGTCACCATGTCTGGTGGGATATTGATGAGTATTGTTACTCTTTGAAAAATAATGCATATGTTGCTGCGCAAATACTGCTAATTTGAAAATCATTATAGATGGAAATGTTGGTAAGTTGTTCTCCAAAAAGAAGGGCTTGCACGACTGGCGAGGTTTAATGTTAAAAATCAGGCGAATTAGACGCTTTTGGAGAACAAATACTCGCTTCCATTCGATAGCCATACCCCATAACAAAACATTATGTCATGTGGCTGAAAGCCAAGGCATAATATACCTGTATTAAGTCAGACGTGTCAAGTACCGGCTTTAATTTTAAAATAGCGTAGTAAGTACAATTCAGTTTTTTACATACTAAGTTTATTTGTTCCCTCCAGTCGAGATTAGAATCGATACATATGCCTAGATAAGCGCACAATTGGGAATTATATGGAATGCCCTTTATATTATTCAAGGCATTAAAGTTCACGCAAACAGTTTTGTTCATGTTGAGTACAAGTTGATTTTTTAAGCACCAGTTTTTGAACTCCTGGTGACAAATTTCAATTTTATAAGTGAGTTCCTTTACTGTATCGGCAGATACAGTGAAGGCTGTGTCGTCAGCGAAGCTAACGATTTGCGCGCATGTAACATGTAAGGGCAAATCGGTAACATTCAATAGATACAGCAAGGGGCCTAATACCGAGCCCTTAAAAACACCTAAGTTTATACGGACAGTGGGAGACGTTACATCATTAATTTTAACAAACAGTTTTCTGTTAGTAAGAAAAGATATCAGCCACATAAGAAGTGGGCCCCGAATGCCTAAGCAACATAACTTGAAAATATTGATGCAACAAATTTACCGTTATCCAGTTGCTGATAGACATAGCGGAGCAGGCTAAACCTAGCAGTTTCTGTAGATCTGAGCTGTCTGAAGCCGTGTTGTGTATCGGAGAACAGATTGTATAGTCAAAATTATACCCATTCGGAGTCACGTGACTTTTGTCTGTCTCTGTTCATCTTTAGTAAAATAGATGAAATGGAAGAAATTTGAAAAAAAGGCATGTCGATTCATAAAATTAATTTTAAAAATTTGACGTTTCTAATCTGTCAGATTATATTTTTCGTGTAAGTTATTGAGATAAGGGTATTAAAACCTAAAATTGTTGAGCCGAAAACTGGAAATTAAAAGAAACCATCGGACATGCGGTATAACGAGCAGTCACAACAATTAATTTGAATATTATGCGGTTTTTTTTATGAAGAGTACAATATTAATAATAGTAAATCAACAGTTTCACCCTCCAACGCTGTTCGCCGTGCTTCTCTTGCGTTAAATATCTCGGAGAGCACAATTTACCGAAAATATGAGCCAGAAAGTGAAGAATGCAAAAACGGAAGTCGATGAAGCAGTCAAGACACTGTATATAAAATGTATGTAGCTAAAGAATTTGTAACCATAAAAAATCTAAAAAATGCTTGGTTGAAGAATCTGGAGATTTTTCACATTCAGTTTCTTCCCTAAATAGATTGTGCAAGGAAATAGGCTTCAAATGGCAATGTTCTATAACAGAATATGCATGCACAGAAATTGACTTAAAATTTGCTATACGCAGCAGGTTTTGAATGTAGCAGCTGACATATCTTTATTATATTTACATTTTACGACATGTTATGTTTTCTTTAACCTGTAAATTCAGTTTGATTTCATATAAGAGAATAAACCCGTAGCAACCTTGTTTTAGAAATTGGCATATGTCAGGATAACCTACAAAACGGAATGTCATTTAATTCCCTAAAATTGCATTTTTAAGAATCGACATACGTAAAATTACTAGATTATCACGTGACTCCGAATGGGTATAAATTTGACTATATTTATTCAGGAACGATACCATTCGATTTGCCACAACTTTTTCGCACACTTTGGAAAAGACACTCAGAACTGATAATTAACTAATTTTTTTAAATTTCATTTAAAAAAGTAGGCTTTTTTTAATTAATTTCACTCATGGCCAATATTATAAACGATCAATAAAACATTAGATAACTATTTGTGGAGTAAATTTACTTCCCTAGTAAACTAATAGGCAAATAAACAAAAGCGCATCAAAATTTGTTTACTAATGAATAAAATGTCATAAGCACTAACGTTTTGATGCGCTTTTGTTTACTTTATTAGCTGAATAAAGTTATTTTGCATTTATAATACTCAAATCTACGGAATAAATTAATTTATTCTCAAAGTAAATTTTATTTAAGGGATAAAAAGTTTTATAATACCGAGCATCAGTGAAAAAAAGTGACACTGCTTTTAATTTAGGAATGAACGATTCTAATTGGACGTTTCCTTAGTTACCAGAACTGACCAACGCACTTCACTAAAATGAAGGCAAATACAATTCTATACAAAATAGGCTTGGATTTGAATATTTAATGAAATTTTAAAAAATCTTATAGACAACTCGTGTTAGCGTGCTTATTTTTCACGCGTGTGGAATATTAAACTTGGCTGCGCCTCGTTTAATAACCCTCCACACTTGTGAAAAAAAGTTGCACTTCTAACACTTGTGGTCTAAATAACTATTAATACTTTTGTAGATATTATTATTATTATTATTATTAGTAAAGTAAAAATAATTAGATTAACTTTGTTAATAAGATTTATTTCATAATTATACAATTATAGGAGGGCATAAATTTACGAGTGCACAAGAAACTGTTAATATCTGATCTACCACAGCAACATCGTCAGTTTTCTTTTTCACCAGGAACATGGGCATCGTTTCGTGAAGAACTGTATTTTTTTGACGAAGGACTCCAATATCGCGTTTGACGTGTATTCTGAAAAAAAGATATAGGTAATTAAGATAATTATTGTAATAATATACTTGCACTACCTCACACTTGCTATATTCCTGGTTGATTCTATATCCCTTGGATCGAGCTGCCGTATTCCTTTTAGAAAAGCAGGCGTAATCACTGTGGCCATATGTAGTCCTAGGGAGTCTTTTATTAAAAAGCCACGATCTGTCAATACAAAATCTTCTGGCAAGAGATTGTTTAAAATCCCACAATCCTCTATTAGACCTTTATCGCTTATTCTGCCACCATATCCATGTGATATAAATGATATTGATCCAGAAGGAGTGATGCCTATTAGTACCTTTACCGTATTATGTTGTTTGTACGTAGACCATGTAGTACATTGTACTTCAAGGCTACTTGATTTTTCCACTCTCATTTCAAAACAATCGATTATTACTGAAATCTTGTTGCCAAATGCTACCTTGAAGCATTCTGGCATTGATTTAATCAGCTGATCTCGTTCAGGCCAAATAATAAAAAATTTCATCCGATGATACATAATATTCAATGTGGTATAAAATATTCTGGAAATTGTTTGTACGCTGACGTTAAACATGTATGCCAATAAACTAAAATCTAAATTTAATCTAAGTTTTATCACCGTTATCAAAAACGTACCTCTAAGCATGTTTTACGTACTGAATTAGGAATAAATATATATAATTAAATGTGAACTGTATATATTGTATGTATTTGGTGTACCATTTGCCATATAGTAGACCTGTGTAAAAGAATTTTTTTTTGTAATGTCACAAATAAAGTATATCTATCTAACACGCAAAACTTTAAATGCGCGCGGGCTACAGCGTCATTCTTCCATGCTCACGTAAAACTTTTACATTCGCTGGAAAACTCTCACTTTTCTTAACTTGTAGAACAATCTACTATTAATTCACTAGCGATTTAAGAAGAAAATTAACTCGCTAGCATATAAACATTATAAACAGTTACTTATGGAAACTATTATAGAGATAATAATAATAATGGCAGTTTAAAATAATAATTAATCGAGTTATTTAACAATAACAGTAACGGCGTAACTGGAGACTTGAGTTACCACATTTATATTTTTATGACGCTCAACGCCTCAACGGCTTAAACCTGAAAAGAAACACAGATTGCAGGCAGCTGAAAATTATTTCGGTGGCGCAAATAATTCTCACATATAATCTCATAAGAGCATTAATTCTTTCCGCAATTTTTGTTACTGCGTTCCAACAACGTCGTATTAATTAGGACGCCTTCCAGAGGCGAGCGTTTCCTTTCCAGAGACTTTCCATTTGAAAATATATTTTTTGGAACTTTTCCTTACTGCCAATCTCTAGCGTGCTTTTAAAACTTTCTTTAGTGCAACAAAAGTTATTAAATTTGTTGTACATTTTAAATGCGGCATATGCCGCGGGTTTCGGCTAGTTTCATATAATACAGATGGCAACTTCGAATGCATGGTGCTAGATCGCTTAGGTTCTAATGGCACTTGCGGATTCCACTTAGAGAGATTCCTTGATAGGAAAAGAAAAGCAAGAGAATTTCGCAGAAATGGTATGTATTTAGTGTCCTTCTCGAGAACATGAATAAACGTAATGTACTGCTTACAGGCAAGTCAACAAAAAAGAAAGACTTTGCAGCAGCAGACGAAAATTATGGTCCAGAAGCTTGCAACCATGTTGCAGATATGGATGCAAGTTTGTATGCTACAAGCTCTGCAAAATTTTTGCACGAACTAGAAGACGTTGACAGAGAAAAAATATTCCAGGAAACGGTTCTTCAATCTAACAGCGAAGTTTGGAAAGCTGAGAGGAGAAAACGAATTACAGCATCGACATTTGGCAAAATTTGCAAATTGAGAAAAACGACCTCTACTGCAAAAACAGTTGCCTCCTTGCTATATTCGACTTTCTGCGGTACTAATGCCACACGGTTCGGATTAGAAAACGAAGAAACGGCAATCAAGTTATTCGAAGAACAGTCTGGAAAATCAGAGCGAAGGAGTGGGTTAATAATTGATGAGGAACATTCGTATCTGGCATGTTCGCCAGATGGATTAATTGACGACAACGCACTAATAGAAATTAAAAGTTCGGATAAAAGTGGAAACTTGCCACTTGTCGATGCTGTTGTTCAAAAGAAGATCGATTTTTGTAAACTCGAAAATGGATTAATACACCTCAAACGAAATCACAATTATTTTTACCAAATCCAGGGCCTCTTGCATATTGCAAAACGGGAACTGTGTTATTTTCTGTTTTATACAAGGGGAGGGTTACATATAGAGGAAATTAAGAGGTACCTAATATTCTAGCTACAGTATACTTTAAGCTATTTTCAAAGTCTGCTTATGAATTATTATTTATTAAAATATATATTTCAGGGATGATACATTTTGGAAAGAAAATATGGAAAGAAGATTGTGTGATTTTTATATAAGCTCTTTACTACCTGAATTACTAGATTCTAGAAGATGTCGACAACAAGAAATAAGAGAGATTTATTGCAACTAAGAAAAAACATGTTAAAAATTCGATTACTACTATTTTTAGTCTTCGACTAATTTATGCCGAATATGCTAAATTAAAAGTTTACGATAAATAATTTCTTATTTTTTACTTCAACAACATCCACGAGAATGTGTTCTTATACCGGGCGGGAACTACATATTTCCAATTATATGTAAAAAGCTTTATGTGATCTCTATCGAACGAATTCGTTACCTAGAAACACAGTTTCATATTTCATATCAATACAGGCAACAGGCTACGTAAATTGTTATTTAATCACTCACTTGCAGTGCGTTTCTAAGTACCTAGGTGTTGAATTTTTCAAACAAAGATTTTTAGTGCAAGCAAATAATGTCCCCACCCGGTATATCAAACTTATATAGGTATCATTTTTTAATTATTGTTGTTGCTATATTTTTGTATTAAACTGACATAAATTGTTAAAATAAATAATGCGTTTGTTATTCTTGAAGGGAACAATGTCTTTAATTAATTTTTAGTCACAATTACAGCGGGTATACCGAGTAGGTACCTACTACATTTTTCATTCAATGCTACTAAGCTGCTTATTTTGACGCGATGGGATTAACAGTCGCTTTCTAATTCCTTGCACCCTTGCAGCAGGTAGAAGTTGTTTTACCCGTTAGAATCGCTCACTTAGACAATTTATGTGAATTTTTAAGATTGTTTTGAGTAAGATATCAAAAATATGCATTTAGTTGAAACCAATCTATTCATATTATATAACTGTAATCAGGTGTTACATCAACAGTGTGCATTTGGTTTTCTCATTTTTTGAGCATATAAATTGATACTGCAATTATATAAAATACACAAATTGGCTTCTATAAATAATATGAATTTTTTTTTTCAAAAACTAACGTCGCTCTGTTGATTAAATATCATTTAACATTAATATGAAATAGCGAGCGCCTGTTCAAAATCATTTTTCTGGGCTGTATCTTGCTCAACAGAATCTGATTTTATTACAAAATTTCTACAGTATGATGGGTTGCCTATCCTCTCTCCTTAGCCGCCTTAATATCTATTATTTAATCGAATTTGGGGACCCGAAAAATCAAAACAACACCGCGCCATCTTATTGATGATATAAATATAGTCTGCTTCAAGTCTGTCGGTTCCAAGATATTGGAGCTACAAAGCACCCACACCTACCGTATTCGAGCTTCGAGGGTCCAGGTGCAGCAACCGTGTCAAACTAAGGCGCTAGTTGGGTTGCGGTGCCGTTAGGGACTCAGAACACCAGGAGTTTTTATTTTATACTTATGTACAACATTTTCTTAGTTACGAATTATTTTGTATATATCTAAACACATTATACGAGTTAATTTTCTTTACATTGTGTTATTCTTCTAATTATATATTTGAGTACAACGAATCTATGGGCATACGAGCTTTACCCGAGGCAACTAGTTTGAATCTAAATGTAGTGAATTTTGGTCCAAATCAAAATAAGCATTTTAAAATTGAAATTCAAAATCCCGGTAAAAGCCAAAACGATTTCAGAATGGTTTGCATATGTTATTAATAGGAAATGCAGCAGTTTGGTGGCAATGCATAAAAGGTACAGCGGAGTCCTGGGAAAACGCTTTAGAGAAGCTGAGCCATTCGTTCGGGGCAAAGAAACATTCCAGATCTATCGCGAACTATTCACGCAGGAGCAGAAAAAAGAGTCGACCGACATCTTTGTGTCAAGTGCGCGTGCGTTGTCTCAAAAACTAAAACGGAATTGCCTGTACACGTACAATTAGATACGGTATATAGGCTGTGGAACAGGCGAATCAGAAAGAGTGCCGCGTGCAAAGTTTTAAGGAAGTTTTGGACAAAGAGCGAGTGGTCAATAACTCTTATGAAGAAGTCCGTCGTAGTGAAAGTGTAAAAACCCCCATTGACTTTAACAAAACTGTGAGCTATTCTACACGAAATTACGGGGCAGCTAGTTTCGGAAGTATAGTCACGATAAAGCGGATTGCTGGCGATTACAGGCAAAGGGCAAAGAGCAATAGTCAAGTAAAAGAGGACAGGCCGGATAACGCGGTGATGTCAAAGATTGCTTGCTACGGGTGCGACAGTCCGGGTGTAACACGCAGTAACGGCAAGAACTATAATCTGCCAAAGCTCGAGGCTTCGGTGTAAAGCGTGAATTTTTATTCTTTTGTATCGCTGTATCTGACCTTTGAAATTCGGCACCGACCGCCTACATTGTTAGGAATACGAGTCGGAGATCTAAACGGTTGTGGTTTTGCGGACACGGCAGCCAAACAAAGTGTTGCAGGTTATTCTCTTGTATAAACATTTGGTGCGATTCATGTTTATTTTACACCGAAGTTTGTTTTTATAAAGCACTTTATTTGTACAATCAAAAACTTTACACCGATGGAGTCGCAATTCAAATACAAGTTATTAGGACGAGATCTGACTGCCAACTGAATATAATTATAAAATGATAAAGCATGTACGGATGCTAGGCTGCAGGAACTGAGCTAGCATAAGATAACTAATCTACTCATTCTCAGCAAGGAGATAATTCTTATGAATGGAACAATAGTGGGCATACGCACATAACTCTTCCGCGCCTAAGCGATTTAAATATCGTGGAACTATGTTTAAATCTGACATTGTAATAAAGATGAATTAGGTTCATTGTTTTGCAAAGTAGAATTTTCAATTCGTGATTTTAATAAAGCTATCACTTTGGCTTTGAAAGAGTTGCGTTTACAGTATACTATCGGGTGTTCATAAACAGTCGTCATCTCAGTTGCTTTGAAAAACAAAATGTTATATCTTTGATTAATTCGTGCAACACAATGAAACGTCATTGAGTACTGTCATAGCGCATTTTTTCTCAATTTTAATAGACATACGTTTCTGAAGTCAAAACCTACTGGGATGACGACTGTTTATGAACACCCGTTATATTATACTACATATAAGGCTAATAATGATTAAACATACAATAATAAATGAACTAAGGCTAAAATGTAAACTTGTCATATTTGAGATGTCGTTATTCAACAACTTGTCTTTCTGGTCGGTTAACCTTAGTTGACTTTTGATCAATTCTTGGGTGTTAACAGGCGTAAGGTCGATTTTAGAAATGTTGATTATTTGAGATTCATGAATTTGCAATTTATTAATGCTTGGCAATTTTAAATTGATTTCCTTATTTGAAGACGATTTTATGCTGAATAGTAATTCTTCGTGATTGATTAGAACAGAGCAATCAGGGGTTAAGTGTATTAATTTTGTTCCCATAATTTGTTTTCTGCTCGTGGCTTCATTACATTGTATATCCAAAATAGTTTCGGTTGGTGAACTGATTAGCCATGTTGCCGTATCTATTTGCAAAGTTTTGCTTGTGGTCAAATAAAAAATGTACGGTTGACAGATCTGGTTGTCGTGAAAGGATAGTAATTGTGTTTCACACAATTTAGAATTTGGGATGCTAAAATGGTTGTCATGAGCACAAAAATAATAATTTACAGAGGTTTGTTGGCAATGGTTTATTTCGATGGGGATGCTAAAATCTGTGTTATACAACACTTTATAGGAGGGTATAATCATATGAAATTTGTTGTCCTTGGTTTGAGCGGGAAAAGGAATCAATTTTATTAATTGGTATTCAGAAAAAGGTTTTACTAATGGAATTTCAAAAATAAATGTAAAGGCTTTATCTTTTTGATATATTTTTGTTGTTATGATAGATTTATATAAATGAAGGTTTTCGTGGGTTCCAGGATAGGGGAGAGCTAGATTTTTCTTTTTCGAATTCTGAAGTTGGTCCAGGGATTTAGTTATAGTATTTAGGGATTGTACGAGTTCGTCATTGTCAATAAGGGAGATATGTAACTGTTGTTTCTGTGCGAAAGTAAAAGCGCTCTCTAATTCAATCCAGACGTTGATGAACAATTGTAATGATTGGATAGATTGGTTAATTATTGAATATGTCGACGTTTCACCTACTATTTGTTCAATGTCTGCATTGTTCAGCAAAATTGTGTTTAAATTTTCATTTAATAATTTTTGATTTTCAGAAAGAGGTCGTACGAAAGATACAGTGTCATTTAGAATTTGTGCTTGTTCTAATAGGGCGTTTTTCTGATTTTCCGAATCGCGGGTTAATTTAGATATCATGTCTTCATAATGTTGTCCATATTCTGCATTTAAATTGCCTGTGATAAATTTTACTACATTACCTAGACCGTCTATTAATCCTCGTTTTTGTCTAATGTGTATTTCAGGAAATAACTGGTTTAATAGTTGGTCGGCTTTATTTATATATTGTTTAAGGATTAACAACTGGTTATTGTGATTAATCAAGATGTCTTTTAGTTCTACAAAATGTCTGTGACCTATAGGGTAATTTCAGTTTTCCAAAAGAGCAATTGATTTTAAGAGATTGTTCCTAAGAGTTTGATAATCATTTAACATAGGTGTATAGTCAATAATTTTGATTAAAGTCCATTCAGATTCTTTCAGTAAGGCTTTACCTTTTTGTAGGGGATACAGTCCGGGGTTGTCGCTTAACGTTTTTATTATTACGTCGGTTTTGCACTTGTCCTGGAAAAGGCATGAAATCATTTGCGTGTCTCTTAAGGATAGCGTTTGTAGGAATGTTTTTTAAATCATAAGTATCGTGTCCGTGAATTTTGTCAACGGTGTAAGGTCTTATAAATTTGGGTTCTTTTTTGTTTCTGTTATTAGTTTTTATAAAGTCCATTCAGATTCTTTCAGTAAGGCTTTACCTTTTTGTAGGGGATACAGTCCGGGGTTGTCGCTTAACGTTTTTATTATTACGTCGGTTTTGCACTTGTCCTGGAAAAGGCATGAAATCATTTGCGTGTCTCTTAAGGATAGCGTTTGTAGGAATGTTTTTTAAATCATAAGTATCGTGTCCGTGAATTTTGTCAACGGTGTAAGGTCTTATAAATTTGGGTTCTTTTTTGTTTCTGTTATTAGTTTTTATAAAGTCCATTCAGATTCTTTCAGTAAGGCTTTACCTTTTTGTAGGGGATACAGTCCGGGGTTGTCGCTTAACGTTTTTATTATTACGTCGGTTTTGCACTTGTCCTGGAAAAGGCATGAAATCATTTGCGTGTCTCTTAAGGATAGCGTTTGTAGGAATGTTTTTTAAATCATAAGTATCGTGTCCGTGAATTTTGTCAACGGTGTAAGGTCTTATAAATTTGGGTTCTTTTTTGTTTCTGTTATTAGTTTTTATAAAGTCCATTCAGATTCTTTCAGTAAGGCTTTACCTTTTTGTAGGGGATACAGTCCGGGGTTGTCGCTTAACGTTTTTATTATTACGTCGGTTTTGCACTTGTCCTGGAAAAGGCATGAAATCATTTGCGTGTCTCTTAAGGATAGCGTTTGTAGGAATGTTTTTTAAATCATAAGTATCGTGTCCGTGAATTTTGTCAACGGTGTAAGGTCTTATAAATTTGGGTTCTTTTTTGTTTCTGTTATTAGTTTTTATATATACTTGGTCTCCTACTTTGAATGTTCTGATTTTTCTGAATTGGTTAATCTTTTCGTTTCGGATTTCTGTAGTAGTCACCTGTTTGTTCTGTAGAGCGTCATATAAGCATTTAATTTTTTCTTTGTGGTTAATTACGTAATTTTCGAAAAAGGATTTTTCGTAGTCTAAATCGAAAGGGTTTTGTCCATCGGTATGGCCAAATAATATTTCAAACGGTGATAATTTTAGGTTTGAGTGAATCGGATGATTGTAAGCCACAACGCAATAGGGGATTTTTTTATGTTCTGGCATTTCTCCTAAAAGTCGGTAATCTTCTATAAGTGTAGAATGAAAGCGTTCGATAGGAGAATTTGACTGGTGATGATGGGGTGTTGTGATATGGAGTTCGATTTTGTGTAATTCTAGAAAGTTAATAAATGGTTGGTTTTTGAATTCGTTGTCTGCTATTAATTTATTGGGTGCGGTATAGGTTGTGATAAAGTAAAATAATCGATCAGTTACATCGATCATATTGCTGGAGCTCAGCTGTTAGGCTTGTACAAATTTTGAAAAAGCATCTATAAATGTTAAATATTTGGTACCTTTAATTTGGAATATATCCATATGTACTGTGTGAAAAGGACGATTAAAACTTGGGGTTAAATGCAATGGTTGTTTTATTGGATTTCGATTATACTTTTGAGTTTTGCAATTTTGACAATTATTAATAAAATTCTTTATATCTGTGTTCATTCCTTTCCAAAAATAATTACGTTGCAAGTGCTCGACAGTTTCTAATATTCCTCTATGATTGGTTTTTCCAAGATGGTAATTTGCTATTAAACTTTGCCGTTCGTCCGGATTCGTTATATATCTAACTTGGGTGGTACACCTAAGAAATTTAGGTGTATTTTCATTAGTAATGGATTTTATATATTCGGAAAACTCTTGGTACAATGAATCACTGGAAAAGTGACAATAGTAATGGACTTTTGGTTCGCAATGTTCTATCAACAATTCACTGAATCTAAACTGTTTATTATTGGAATTTACGAAAACTGAGAAATGTGTGTTTCCATCAAATTTTGTAACTTGAATTTTTCTAGGGAGGTTAGCTTCAATGAACTCGATTTGTTTATTAAAGTGTTGTAAGGGTTTTTCGCTTATGTCTATTACTGGTGTTGAGCTTTCCTGTGTATGTATGGTATTTGCTAACGAACTTTCATCGTTATCTGAGGTAAGGACATCCTCGACGATGGGTATGTCAAATAAATCATCAATGTTAGGTGTTTCTGATCGGTTAGGAATTGTGCTGAAAGTAGGGTCTACTGGTTCGGGTGTATCTAATCTATTAGTGTCGTCTATAATTTCGTCAATGTCTTGGATAATCTCGTCCGTGATCGATAATGGATTAATTTGGACGCGGGTAAGGGCATCGGCTACCTTGTTAGTTTTTCCGGGTAGGTACTTTATGTTGAAATTATATTCTTCCAGTCTCAAGGTCCATCTTGTGAGTTTAGAATTTGGTTCTTTGAGGCTGCTGAGCCAAACTAGGGGTCTGTGGTCTGTGAATAGGGTAAATTTTGTTCCAAACAAATAGGGTCGGAATTGCTTGGTAGCCCAAACAATGGCTAACAATTCACGCTCTATTGTGCTATATTTTTGTTCTGTATCATTCAGCGTACGTGAGGCATAGCTGACCGGTTTTCCGTCCTGTGAAAGGACTGCACCAAGTGTGTATTTAGAAGCGTCTGTAGTTAACTCAAATGATTTAGCAAAATCTGGATATTTCAAAGCTGGCTCATTGGTTAGAAGATTTTTGCAATATTCGAAAGAGTCTATGAAGTCTTGAGTATGAATAATTTTGTTTTCCTTTTTTAGACAGTGGGTGAGGAATTTGGTAATTTTTGCAAAATCTTTAATGAATTTTCTGTAATATCCGAAAAGTCCTAGGAATGATTTTATTTCGGTCCTAGTGGTAGGCAAAGGAAATTTTTTAATGGTTTCAATTTTGGATGGATCTGGCTTAAGGCCTGAAGGAGTTATCATATGTCCTAAGTATTTGACTGTTTTTTGCAAAAATTCAGATTTATCTAGTTGGATTTTTATATTAGTTTTTCTACATTTTTTAAATACATTTTCAAGGCGGGAAATGTGTTCTTGCAATGAACTTGAAAAAACAATTATGTCATCCATATACACTAAACACTGGCTAGGAGTTAGTCCTGTCAGGGCCGTGTTTATGGCTCTCTGAAAACTTACCGAGGCGTTTTTTAAACAAAGGGCATACGTTTGAAGTGATAATGTCCTTCTTCAGTAGAGAAGGCTGTTTTATCTTTGTCCTTTTCCTCTAATTCGATCTGGTGAAATCCAGAGGCCAAATCGAGAGTTGTGAAGTAATTTGCTCTACCTAAATTATCTAACAGGGTTTCTATCCGGGGGAGAGGGAATTTATCGTCAATTGTTTGTTCGTTGAGTTTCCGGTAATCTATGACAATTCGCCATTTTTGTTTGCCGGAGGCGTCTTGTTTTTTTGGTACAATCTAAATTGGGAAGTTATAGGGTGATTCACTGGGCTAAATTATGTTTTCTTCCAACATTTTATCGATTTGTCGTTTTACTTCTTGTCGGTGTACATGTGGGTAACGATACGTTTTCGTAAAAATTGGTGTCAGTTTTTGTTCTAATATGATGTTGGGTTAGGGTAGTTGATGATAAAGGAATGTCAGGTGTATGAAATACGTCTTTATATTTTGAACAAAGGTTTGTTAACATTGTGCGTTCTTCGTCGTTTAGGTGGTCTAATCTTAAGTTTGATTTTAAATTTTGGTAAAGTACTTGTTTTTGTTTAGTTGATGATACCTGATGATTATTAATTTGGATTTCATCTTTTGCAGGTGTATAATCTTCTAAAATCAATGGTTGGGAAATTACTAAAGTTTGAGGATCGTTTGAAGTATTTATTAAGCTAGTACGAAACCAGTTGTTTTTTACTTCGACACGAAGTGTACGAAGTATTGAAATTCCCTCATATCGAAAACCACTCTGAGTCAAATATCTCTAAAATTCGAGCCAACCGACTAATGAACCCACTATATCAAATCTCCGTCTCGGCGGTGCGGATCTTTTGGTGAAGATCCCAGCCCACTAGATCAATCCCCCGTATTGGGGGGTGCCTAAACGTGCTGTGCGGGGGATGTATGTTCGTATCTGTACACGATTCCGGTCCCCAGGAACCTTCCTGAGGTCTTGGATCGTTTTCATACGATAGGTCCTCCGAAAATGAAGGCAACATCAACTTTTGAGCTATGGTCGTCGGCAAAAAAAATTTTTTTTTTGTTTTTTTTTGTTTTTTTTTAAATAAATAACTGGTGATGCTGAGTATCGAAGTATTCTTAGAAAGCACGGAAGGCCGCTTTTCTTGGGTGGGGGGTACCGTATATTTAATGATATAATAGCTGAAGGCATAGATACGTGTTCTGTAAAATGTAATTTTGATGTTAATTTGTACCCATCTTTTCCTACAGCAGGTAGTACAACAAATTTTTCCGTTCGAGGAGGTAACGCGATTACTTTTAAAGTTTTCTCTGAAGGTTTAATTTTTGAAAAGTTACATTGGTTGCGTCTCTATTCTTCCTGTCTTAATTTAGACTGATTGTAATAAAATGATAGTGTAGTTTTATCAGCTTGGATGTGCATCCACCGATAATCTATGTTTGCTGGTAGGTCGGCCAATAAATCTGTACCTATTAATCCAGAATATGTAGGATGAAAATCGAACAAATAACATAAGTGTGTACCTTCTTCTGAAAATAAATTTTGAATAGGGACATTCGCAACTTGATTATGATAAGTAGTTCCGTGGGACGTAGTGATTTCGAAAGGATGTTCAAATATCGCTTCGGGGAAATGTTTATAAACAAATTGAGGAGAAAGTATCGTACGTGAACTTCCAGTATCTATTAATAGTTTGTCATTAGTCTGTGGGATAATTATGTATGGTAGGTTAGATTTAGGATTAATTGAAAATGATTCAACCGAGGCTCTTATCGAAAATTAACGGATTCTTCAGGTTATTCATTATCTGAATCCGCATCTGGTAGCTGGAAAAAGCGTATTAAATAATTCTTGTGAATAGAAATTTTGAGGTTGATTTGATTGTTGTATATAATTATTTGGTTTAAAATTCGGATTGAAATTTTGGTTGAATGGTCGGTATTGTTGTGGTGGTCTCCTTAATTGTTGTGAGGCGGGACGTTTTTGGATTGTGCTCGTTTGCATCGGTTCAGGTTTGTGTGTGGGCTGATAATTGTGTTTAGGGGCAAAGACGTTCGTAGCAGGTTTTTGTATAGTTTGAATTCCAGAATTTCTCGGAAGTTGATTTGGATAACCAAATCTAAGCATATGACTGAAATTGGGTTTAAAATGGGGTTGATTAAAATTACTAGAATAATTTTGTTGGTTATAATTTGGTTTATGATAAGTTTGTAAATGAGGGGTTTTTTGATAGCTTTGGAAGGAAGGCATTTTTTGCATTGTGAATTTTGACTGTGCTACATTACTTGAAGAGTGACTTTTATTTATATCTTGAAAATAACGTATATCTAATTCTTCTTTTACATAGGCATAAGCCTGTTCTAATGTTTTGGGTGATCGACCTCTAGTAAAACTGCCAAGGGGTTCTAACAAACCGCTCGTGAAAACTTTCAGTGCCAAATCTTAGGATGCTTCTAATTTGTAATCTTTAACTGCTTGAAGTTCAGGACCTAAAGATATTTTTGAATTTAATATTGCCAAGAGTGATCGTTCAAATTACAAAACTGCCCTAACGCACGACAGCGAGAAGCAGTTCTGTAAAAAGCGAGTATATCCCAAGCAGAGGGAACAGTATGCCATTGCACCCCGGTATACGCTTTTCAGGTTTTTCAAGGTTTCAGGTTCCTCAGATTGTAGCATAGGAATTACTTAGGTTAAGTTACATATAGAATAGGTAGGCTCTTAGGTTAAGATAGGTTAAGTTCATTACAGGCAGGAGCAGACTAGAGTCAATTCAATTTTCAGTTAGGAACTCTCCCATATTGGAATTCAGGGGTAAGTCAAAGGTACCCTGACATCGAGCTCGATTTTGGATTGATCTCCACATACTAACATTAAGCATAGAGGCATTGTAAAGTAGAATAATAAAGATTCGATAGAGTTAACAAGGTTCACTCAAGTCTTCAAGTCACTATTCTCTGGTAATGGATGGCTGTCCGTGTCAGGGCAGGGGTATGTGGTGGGACCATCCCCCCTTTAAAAAAAAAGTGATCGTACTCTATTAAAAAAATCGATGGCTGATTCTTTAGAATTTTGTCTTAGTCTAATCATATCAATTTGAATATTCAATTCAGAGCGCTGATCTCCGAAATTATTTATGAGAACTGTTTTTAAGTCTGTCCAGGAATTATAGGTATAACCCGTGATTACTTCTAAAGCTGCACCTTTCAGTCGGTTGCGGGCAGCAGACAATGGCTATTTTTGTATCTAGAATGCGAAATGCTACTTTTGCGTTCGAGAATGGAAGTTATTTTGCCGAGCTTTAGCGAGGCAAAATACCCATTCGAGAACGCAAAAGCATTTCGCATTCGAGATGCAAACAATGATTTTTCGAAAACTGCAATAAAACTAAGTAGTATGAGAATAAAAAAAATTAAATAAGGTAACTGTCAACGTTAATTGACAACTTTATATTTCATAAACAATTAATCTTTGAACCACGGCCTGCTGAATTGTTTAACAAACGTCAAAGTGATGTATAATTTAACTCACTGCAATATCGGCACTTTCAATTTACATGTAGTAGATCATAAATTAGTCATGTTTATAACAGTTTATAATAGTATATTAGTATCTATTGAAATTTTAAATTACTTAATATAAAACTAATGTGGGTTACTTAATTAATAAAATCACAAATAAGTTCCTAAAAAATTACACATTTTTTGACATTTCTTTTATGTTCTAGAACGCAAAAAAATTTTGCGTTCTATAACATAAAAGTGTTTCGCTGTTAAGTTCCAAAAAAGAATTACTTTGCTTACTGAGAATTTAACGAAAATGTCAACATTTGATGACAGTTTTCGAAAATGGCTATTTTTGAATCTAGAATGCGAAATGTTACTTTGGCGTTCAAGAATGGAAGTTATTTTGCCGAGCTTTAGCGAGGCAAAATACCCATTTGAGAACGCAAAAGTATTTCGCATTCGAGATGCAAACAATGATTTTTCGAAAACTGCAATAAAACTAGTATAAGAATAAAAAAAATTAAATAAGGTAACTGTCAACGTTAATTGACAATTTTATATTTCATAAACAATTAATTTATGTTTGAACCACGGCATGCTGAATTGTTTGACAAACGTCAAAGTGACGTATAAATTTAACTAACCGCAGTATCGGCACCTTCAATTTACATGTAGTACAACATAAATTAGTCATGTTTATAATAGTTTATAATAGTTATTAGTATCTATTGAAATTTTAAATTACTTAATAAAAAACTAATGTAGGTTACTTAATTAATAAAATCACAAATAAGTTTCTAAAAAATGACAATTTTCTTGACCTTTCTTTTATGTTCTAGAACGCTATAGTATATTGTATGTTAAGAGCTGAAAGTGCATTCTTGCCGCTTGCGCATGAATATTGCTGGTTGAGACGAAGTCGAAACCAGCAATCATGCAAAAGCGGCAAGCGCACTTTGAGCTCGAAATATACATACTATTTTTTCGACGACTGAGCATATTATTAAAGAAAATTATCAAATTTCATTTTATCGCAAAAATTAATTGACAATCAAGTTAACATTACTTGCGCAGTCTATGACATGTGACGCGATTATTTCCACAAATGACGGGCGTTGTCAAGGAAACATTCGGACGTGGCTAGCTATTTTGTTCACGCGGAAACCCAAAACGCTCGGCGGGCGGCAAAAAGATGAAAACGCACGCTCAGCGGCAAATGTCAACTTTCTGTTGTCAAATGACAGTGAGAAAAATCTACTTTCGATGTCAGTCGTCGAAAAAAGAATTTTGCATTCTAGAACATAAAAGTATTTCGCAGTTAAGTGACAAAAAAGAATCACTTTGTTTACTGAGAATTTAACGAAAATGTCAACATTTGATGATAGTTTTCTAAAAAAGCAATTTATTTATGTAAGCATTAGCATTTTGAGTTTGCCAAAATTGAGTAAGGACATCTTCAACGGCGCGAATGTATTCTCTTAATTCCGCAGGATTGCCATAATATGTAGGAATTTCATTCAAAATGCTCATATGGAAGCCTGGTGGGTACCCATTGAGGGGTGGAGGTTGAGGCACTTGATTCTGTTGGTCTTGTTGCATTATTAGGCGAGGGGGTGTTAAACTAATTTGACTTCTAATTATTGTCTGTTCGAAAATGTCTAATTGTTCTCATTCACTATTAGATGACGTGTTCGTACTGATCATTAACTTTTATTTAAGATTTATTATTATGTTAGTACGTTTATTTAATACTAAAGGATAATTTTTCCTAATTCAGGGAAACCTACGCATGGATGCAAAGTCGGTTGGCGATTATTAAGTATACCTAACGTATACGCCAGAACCTTATTTCGTTTGCAACCATCTGATCTTAAAAGTAACTTATAAAATATAGTTTTACGTTAGTATAGAATTATTTTTATATTTAATCACTTAAAAACTTTCTTGCAATTATTTAAATTAAATTCACTTACAACTTCATGTTGTGTTGACTTGGTGATCCCAATAATCTGGTGTTCGATGAACTGCCAAGTCTTGATCCCGAAGATCTGGTGTCGGCGACGGACTGCAATTGGGCTGGAAACAGCGGTGCCTTGACTTGGGACGATGCTTGTTCCTCTTGCTCGGCGTTGTTGATTCTCAGCTGTGGCTCTTCGGTGTTTGATTGTTGAAACACTTCGGCTCCACTGGGTTGTAGGCTCGGCAATTACGAGTTAAAACTCAAAGAGCAAAATTTTAATTTTGATTTTTGAAAATTTCAATTAAGCCCTTTTGCCAAGTATCTGCACTACTGCGCCATTCATGTTTATTTTACATCGAAGTTTGTTTTTAAAAAGCACTTTATTTGTACAATCAAAAACTTTACATCGATGGAGTCGCAATTCAAATACAAGTTATTAGGACGAGATCTGACTGCCAACTGAATATAATTATAAAATGATAAAGCATGTACGGATGCCGCGCTGCAGGAACTGAGCCAGCATAAGATAACTAATCTACTCATTCTCAGCAAGGAGATAATTCTTATGAATGGAACAATAGTGGGCATACGCACATAACTTGCGACTCGGGTTTAACTTTGGAAAAACCGATTTAAGCTTGGCGCTTGCTGATGGTCGACCCCGGGTGGAATCTGTGCTTATCACCCGGCTAAATGTGGGATTAGAGAACAGAGTGGATCCAACAACGTTTATCATCTTTCCGGGAGCAGAGAAAAGTTCGACACTTTTTGGTGTGGATTTATTGGAATCCGGGGCTGGTGTTGGACATGCAGCTTGGCGTCTCTCTTTTGCAGACAATCCGAAGATGACGTATGAGTTCATGGAAGGAAATCAGCTAACGCGAATTGTTAAATTCTTTAATTTAAGGCTAGACGAAAGGCCTTTATAGACTAAACAGCAGCGTCAACGGGTCGACGCCCTCACCGACAAGTATAACGACATCTTCGCTACAGGGGGATGCCCGATGCCAGGGGTGGCGAACCTTTATTCATCTACGTGCTATTTTTTCTAAAGAAATGTTTAATGAGGCCATGACGTGCCATCAAACAATCTTGACTTAGTGATTAATGAAGAAAATATAAAACTAAATACTATCAGTTTAACACTTTATTTGCAAAAAAATATATATTTTGTACAGCAATAGTAACGTTATGTTTATTTAAATGAATGAAAAAATTAGTGCGACTTCTGGTGTTGCAAATTAGATCCTAAATAACTTATATTAGCTTCATACTTTGTTACTTTTAGCAGATTGCAAACTGAACTGGAGTCATCTGACAAACGGCTTCTAAGCTTCTTTCATGTTATTCATTTCTGAAAATAATGACTCGTAATCATAGGTAGATGAAAATGTTGTTAATATAACAAAAGCCAGCTTCTTCAGACAGCTAAATGTGTCTGGAATTAAATTCTACGTTTTCATAATTTTGATATTGGCATTTTTACTCATATTACCTGAAACAGATAGTCTTTCTATTTCATTTCATTGCAACTCTTTCCTTGTTTCGATACATTTTTGAATCCATATTGAACTAGACTGGAAATCAATCAGCTGCATTTCAGTTTCTCCAATTTCCAACCAATCAAATTTGGCCAAGTTCAGTTTAACAAGTGAAGTCACATCAGGATACATAATAAACTTCAGTGTTTCTGATAATTCCTTGAACTGAGAAAATCTCGATGACAATTCTTTGATTGAAGAATTAATTACCGTATTAAACCCTTCAGTGACTTTTGCTTCGTCTGGTTTTTCGTGTAAATCCAAATCTCTGGTGATTTTTTTCAAGTTTGGGAAAAACTTGCAGTTTAGCCTCGAAAGCACGAATGAGATCTATCATCTATAATATAATTTTCCTTAATGTGTGTTTGTCTGCTGTGGCACAAAATCACGTTCCGGCTTCGCAGATGTTTATATTTGTTTAGGTTTTGTTTTGCTTATCTTAGCGGTCGCCTCGCAGCTTGACCTTCGGCGTATCCTATTTCACACGTACGCCACATGTGCGCGTAGCGCGCCGTTTGCTTGTAACACAATAATTTTTTTATTTGCGCCTTGAAGCTTCATGTTCAACTCTTTGTTAAATATAAATTGTTTCGATTAGGTACCTAAATTCCTTAATTAATGCCGTGCCCAAATTATTTTGTCACGTGCCATCAGTGGCACGCGTGCCATTGGTTCGCCACCCCTGCCCTATGCCATAATCGGAGCATCGCATTGATACTGGCAACCAAGCACCCGTTGTAGTGCCGCCGTATAGGCTGCACGCCGGCAGGAAAAAAGGAAATCCGCCGGGTCGATTTCGAGAAGATGGTACAGCACGGGATAACTGAAGAATGCGAATCACCATGGGCTTCGAACGTGATACTGGTGCCGAAAAGTTCATGAAAGATGAACACAAAACTGCAAAAAGTTGTCTTGTGCAGCGTAGTTTTCTTGTAAGGCGTGGTTAGTGTTATCTCCAAAAGCAAATTATAAGGAACTATAAAGAAAACTTAAATAAATACATTTAAAATAAAAATTATTGACTAATCTGTTTTAATTATTCGTATTTCGCTTTGAAATGGTGTTAAAAGATAAGAAATTTATTAAAATTAAACATGACAATAATGCATATTTATGCTGACCTGATATGAACAAAAAATAAAAATGGAAACAAATATTCAAAATTCTTAATGTAAAATTTTGACTTTCAGTAGTGACATTAGATATATTCCAGAATGTAATTTCACTTGCGTCTGATTTGCTCCAACCATTTGTCTTTGTACCATGGAGTACGCGGCATATGAATAAGTACACATGATATGGGTTTTATTAACCTGTCAAGGATATTTTAACTGCAAGAGTGTTCGCATGTGATTAATATACAAAGGTATGGTCGCTAGTCCAACTTCTTATGAAGTGGCGAACCCAAAGGAGTCCATTTGGTGGGTTGCAAAGTACCATATTTCCTAGGTAACTCCATACTTCGGAGACCTGGAGGCGGTGCCACAGCAACCGACCAGGCGAAGAAGTCGCCCAAGGAAAACAACTGCTAGGTCACCTACGAACACGTTAGGCTTTCTGTGTTAATGTAACGCCGAAAAACTTCAGACGGTACTGCCTACATTCAAAATAACACTGGAGGCAAAATGGTTTCGAGTTTAGGCAATCTGAATTGGCGGGTTCAGACATCGCTCGGCCAATACTGATACGGACCAATTTTGAGCTTAGGCCGACGCATATACACAACGCTAACAGTCTGACTATACATTATACCTGTGTTGGTTCTAATGTCATTGTCAGTTTAAAATTCCAAATATTTTATTAGTTTTATCTTCATCAGTGTTGTTATAGACTCTGAACCAAATTAATTTTAGTATCGTTAAGAGCTTCATTACCGCACTCTGTTTGTATAAAGAAATACGTTGAACCAGAATTTATTGATGAAGATAAAATATTGAACAACTCACGTTTTGCTTATGGCAGTTAACGAGACTCGTTTGATTGCCGCAAAACTCGGCTCACCGCCTCGTTTTTGGCAAACAAACTCGTGTCGTTAAGATGCTCATACTCAAACTTGTATCGTTAATATCTATAACAGAACTTTTTCTAGTTTATGCTGATTTTTAATATTATGTGCTCAAAAGATCACTCTGAAGGGTTTCAGTAATAAATGGATTACTATTCGATTTCATTTTGATTCCAAAGTTACATTGAAATTTCGGTTATAGCCAGACTGTGGATACAATAAAGCGTCTATAATGTAGACTAGAGTAGCTATGTAACCAGCAGTGTTTATACCATTCGGGGGATTTTTCGGGAAACAAGTTAGATATCGATTGTATTAACGCTAAGCTAGCTAGTTTTTGGATAGTAAACAATGCTTCAGATGAAAGTACGCCATCTTGACACGCGGAAGAGTACGTAATTTTTTAGTTGGAAACAATGGACTTGCTTCCAGAATTCGACCGAGTTAAAACGTGCGACCGCGAACCCCCAGCGGCAGAGCTTTGTGCGTATTTGTGATGAGTCGATATTAGTGCTATAATATACGTAGGAGATTATCGTTTCTACGTGTATCTCGAAGCCACAAGCTCTTTTACATACAGGATCATGTATTTAAGAGAGCCCTTATATTTCAAGTACACCCGTGAGACGCGCAGTGCTTCTTGTTTTACGAATTTTCCATGACTCTAAGCAGTATCACTTACATATTTTTGGTATCGAATATTGTGGACAATTTACTTTATCTTACAGTAGCACCTATTACCATACATTATACAACTGTTTTCAGTGACTAAAATGAAGCTTTACTCACTAGTGAGTATAAAAATCTTTGAAAACAGTTGTATAAGGTATTTTATACTCACTGGTGAAAAAAACTTCATTTTAGTCACTGAAAACAGTTGTATAATGTATGGTAATAGGTGCTACTGTAACTATATCTATTGTCTGTTTTGCGACATATTCTGACGGCTCAAACTGTTTGGGCATACGAATTGCTACTGTAAGATAAAACGTCGTATATCACACGTGAGCGAAATGCCATTATAAGCTCGTGAGAAATTGTATCGCTCGTGCTAGGGCACTCGCGATTCAAAATTTTCACTCGCAAATAATGATGCATTTCTCTTCCATTTTGCGTATTGTGTCGTGTTTTGCTCATGCAAACTTCTGCTACCTCGGTACCTACCTATTTCAGACGACATTCTAGAGTTGCGCTATCCAGGCAGCTTTATAATTTATTGCTTAGCTATTAGGTGTTGAGGGCACGCTATGTTACGTATGTAGTGAATTTTTTGCGACGTGATTGCGTCAAAATCGAGCGCTGCGCTAAGAGCTAAATGCACGTACCCCGGTTGTGCTTTGTTAATCTAGCGCCGGCGCCGTGATATGTTTTCTCACCGCCAATGAGCAATGCAGGCGAGTAAGATTTGAAAGTGTTTAACAACTAGTTTAACGTCTGATTTCGTCTATATTTTGTTTACATTGTGTGTGGAGAAATTCTGGGCTGCAAGCGCAGTCATAGGTAACTGCAACGCCAGCATTTCGTTACAGGTTTGAAGGGACCCATTTTATGCTTGAAAAAATGAATACGCGCTTTAATAATTTATAGCTGTGTTTCGGAGAGACGAACAGCTGATCATTGTTCTTTTTTTGGCGAATACCCGTTGTTTGTTTTGACATTGTTGCCGTGGTAAGAACGGACGCAATAATAGCCGTTCATTTATTCTACTATTTATAGCTATTGGCGAACAGTTGATCATTGCTATTGTCTAACAAATTGTCACATACTTGCGTTAGAATTACTGAAACTTACTTTACCATTTGTAGTGGCATTTCTCTTGTCAAATAAGCACATTGTTACAGTTAGCGTTTGGCTTTGATTGACTAAGGTTCTAATTAGTGTAAGAAACTACTTGAGTAGGTACTTCAATTGAAGGAAAAAAAATGTTTGTCGAGTAAACAATCTTAGATCATTGCACCTTTGCGAAGAAAGTTGCTTGCGTAGCCTTTGTGTGTTTTGTTTTATCTAGGTATTTGTTTAGCAAATCACATAAATATTTTCTCCCACCAATAGCCCTCTTGCAGTAGTTGCTTACAATTGTACACCTCGTTCATGTCTGTATAGCCAAACTGTAGGGAGCTGGTGACTATCACCCGAACGCTGAGCTAGTCGTAAGCCAACCGGAGGGTATTTATGTTTTTGAATCTGCAACACCGGTTTAGACTATAACGTGGCTGAAGTAGATACTTATCATTAACTGCTTAACTTAAACTTTTTGCAATATGCGCAGTATCTAATACAAATTGCAGGGCTACATATATTTTGTTTAGTTTGTTATCCAATATAATTGGAGTGGCGAAAGTGCTATGTCAATGTTTTCAACCAGTTTTAAATTTTTATTAAATATCTATAATATAATTTTTCTTAATGTGTGCCCGTGTGTCCGTGGCACAAAATAAAATCTCACGTTCCGGCTTCACAGATGTTTGTATTTGTTTAGGTTTTGTTTTTCTTATCTGAGCGCTCGATCGGAGCGTGACCTTTCGCGTATCCTATTTCACGTGCGCGTAGCGCGCCGTTTGCTTGTGTAATATAATTAATGCTTTTAAGTAGAATTTATAAAAAGTTTTTTTATCCATCTGTTTAAGTATGTCTTTACCACTGGCGTATTGCTGAAAGTGTTAAAAATAACTCTTATTTTCTTTATACATTTAGATATAATATGCAAAGTAAAAATATATTTAATTCATTTAGTATAAACAAAGGAAAGTATATGATTTAGTTCAATATTGTAGTCATTATCAACTGTTGTTGAAAAGATACAAAAAGCAATATTAAGGAACTGGCCACTCAGTAGGGCTATGCTACATTGCTATTCACCAATAAATAAACAATTGATAAATTAGACCTTATGATTATTATTTATAACCTACAAAACACTTATAGCGTGCTTACATTTTAATTTTTAGTATACTGTAGACAAAAAAAATGAATAAGGGCGCAGCTATTAAATTAATTTGCATGTTAAAGCTTTGAATTAGTCGGTAACTGGTTTTGACAGCAAAAGTGATACAAAAATGGAAATAAAGCAAAGGCAGTTTCTCTGAATCCTTTCCGGTCATATTGGATTTACACTGACCTATCTCAGTGTGACATCTGGTCGTAATTAATCTAAGTAAGTACTAAACGTTACATTGGAAGTCTCGTGCTTCTCCTACTGGTTTTAATACACATAATTGCTTACGTAATATCAAAGAATTAAAATAAAATAAATTATAAGGCCGGATAAAAGTTCACCAAAACATAGGCTCCTCTTTGGAATCTTTTACTATCACTCTGTCGTTTTCACCTTTCAACTCGAAATGTATTGCAAAATTATGAACTAAGGCTAAGCTATATTAAACTTATCTAAATGTTAATTCTAATATTAATATAAATTATTACATACATAAAGTACTTAGTAAAACTAACGGAAAGGTGCAGCGGCTGCAAATCTAAAAGTATTTATCACAAGTGCGCTTTGAATAATTCAATCTTCACAGAAGCAGCCATCAGCTGAGTTGGCAAGGATCCAATCGAGGTATCTCGTCACTCTTGTGTAAACACCTGGGTATCCTGGACGGGCGCATCCATTTCCCCAAGACACAATTCCTGTAAGTTGCATATTGCCAAAGAAATTGTCATAACTTCTAAACATACAATAAAATTGCCCACAAAAAATAAAAGCAGGATACGTAATCATAGTCTAATATAATTCGCCGTGCAAAACTTAAAACCTAATTGTTTGTATTTTTAGATGAAATAAATCACATTCTTGTTTAGCATCCCTGGTCAAATCTGTGTGAAATATTTTTAGACTGTCTTCCGTTTTACTACCAAGATTTTTCATGTATTCTAGTTGCTTTGGTTACTTTCAGCTTTATTTTAATTATTACTGTATAGTCTGTTCAGTAAACATAAAAACACAAAGTGACCTTTGATTTCCAAAATTTCATGAGTGTACTTCCAGAATTTATCTATGTCTAGGAATGTATTTACAAAAAGTTACTAATACAAATAGGTTAAGGGTGTGACATTTACTACCCATCTGTCATAAATGTTGTAATTAACTACTTTTAAGGGAATTATACAAGTACTGTGTTGGATACTATTGACGTAGCGGTTATTAATAGGTATTTTTATTACATTTTATAAAACTTCGGATAAGAATTTCTAGAAAATATCTACTTTGACACTGACAATCAGAAATATTAATTGTCATTTTTAAATTAAAATCTGCCTGTACACAGGTGTGGAAACCTTTGCAAAACAAAATACAGTATCCCTAGTACAAAAATTATATGCACATGCTAACTTAAAAAAAAATTAAATGTTTTTGTGTTTACTGAATGCCCTATAGTGTAACAAATCCTATTGACAAAACTCGTATAATATACGTAAAGTACGTTTTTTTTCTATAATAACTGTCAAAGTGTTACAATGTTGGTAGATAGGTGATTAAAACGCTAGGAAATTTTTGTACCTTGTGTTGGTAGAACTTTTTAAAAATTATGGTTGTGTCAATTTTGAATGTCTTTTAAGTTTCTTAATTTGAACTCTTGACAAATTCCTTTTTTTTTAACATGGAATCATCATCATCGATAAAATCGGATAAAAAAAGAAAACTAAGAAATATTTTAACTGCAAAAATGAAGCAAGCGATATTAAATTATGACATATCTGTCAAAATGACAATAATTTTTTTAGTGGAAGAAAAGAACTAAAAATCTATGTACCAACATTATTAAAACTAGGGACCCTGCAGGAATGCAACTTATCCCCTAGAAAGTTGACCTTGAAAATTATTATAGAAAAAAAATGTACTTTATGTAAAAATTAATTAGAAGAATTAGAACGATTTCAATCCGTAACCTTAAGATCAGATTAAAATTGGAAAAAAAGCTGGAACCCGACGATTTTTAATTTTATTTACTCATTTCTTCAAATAAATTTTGTAGATACAGGGTGACCCGCGTAGGAGGTATGACGTCATCGACGTTTTTTTAAAATGGCAACCCTCTTTTTTATTACGAAATTTGAAAGAACGCTTTTTTTACTTTTACTAAAATTGCAAAATACTAAATTTAATTGCAATGATAACTTCAAAAACAACTAAATTAAATATACCAATTGTGCACTGTTGTCTACCTGACAGTAGCCAAGACGACCGACATGTTTTCTATTAATCGCTGTCATTGATAAAAAAATAAAATTATACTTCGTAAAATTAAATTTAGTATTTTGTAATTCTAAATTGTTTTTCTTAAATTTTGGTCATGTGACCTCTCCGCAAAAATCAGCTTAACGTAAGTAAAAAATTGCGTTCTTTCAAATTCCGCAATAAAAAAAGGGGTTGCCATTTAAAAAAATATCGATGACGTCATACCTGCTACGCGGGTCACCCTGTATGTATAGATTTTATTTGAAAAAATTCCCAAATAAAAACAAAAATCGAGGGGTCCCAGCGCTTTTTCCAAAAGTAGTTCTTTGAATTTTTAACGAACTTTACTACTTTACGAAAGCACTGTATAGAGACTTTATAATAAATTACAACTTGAATGTAAAAAATAATAAGGTTTACGAAGTTGGCAATAAATATTTTAGAAAATCTTCAAATAAATAACGTAAGTCTTGAAAAGATACTCTTAAATGTCATGTGTGTTGCCTACCTTAGAATATTGAAAAACACGCTGCATTTGACAGCCAAAGCAATGAACATTAACCTGAAATGGGTTAGCAATGTTTATCAATTTTTATTGGTTATTAATATATTCGTGTAACTACTAGCAACCAGTGAGACAAATGTCTCATTTAATAAAACAAAAAAGACCGTTTTTCAAATAGAACGCGTATTAAATAAAAACAATAATATTTTTTAAAATCATGTGATTGAAATTCGGTTCCTGACCTGACATGACCATTCCAAACATATAACTTTAATAACTTTTTTCTCTATCTCGTACGGTTTGGCTGCTGAAACAGCGTCCCGGACACACAAAACAGCGTCCCAGACAAGCCTATTATATATATGGATTATTTGTTTTTTTCACTTATTTATTTATTTAAAAAAAGGAAATTTCGTAAACGGCAACTGGTATCCTCAAAGGTGTAATGTTTTATAGTGGGTAGGGAATCTTTTGAATTTTTATTTAATATAAATAAAAAGTAAAAGTTACCTATTAATTCATAATTTTTGTCTGGCTTCACTGCTATAAAAGGTCCTCCACTGTCGCCCTGAAAAATTGTTACCAATTAAGTTGGCTGTCGAACAATGTCACTGAAGAGTTTTAAACATGTCCAAACAGTACCTGGCAAGAATCCTTTCCACCCGTAGCAGGATATCCAGCGCACATCATGTTGTCCGAAATCATTTTTGACGAGTAGTTGGTGTTCCTGCACTCGTCGTTGCTAATAACCGGAACCTCCACCTCTTGCAAGAGGCAGGAGGGCTTCCCGTCCTCCTTGAGCGTGCCCCATCCCGCTGCTATGCCCCTGGTGCCCACATATAGGTTATCTGAAGTCACATTAGACACGGGTCATCCCACTGCTTACTTGTACATTCCATAAAAAGCTAAATTTATAAACGCTACTCGCCTTTTCCTTTGGGCAAACAAATGGGTTTTATGGCATCCGTAATGGGCACTCTGTCGTTCAGCCGAAGCAGAGCGATGTCGTTGTCAAAATTCAAGAAACTGAAAGCGCCGGCGATGGCTCGCAGCACGAACCTCGACTCTGGTCTCTTGCGGTCGCTGCAGCGGTCGTGCTCTCCAAACGTCACCTTGATCATGAACCACATGAACCTGGAACGGCAGGTTTGTTTTTAGAAAGGCTTGTATATGTGTGTTATCCATAATATTTCAATAATTATTTTCTAGAAAATCCTGCACGGTAAAATAAAGCGTGAGAAATAAAACTTGAAAAAACAACTAAAGATTTTATATTCATGTATTACCTACTTAAAAACAAGTAGGTAATTGTATTTATCTACGACAGTGTGTAACATTGCCTTTTAGTTGGCAGTTTTAAGTTTGTAAAACGACTGTTTAATAACATGTTTTCATTAGTTTACGTCGTCAGTAGTAAGGTGTTTAAAAGATTTCATTAGGTACGTTGTCAGTAGCAACGAGTTTTAAAATTTTTAAATCAGACAAAATTACGACCGGTTGCTGGTAATTCTAATTTACATTAATTTTTTTTTTATATTTACCGTGATTTCTAGATTCTATCGTAGATAAAATATTGTAGGATACACATGCGTAAAGCATCGTTAGTCACTCGCGGGGCGTAAAACGCTCGCTCAATCGCGTTTTAACTCTACCCCACTCGTGACTAAAGAGTAGCTTTACGCACTTGTATCGTAAATTACTATTAATTCACCGCTGCACCTAGATGTTTTTGAATAAAACGCTACTGTGCATGTCCATCTGCCCAAAATACATTCTGACCAGTCAAACAACGCCACATGTATGGCTCTACTCTCAATATACAGGTACGCTAATACCATTTATTATAGTTGTGATCATATGGCAACATTGCCAGATGTATGTAATAAATGCAAAGTTTGAAAATAAAGAGTTTGAAATTATTATAACCATACGCTCGCAATATCCTGACAGGATTAGGACAATACTAAGGCAAAAGTGCTACTACCGCCAGAGAAAATGTATAAGATAATGCTTGTCTTGGCATTTACAAAAGTTTTCAAACATACTAAGCAGTTAAAGAGAAAATGGTTCATCATCATCAAACTGACAAAACTACAAACATTGTGGTGATACCGAAAGACATAAGTTGAACTTAAATAAAATAAAATAGAATTTTTTCATTATTGGATTTATAAGTGGGACTACTATCTTGCAAAAAATTAAGAAATTACATAATTTAGTTTGAAAACAGCTTTGCCGTGTAAACTGCGTCTGTTCCTGTGCGAATCCAACTTTTTAATAGACGTTAATAGTATTTGGATTTTGAGGTTATAAATCATGACTACGCCTGTGTTGTTAGCAGGAGCGGCCTACTATGAGGAGCCAAGGAGCCTTGGCTCGACCATAACAAACCAATCATGCAAGATTTTTTAATATTCTGTAAGAAACGACTTTTTGTTCTTATTTTCCACCATTTTTCTCATTTTAAAGCTTAAACAAAGCACGAGTATCTTTTATTTCATGAATATAAGCTGTACGATAGCACTTTCTTGCTTTTACGGGCGCATTGGAGTCGAATTCAAACAGCTCAGCTTTTTCCAGTTTATAGACTGCAGCGGGGGGAGAGCAGCAACGAAGGTAGGTCCAAAGATACTTCGGATTAAATATGAGCCACCTCAGCTTAGACTTACTCGAGCAGTATGCCCCTCCGGCTACGACAGCGCTCTCGTCCAGTTTCTGGTTACCAATGCTTACAACTTTTGCACGTAAGGTGACTGTGTAATGCAGCATACAGGATGCATGTTACATTAAGTTTAAATGTTAATATCCAGATAGCCAATGGATTACAATCATGTGATATAACAGCTGTATGTATGACTGGTCGAGTAGTAAAGGCAACCCGTGCGGGTATAGTAATGAAAATAATAAATAACTTGAATTCAGAATTTTCGAGAAAGATTCACGTTAACGGGTAAATTCCACTTAATTGTGAGAGAATAATAATTGCCAGTTTCATCAGTAGTAGTAATACAGTATTCTCTACGATCAAATGTGATTTCAAGTCACAATCAGTATGAAAATATATAATTCAAGGTTATTGGAATTAATTTATAGTACATAGTATATTCTATTGAAAATACTAGAATACTACAAAGATTCAAACAATAGAGTTTCAAAGAGCTAGAACGAGCTTAGGAGTTGGTCGGGAACAACTAAGATGGGTTTACCGACTAGAATTTATACAGTTAGAAGCTGAAGTAGGCAGTTCAGGTACAGAAAATAAACGTCAGAAGGTTAGTGATAATTTCTTACAAAATAATAAGAAATTAGAAAGTGAGTAGGGTGCCACAATTATTAAAACTATTGTAATTATATTTATGAAATAATTATAGAAGATTAATATTTTTTCTAAATTTAAATAGTGATTTGCGTACTCAACGTTTTCGGCAATTATATTTTGAAATTTACACATTTTGAAGATAGGATAACATTAGAATTTTACATTGAATTTAATCAAAGTGCGAAAAAGTTTAGCAATTGATAAAATTACTTTTTGACAACCAGCATTTTATGCTGTAATGTCGGATCAAACTGTTATTTGCTGCTAACAAACTGAACATACAAATCAAGTTTATGAAGTACCTGAATTTTGATTAATAAAATCAAATGATTAATATATTTAGCAAGAAATTCAGTCATTAAATATATAAAGGAAGTTGTTAGTTGAAGACCAGCTCATTCAGCTGAGAGTTTGGAGTATCATTGCTCATAAAACTGACTAGTCGTGGCATAAACAATATTAAATACATGACATAATTTTAAATGTTAAACTGATTTGCGAAATACGTCAATTTCTACCGATCTTATTAAGGAATAGGGTAGGTATATAAATGTACTTATGCAAATGATAGTATTTCTTTATAGCAAGTATTAAAAATGTATATTTCATAATACTACAAGTGTAGTTAATAAATATTACATTTAACTCTTAACGTGGAATTTGTTATATAACATTTAGTCACACAACGTGGCCAAAACGGGGGTTAGGTATATTACAATTGGCACAGCAAGTGGGGCTCGAGATAGGATATATATTACAACTGATGAAGAAATACCTTGCGTATGCCTGAACCGTGTGAAATTCCGACAGAAGGGACGTTGTAATTTTTTCGAAATAATTACGGTTACTTAAATAACTATGCTATAGTTCTTCTAAAGAAATTTCCATGCACGTCATGACGTCATATTTGTGCGGTGTTGCAGGTATTTTAGTAGAATTTTAACAGTTTGCAAATCCATGTATTGCCAAAGGCGATCTATAGTGCAATTTTGGAATATCCATGTCTCATTCTAAACACAAACTGATACAATGCTTCTCAGTTTATATGCTGATAAGACTTAAATAGACGTAAAAATTTCTTCTTTCAGTTGTTCTCATAAAGTATAAATGGCAACATGTTGCTCTAAAAACAATAGTATTTAAATATGACAATATATATCTAATAATAGGTTTAACTAAGTTAGATTGAGAGCATTTAACCTTATTTAAAAAAAAATAGTTTTCAGTAAATCTATCAACAAACGCAATCTTTTTTGATAAAACTTCCATAATCTGAAAATTCCCATTCTCTTTTAGCAGAAAGATTCGCGAAGCCATTGAGATTTAAAAACACCCTAACAATCTCAATCGGGACGAAGGCTTTTCCCTGCCTCCTCTGGGTAAAGTGCTAATTCCTAAGCCCCGCCCACGGCCACTGAACCGCGACGGCATTTGCTGAACCGCGACGGCACTTGTCTATAAATTCTCGCTTTTCTCCTTTCAATCGTTAGTTGAGTTTCGCCTCTGACGTGGTTCACACGTTGAGTTACCGTGCTGTTCTATCCCTTCCCTTGCAAAGAGTTTCGCCTCTGGCGTGGTTAACACGTTGAGTTACCGTGCTTCTTTTCCTCTTGATGAAGCCCGTTACGAAAGTGGGGGAAACGTTGAGTTTTTCGACCTCAATAATGACAAGGTCCAATCCCGGAATTCGTATGTTACTTAATGACAATGGCCGTGAAAGCCTCCGAAATCATCACAGAAAACTAATATTGCCTTTTTCTAATAAAAATCACATTTGCTTAAAATATTTACTTGAATATCTTCTAGAAAGATGTATCCGCTGCTATAATTTTAATTGGTCAAGAAACGTCAAATTCTGGATTTTCATTGGTCACTGGTTTCATTAAGTGTGTAAGTTAATTTTTGACGATAATTTGTAATACATAGGTAGATAATCTATTTTCCTCTTATCGCTTTATCCACGGCAAGAATTTATACTGAAGAAAAATTAAGATCAAAATACTCGTCCTGTTATTTCTTTTTGTTAAACATTCAAAGTTGATTTGGGTACATTGTTTTCTTCTGTCATAGAAATTTCTAACCCAAAATACTTCAAATGTAAAATATTTTTATACCAGGTGAATCATGTTATAAATTCTTAGCCAACTTTGGTCTAAATAAAGATGAAACAGACTATATATATGATCTACTTTGTAATACTTATAATTTACTGGTAAATTGTCGCACATCTTGAAATAATATACGTCAAACACGCATGCACTGTGTATCTCAAACAGTGTAGATGCACGTTTTCTTTGGCCGAATTACACATTTAAACGAAAAATTAAAGAGAATTACTCGATTCACTTCATCATCCTTTGTCTGTGAGAAGGTGGTAATGCTATTTAAGTTCGGTTGGTTCTATCATCAAAATTCTCGAGCCGCCACTGGTTGCCAGTTTTAATACATAACATAAAACACAACCTTGAGGATATTATAAGTTACAACTATACAATTTTGCAGAGCTATATCAGTCGAACTAACAATTAATAAATAAAAAATAATGAGGTATTAAAAGCATGCGTTCAGAAATATTTTGGCTACGGGCCTGCTCAGTGTTGCACGTCGTAGTCTAAAAATAGTCGCCAGGGTTGTACTGCAGAAAAATGGAACTCGAGGCAATCCGGGTCGAGCCTCTTTGTTTCCGACCGCTGCCTAAAAGGTTAAACGTCTCTTTTATTTGCAATTTATGCAGCAGGAGCCATAAACTGTAGTAGCGCAAAACAAATCGCTCTGCTTTGGAGTTGGTGGAACTGGTCTAAGCAACTTTTTGAGCAAATTGTTTGGTAAAAGCTATTATTACGTGTAGATCATCAGCCGCTGTTTTGTGTTGCTCGTTCATTTCTGTGAGGACGTTAACATCTGGAGGAATCGTTCACATCGTGCCTGCCAATGTAGAACCTTTTAAGCCAATTTGTTGTTATGACTTTTACATTTTTAATGCTAGCGATAAATCATGATTAATGTCGATTTAAGAGTAAATTAGCAAATACACGTTGGACACGAATACAATATTAGGCTATTGAATTAATCTTCAGGCTATGGTGTGAAAATTACAAGAAAGAAATTGAATCGAATATTTTCAAGAATGTAAATTCAATTTCTAGAATGAGTGATTTTTCCTGCAAAATTTAACGGCGAATTAAAAAACATCTATCCAGAAAAAATGCAGGGGTGAACGTAGTTCATTTGTTTAAAGCGATTTACTTTTAAGAATTTAAGTCACTGGATTGCACCACTTAACTCAGTTGACTAGACATTTTCAAGTGCACCTAATCTCAATGTAATATGTTCTAGTTTTGGAAAAATCTTCAGTAAGCAAGAACATTTTATGAAGCCTGTATCATTAAAAATATTAAAATACGCTTTGTATAGTAAACGTATTATAATAGATATAACTTATAGTCCAGTCAGTAGGGGTTTTTGCCCTACAAAAGGTGGAGTAGAAAGGATTTTTATATATGTTGTTTAGATGGGGCACCTAATGAAAAATCCAAGTATTAGATCTTGGAGGGGCGCCGCGTGAGCCGCTATCTTGGATTAAAGGTGCTAGAAACTGCCTTGTTCCAAAGAACTCCGCAACGGTTGATCCTACGTCAAAAAGTTCAAGACCACAAGATTCTTGACATTTTTTGTGTATAATTATTTTTTGTAAGTGTAATATGAAAGGAGTTACAGCGGCGGAAAGACATTTTTCTAAAATATAGTGTAATTTTTTTTCTTGAATTATTTCTGGCTATTCGTTACGTAGTTATAATAATTTCATAAAAGTAAAGTAAACTCATTTCCTCACCACCATGAGGTCGAGTTAATGGCGCTTTTTTTACTGTGGTATACCCAGTAGGCCAAATTCACAGATGCTCCAGTATAGTAATGTTTCATGTTCGCGATTATATTATTTTTTATATCAAAGTTCTTCTTGTTATGATTTAACAATATACCACACGTTATGGTTTAACTACGTTTCGAGTCTCTTTTGTCCATCATCGGGCAATATTTGAATACGGATCTGTGTTCTAGACTATTTTCTGTCTTGTGTGGAGCCAGTCGTAGTTCTTTCACCTGTTCGTCCACAGGCTACTATCGTTAAGTCGTCTGCATAGCCAACTAGATCTATTCCTTGTGGCATATCAAGCTTCAAGATACTATCGTAGAATATCTTCCATAATAGTGGTCCAAGCCTAGACACTTGTGGAACACCGTATGCTACTTCCTTCTCTGCTGTTTGCCCTATTTTCAATTTTCCATCCGTGAAATAGCTGCATATTATTTGTCTTAAATGTGTCCTTTAGTTTCTGTACTATTGCGCGGTATGGGGAGCTATTGAAGGCATTCTCTGCATCCAGAGTCACCATCACACAGAACTTTCTTCCCCTTAATCTAACATAACCTTCGCTTTTGGATGTAGGAGGCGCTAAGGCTAACCTCACAAGTGACTCCTGCGAACGACTCCAACCTGGACCCACGAATGTATTACTTCAGGTTGGAGCTGTTTTACCTTTACAATTCATCTATGGTACCCGAAAACATTTTTCCTTTTCGGTAAGACCTTCGCTTGACATACTCCTTCTTTCATCTTTTCCTCCGGTGTCTTGTGCTTCTCATTGAAATTTCATCTCATGTTTATGTTTGTGGTTGTGATTGAGGATTTCTTTCATCTTCTTTCTTTTGCTCCATGACACGTCTTATAAAGTGTGTGATTTTGTTCTAGTACTTTTGTTTTCTACCATTAGATGCGGAAAGTTCGTTCCCCACATTTCGTTCCCCACATTTCGTACCCCACATTTCGTTCTCGGGATATTTCGTCTCCCCACACCTCGTACCCGGAAACTTCGTTCCCGAGCGAGCTCAATTTGTCTCCTAGATTACAGAGTGTTGAAAAACGAGTGCAGCGATCGGAATACAGTTAAAAAATGAAAGATATTTTAATTAATTTATTTATTATAATAAACTTATAAAAACAAAATAAATTGTATTTATTAAAGTTACGGTTTAATATAAGTATCTTCCTGATATTTTGTATAGGGCCATAATTTCTCATTCTGGACAACTTTTCTTAGTAATATCTTGCTGTATCATGAACAAAAAGGGTAGTTTACCAGAAAAGAAAATAGTTGTTTGCTTAACTGCCAAGGACGACTTTGAAAAAACTGAAAATTTTCTTAAAATTCTCTACAAACCGAGCAGGAATTATAATTCCTACAACATTTTTATGTAAAACTAAAAATAAAATGTAATTCCCTTTTGTAAACTCAAGCTGGGGTCATACTGTATATAGTTCTTATAAGTTTATTTTAATAAATAAATTCCTTGAAATATCTTTCATTTTTCTACCTGCACTCCTTTCGCTGCACTTGTTTTTCAACACCCTGCAATCTAGGAGACAAATTGAGCTCGCTCGGGAACGAAGTTTCCGGGTACGAGATGTGGTGAGACGAAATATCCCGGGAACGAAATGTGGGGTACGAAATGTGGGAAACGAAATGTGGGGAACAAACTTTCCGCAAACGGGGAGATGGTTTCTCCCTATTTCGAGCTCTAAAGTAGTTCTTCCTCGTTCTCATTTCGGACACCCAAACATTGCATACTTAACCTAACCTAACCTCTCCTAACCTAACGTTCCCTAACTTAACATTACTAAACACCCCTTACCTAACCTCACCTCCCCTACCCTAACCTCCCCTAATCTAACATAACCTTCCCTAATCTTATTCTTTCTTTTTTGAGGAGGAAAACCGCTTTCCGCATTACTTCTTATATGGGTTTGTCTTTTTTCTCATCCTTTTCTTCTGTATATATTATCTTCCTCCCTCTATTTTATGGTCCCTCTTGTCTTGCTGTTTTCTCTTTCGGTTATGTTATTCACTTTGTACCACTCGCTTCCGCAATTTAGCATGATATCGACTATGTTGGCTACAGTTATTTCTTGGCCTATCTTTCTTTCCACATCTGTTGCAGTGGAAATATGTGTGTTCTGCACTATCTTCTTCATTACAGTATTCGCAGATATCCGTAATCTCCTTTCCTATCGAGTGTAGGTAATTTTTAAAACACCCATGTCCGCTGAGCATCTACGTTAAGTAGTACTCCACTTGCCCATACTTTTTAAGCACTTACTTTCTTACACCTGTGATAAGGGTTTTCGTGCATAATCTTTTACCCTCTCCTACCCACCTGTCTTGCCACTTGGCTAACGTCTCTTCGGCTAATAAGTCAATTGGAATACTTTTTGACAGTACCTGTACTGCCTCTGCGCTAATTGTACAATACCATCTACACACTCTCCGTGATATTGTTCTCTGGCAGTTCTCGGCTAAAACTTTATATTTCTGAGTGTTGTATGGTTCTTTCCAAACTGGGACCGCATACAACATTATTGATTATGTAACTCTTGCAAAAATTTTTTAAATGTTCTCATGCTGCTTCAATATTTGGTAGGATTCTCGTTAGAGCGGTAGTTATTCTTAGAGCTTCCGCGGTTGTTAATTTAATATGCTGCTCCCTGTGTATTATCACTCCAGAGACTATTTTTTCGGTAAATTATGGTATTCTCCACTTCAAGCTCTGTTGGGTTGTGCTTATTTCTACCTACTGTCATCGAGGCCCAGAGAAGACTATGGGGCCAACTCTAAACCAGTTTCTTTCATCCATTGCTATATGTATTTAATTGCTTCATTCGCGGTATTCATGATGCCTGTGCTGTTGTTCATAGTTGAATTGTCAGTGTCAAATATTTAAAATTTCTATCTACGCTTTCAAAATGGAGATCCAATAAAGAAATACTCGTTTCGCCAAAGTATGAACATTTTATTTTATCTATCTATTTCTTTTCTGGAAAGAATCTGTACATATATTTCTCGTCCATTAATTTTAATCGCTAAAACTGTGAACCTCCACATAATTTTAAAAATTGTGATACAGTTTAACCGATTGAACTTGATGTATTCGAGGTATAACCCCTGAATAAACACCAATTGATGTTTTCTTACTATATCACAAGCCATATGTGGTAGGAAGCCTATTGTCAGAGTTTTCAGGTTGTGCCAGCGCCTCTGACGTAACTTAACCACTGTCACCGAAATGACACCCGGGGTCCGATGGCTTAACGTGCTTTGCGAGGAACGGCTGGCTGAGATTTTACTACTACTATAGGTCGGACACCTCTCCAGGAGGATTGTGTTAATTCACTGTAAAACGATTGCTTTTGATCCAAATTCAAATGTTCATGCTTTGTGATTGATTGGTTGCACGTATTAATCACAGTAGACGCATCCTTGATGAGGAAAGGAGATGGACAAGGGACCAAGGATGAACCGCTATATAGTAATAATGAGAGCAAACGCATGCACTTCTGATGATAATATATATAACAATAGCTATGCATGATACAAGTGCTAAAAGTGACTGTTTAGTGCATAAAAATGAAAATTACATTGTAATAACACTTTTTGCACGAGTTCGCAGGCAATAGTTCTTCTACGACCTTAAATTTATTGTTAATAATTTATAAATATTAATTTAACAAAGGTTTACATCGTTGACAGTTATAATTGGTCATAATAAAAAATGGCACCGGATGGGTAGACGGTACCAATGATTATTTCGGTAGTTGTGTTACTTTTAGCACGCTCACTTATAATATGTCATTGTGGTGTATGTGGCACCTACTTAACAATTTACGTAGGCTTCCAATATACCGTAAATAGTAATAAAGAAAAGACAGGGAATATATTATACCAGCTAATCTAATCAGGTTGCTTTTACAATTAATTTAGAAATCCATAAGCCAATGTCTGTTTTGGTCCTCCTCTTTCAATTTACTGTCGTCCAAGCATATTATATTTAATATTCGCTTTCCAAAGATGTTAAAAAATTTCTCAAAAGTGATGAAAATATCAGCTACAAGAAGATTTTGCTGTTTCACTTATTCTGAGAAATTAGTCAAAGGTTGACATGTAAACAGGGATTTTAAACTGCTTTGCAGTCTAGTTACTAGTAGTAATTACTTCACTTTTTACCCTTTCACACAATGAGCTGCAGTCAGCACGTAGCGGTCGTTGATCAACATTCCTCCACAGTAAAATCTGTTGAAATACGAGAGCCGCGCCATCCACGGAAACTCATTCTGGGCCGTTGTTTGTCCTCCCACGATTCTACTTGCATCGTTCCTGACTCCACATGCTGAAATTATGATTAAAAATTAGAGAAAACCAAGTTTCACGAATAATTATAATTTACTGCTCACAAGTCAGCGAAAACAAACCTTAAAAATACAAAATATGTAGACTGGGGTTAATAGTCAAAAACTTGATTTTGGTGATTGAATATTGTACTAAAATTTGGGCATAGCATACTCGTATTATGTTTCTCAAAGAATGTTACTTACTGCAACTGCATGGAGATGGAGGCGTATCGTGTCTTGGAGGAGCTTGATTTCCGAAAGAGCCAAACCTCGAATTGAAACTCTTCTCTAAACCTGTTTGGGCTACTCCTGCCTGAAAATTGAAATAGAAAATACTTGTTAGTCACGTTGACAATAAGTTCATAATACTAAACAATTTTTTCCCGCTTAGCGAAATTATTTTTGTTTAGCGCAGGAGTAAATGGAAAATTTAACACTTTGGAATTTTTTAAAACAACATTGAGAAAAGTTGCAGGGTTTGAAGATCCCCCCCCCCCCCCTCCGCTCTCGCTAAGAACATCAGTCAAGATAAATGTATGCCACCCTTGTTATTGTTTGGGTTCCAAAACTATTTTTGGAACCTGGACTTTTTCCAGTGATGTTCCGCCAAAGTTTTGAGGGGCAATCCTTTTTTAAAATTGAGTCGTAGATAAAAAATCTGGTGTGATACACGCACACAACTTCCTTTTACAGTGATCTTATAATTAGTCAAAAATTTCATTTTTAATTTTTAACCATTTGTTAAAAATTTTCAAAAATTACAAATTCTACAAAAACGGTACAAAATCGAGTGTTAGTTGAAGAGACAAATTTTCTCTAGAATTTTAAGGTGAATTCAAAAATGTAATAATATACCGGGTGTTTTATTTAAAATAGGAGTTAATAAAAAAAATAGAAAAAAAAACAAAAGAAACCCACTTTAGAAGTATTCAACTGGAAAATCACCTATCTCACATCAATACACATTAAAAATGTAAGAAAAATGCAAAATTTAAAAAAAATCGTTAGAGCCGTTTTTGAAAAAATCGAAAAAAACTGAAAAATCACAAGAGTAAACACCTACTTCCGGTTATGCGATTTTCTTCAAAAGCTTGCTGTCTCATCTACATAGTACACAAAACTTATATATGAAGTTTCAATGTCATACCTCTTTTCGTTTTTGAGATATTCTGTTCACAGACACACAGACACACAGACAGACACACAGACAGACAGACCAATGAAAAAAAATATGTTTTTTGGGATCAGGGGACTCTAAAACGTGAAGATCTGTTGAAAACTCAATTTCGAATTTTTGGGGTGAATCCAATACTTCCTTTATAGTAGTAAAAGGAAGTAAAAAAGTTATAGAAGAATTTGTTTAACGTTATGCGTGTTCAAAATTATGTACAAAACAGGTAGACATATCTTAACGTTGCCAATAATACTGAAACAGGAAAAGGAAACATCAATTTGCAAGGAAAAAAGAATTGCAGCCTATAGGATTCGAACCCGTGCTCTCAGCAGGAGTCCGATTGCTAGTCAGAAGCTTAACCGCTTACCCAAGAACGCGCATCTATGGTACAGTCGATTTATGTTTTATGTGATTCATTCTGGAAATTTTTGTAACAGTGTAGAAACGTGTCAATAAATATTCGCATAGATTAGATCACTTTACTTTTGACACTAGAAGAATAACGTAGAATACTAGTTATCCAGTTAAATTCTAATGATTACAAGATAACATTCTTAAAGTGATTCCAATCATGTTTTTTTACATTATATTCCTGTTTTTTTCATACAGCCATCAAATTACTATTTAGTAATGTTGACATTTATAAATGACATTTGACTGACATTTGTTAAACAAACGGGTACACTTTTAAAATATACACAATCCAAATGCTACTAAAATCACATATAAAATAAAGCTACACTTGCTTATAACTATATTAAAAAGAAAGCGGTGACGACACGGCCGGTCGCGGACGAAGTGCGCCCGATTGGTGCCGATGGAAACGTGACTCACGCAGAGAAGGCACAGACATAATATATGTTTACGTATAGAGATATAATACCATAAAGTAAAAATAGTGAAAAGAAACTCGGTCACAGAAATTTTGGCCGTATATGCGATAAAATGGCCACCTAACCAACGGCCGACCAATTAAACCTGTTGGGAACCACAACCATTTGGCATATTTCTAACTGTCGTTGATTGAGTAGTGTAGCAGGATCAGGAAATCTAAATGCCTTATGCAAATTGTAAGGACTAACAGACGAGTGTAATGCTTATTTAGAACAGCAAAATTAAAGGTTTTTCTAAATAATTTAATTCGACAAAGCATTAGAAATCAATAAATATGGTTTGCAGACCTCATTTGGCGACAGTATGTTGACAATTAGACTTAAGTTTTTTGCAAACCTTTTTTAAATATTAACCTGGGGTGTTTTATTATGATGTATTTAGTATATTATTTGGCAATAATGTATAGCACCGTTCATTTGAAATTGGCTACTCATAAAAGTGACAATAACTTATAAAATAATTTTTATTTCTGCATTTCCAGGTAACGTTGTAGCACTCCTTGTATTTAAGCTTTTCTCTAAACTATCGCAGTAGGTTTGTGCCTAATTATTCTGTCACCATGAATACCCTAACTATATACATATAATCAAAAAACCTTTTTACCCTAAGGTGTAAGGTAAGAATACCCTAACTGTTTTTGTTAATTGCCAGCATGAGTAGGTAATCGTCATTAAACTTTTGTTCGAGCAGGAGGGGGTTCCCCCAAGTATTAATATAATTTTTTGGTTACATCACTATTTTATTTGCCATTATTTTCTAATTTTTTTTTGCAATTGTTCTTTCGTAACGATTAACCCTCCTCTGTGAACAAGACGAGCTTCCATAATGTGTAAATATTGTTAATGAGTTAACATAAAATGTGATTGGAAATTAGTTTGCAATTTGTGAAAATAAAAAATATTGTATTTTTGTGCATAGGCAATACATTTAATATTCGGTACGAATTACTCCATAAGGCTGAACCTGTTTACTCTTTTCATTCTACGATAATACTGTAAATAGAACAAAAAATTTAATGTTCCAAGCGGTAGGAGGTTAGTTTTATTAATAGTCTTATATTTGTAAAACTTTACTTCAAATAAACTTTTAAAATTTAAAAAATAACGTTTTCCAGGTATCATTTCTGTAATGTCATTTGCTATGTTATTTTCAGCACAAGCTTTGCTCTCAAATAACACAAAAAAATAATAACAGCTAGAGTTGTGTTCATGTCGGTGAAATAGTTACTTCCAAGTGTTAATTCACATATATAGATTGTCTGCAGGCAATAAGTATACACGGCAACTAGATCAGAAGTATGTGTCGCTTAACAACCACTTAAAATTATAAAGCGTCTCTGTATCTAGTTACAGTGTGTATCTAGTACCTGCAGACAATCTGTATAACCGCAGTGAGATAACATGAACAAGAAAATGACAGATATTGCTTGAGTAAGAAAGAGATAAACATAGTAGCAAATATTCGAGTAGGCTTCACGCTTATATTAATTATGACATATATCAATTAAACATGCCTACTAAAATATTTTTTAGTATAGTCAGGTCTTTCTTATTCGAGCATTCTATTTTGTTATTCATGTTATCTCATTGCTGTTATATACCGTGTGAACTATACATTGGCAACTTTATTTTAGCATTAATCAATTTACCCCTGCTAGTAACAATTGTCGGTTTTGAAATTACAATGAAATAATCCCGTTTCAATTCGTTTCTATAGTCACTGTGTTGTTATTTTGTTTACATGCACCATGGTAACATTAAATAAATGCCCTATATCTTATTTTGCATACTTCAGCCATGTACAGTCTTACATTATTCTCACTGTATAATTATAGCCCCATCCGTATATTACATATGATCGCTAGCGTGGGCGAGCGGCTAGGGAGCTCAGGCTGCGATGCCACGGTACGGGGTTCAATCGCCCAGTCGCTTTAAAAATTGGGTACCGAGACGACAGTTGGGGAAGTAGGGAAAGTAAGGCAGTCACCGAAGCCGTGATGTTAACCACATCACCCAGTACGCCGTTAACGTGTGCCAGATGGCTGGGTTTCGGAAAAAGATATTTTGGCGAGTCTGACTCGCCTTGTCTCAGTTCATGTCCCTACATGGAATAAAGTGCCCGAACTTTATAAATAAAATTGCACTGATTAAGTTCGTAGTTAACTGGTCCATTTCGTGGATCTGTTAACTGGACACCCCTTTCGTGCGATTTGACGTCATTAGATTATTTTCTTTGGGAATACGTAAGGTCGCATGTCTACGCCGATAAACCGGAAACAATTGAGCACTTGGAAGCCAACATTCGAGGAGTTATTTCCGAAATACAGCATGATTTACTGCGAAGAGCGTGTGAAAATTATACCTCCAGATTACGCCATGTACGCGCCAGCCGCGGCGGTCACATGCCCGAAATCATATTCAAACAGTAATGTCAAAAAAGTATCTTTCGAATAAAGCCAAATTTGATTAAAAACATTTGTCTGTGTCTTATTGAATTTAAAGTTCTCCTCCTCTAAAGAAACACTCTATAGTAAGAATATACAGTTCAAATGTGAGCACATAATTTGGAGAACTATCTACGTTAAACAAAACCCGTAATATTTTGTTCAGATTATGAATTATGTTCTTAATGCACATTTTAAATACTAAAAACGACTCTGTAGCTAAATCAGAATGGAAAACAAGTTTTTCTGCGGCCAGGAATGTATAAACAATATATTAAGCATAAAGATGTCGTTGAACTTCTAGAACGTCTTCTTTAATATTTATCGAAAAAGATTATTCTAAAAAAAATCCAATGCAAATATACGTCTAATCAGTAATATTAGAAAAATATTGACAATTTGTGAGGTGTTATTTTGAAGAATGCCGAAAGTTCGTTGCTTCGTAAACATGTATTTTAATTAATAATATTGTACCAACTATAAGTAACCTACCTTAGAAGGCTTCAGTATAACATTAAACCCTATTTACATACATAATCTGTAACCCCTTATACCGTTTACAGTGTCGGGGTGCCGGGCGCACCCAGTCGCTGAGGGTATGTGCATTTTTAAATTCGGCGGAGGTACTTGAGGTAGTGGAGCCTGTCTGGCTAGAACACTACGCCCGCTCTCCAGATGGTCAACCATCCAAGTTCTGACCAAGTAGACTGGAGCTTAACTTTTGCAAGTACCGTGAGAGATGCATCAACACTCAGCCGTACTGCCGGCTTTAAACCCGACTTGATATTGTAAAATCTAACCTGTGGTTATTTACTTGGTTTCTTTTAACATTTCTACTGAAAAGGTAATCAAATTTTCTTATTACATTGTAGCAAGTCATTTATGGTAGATTGCATTTTATATATTCACTTAAACTTGTAATTTTGACATATTTCTGATTGTTACTTAACTGAAGAGTTTTCTCTGCGGTATAGGACTGACCTAACAAGGAGAAGTAAATCTTATGCAGCCAGGAACTGCTGCCTTGCTTATTGAGTTGAACTCCCGGTTAACAGGAAACAGTTTCGTCGCCGGACTAATGAAGCGGGTTTTGGGGGTGTGGAATTCCTAACGATATTTACTTCAAATTAGGCACTCCAAAAGGCTTCACCGAGACTCCGTGTGACCTTATCCAACCGAATAATTGCGTTTAGTGTTCAAGGACAATAAAGAACTGCAGGTGAAGTAAAAAGCTAAATCAAATACAGTTCCGTTAGGCTAAATATTAGTTACCGATGTAAGTACCTACCAGTTAAATTGTTGTATGCAATTCATAATTAGATTAATTATAATCTTACAAATTGGAGGTCTCAAATTTATATATACTTTTAGAACGTTGAGAACGAACCCCTAACTTATTTGTCGCTGGACGCTATCAAGCCTAATTTGTTTTTATCACAAAACAGGAAATGGTTTTTCTCTTTTATTTTAATTTGAAAATTTCCAAATTAGCCCTCTATTTAAAATTAAATACTAGGTGATGATTATGCAACCTGTATTTCTTCCAAGTACTATAAATTGTATAACTTTCAGGTTTTGTTACAATTCAGAATTAGTATATTTTAAAAGGGCTGACTGTGGAATGTTACAATATCATTGTTGCTAAAGCGTGTAATTTTTAATTTTTTGATTTTTTTGTATATTTCTAGAACTTTTATAGATTGCGTTTTATAATTGCATATATTATTTTGCGACCTTACCACGTTGTGAAAACGACGCTTTCATATGTTCTGTGTGAGTCCATGTTTACGACTGTTTGTCATTATCATCAGCTCATTGCTGGAGGTTGTTGTAATATTGATTCGGCATTAACTTAGAATTTAATGATTTCAATTCAGAATCAGTAAAACGATTAAAATAAAGCTCAAAATGCGGATTTGAACAGTATTTTTTGTTAAAAAGTTAAAATGACGAAATTTACAACAATTGCTGCTGCGTCTGCTGTACCTAAACATTTTTCACTGTATCTGCTGTACCTAAGCATTTGTCACTATTACATTCTTATTGCTAGAAATATAGAACTGAGGTAGATTGCGGAATTACTTTAGAAAAGCGATATTTTACTGAATGAGAATGACTGGTTTGAGATGAGTGTTGGCCAGTATTTAAGCAGCCGTACGAGTTCAGTAAAACCACTTGCCTAAAACGTCCCTATAGTATCGCATTTCATAGAGAAATGTGATATATAAAATTTTTATATAAAAGTGACACTAAACGTCAAAACATAACCAAGCTGAGCAGAACTCGTTTTTATGCACGAAGCACGAGTATCTTTGAGCGCGACGTTTTGTATTTCCCGCGCTGCGCCACGTCCATTTCTGGCCTGCCAAAGATAACCCAATTTCTGGTTTTGGTTTCGGTAACAATTAGGATTTCGGAGGCTTAACTTTGTGGGCTGCAGTTAGTTGAGGATATGTATGTGAGCCTTCACTGTGAAGTGGATTTATGCCCCCGATTTTGGTAAGGAAGGCCTGATCTCCAAGCTGTTAGCGGAAATTTTCCATGTTGCCACGTTATACCACCTAGTGCCGGACGGACAAATTGAGGCTTGGGAATACAGCTGTTCTTATTCGTCTTCGGACGCTCCATGTATTGGCAATTTTTGGACTTTCGGATCCGCTGAATACATTGCTGCAGGCGTCATTAGACCGCAGGAGAGGGCCCGATAAGGGGCCTTTACCTTCAGGTCTATTTGCACCAATATTGTACGGTAGACTTCCCTTGGAAACACCAGCTTCAGGTCGCCCGAATTTGGGGACAAACGAATTCGAGAACCGGGATCATTCGACCGTGAGCTCGCTGCTGGACTCACATTTGTGTTTCCTCTGAAACCAGGCGCCGCGCAGCTGTAATCTTGCCTGTTCCGAGCCTAATTTTAATGTGTGAGATAGGGAGATTGCCTTGTTGTTACGTATAAATTGTAAGTATTAGTTTTAATGCTTGTTCCGAGGTACCTCATGCTATTTACTGATAAATTAGCAAAACTTAATTAGTGTAGCCAGTAATATTGTGGCCACCGGCGACTTTGCTGGTGGGCCGATAATGTTGTGATATATTTAACTGTACTGTGATCCTGAATCTTGGAAAATTATACTGTGATATTGTCAATTATGGAGGTGTAATTTAGTCATGGCTGTTTATTGTGTTTGAAGCTCCTCTTTCAGGAATTGTGTTTGTGCTTTAAGCATTGTGAGTTTACGAATTCTCTTGAACACCTGGGTGCTCTCGCCGTATTGTAATAAAAAAAAAATTGTTGGCGCTGGGCATTTATTATTTCGTTCTACTGGCTGTACTGTTAAATAACTTCACGCCTCCTTCAGACTGAGCTGGCGGACGGCCATTGCACCCGCGTGTACAAAGTAATTCTCTGGAAGAATGACCAACGAATTAAATTAGATAACAATTTGTTTAGCACTGCAGAAATGAAAAAATCGCACTTGGCTAGGACAGGGCTGTAGGGAGGGTGAAGTATCAACTAAACCCCCGAACCTTGTAACAAATCAAGTGTTCTGGCAGCAGTATGGACTGATGGGTCGTCGTCGTGAATTAAGATGTCACAGGAGAACTGTGTACACTTGCTAGGAGATATTAGTAAATCTTGGGGATATTTAGGAGAGCTCTGAGGAAATCTCAAGGGTTTTGGAGAAATCTTAGGAAATGTCTAGAGATATCAGGAGATCTGCGGATATCTCTGGATCTTTAGGATATCTGAGGAATTCTCAAGGGTATACTATAGTTTTCCGTTACGCTAGGTTGCGTTGATTGTGCTAAGTTGTTTTCGTAAACTTGTGTGCACGAGTATGCGACATGACGGACAGAAATTGAGTGAAACAACGGACAACAACTTCGTGTTTTGAGGCTAAATTTGAATCCCATGCCAAACGAGACTACTATGGAAGTTTTTCAAATTTGTTTAACATCGTTATCTAGCTGACATAACAAGGAACATATTTAAATTTTATAAATAAACTGAAATAGATATAAAATATTGTAATATATCGGATATCTTTGAAAAAGCATACGTACCACGAAGCCTGTTATTGTGTTGATAAGTGTTAAAAAAAGTGACACTTTGAAGGCAGTTAAATTTATACCTCTTAAATAATGCACAACACTACATGCAGGGTTAAACGGGAAAAAGTACCAAGGCTTCATTCAACGGTTCACAATTTTCGGATTTTTGAAAACAAGCTTCCTATTACTTTTAATAGCAGTATTATCAGAAAAACAATTACTTGTTATGCCTATTGGTTGTGTTTTTCTGAACTACGAATACAAGTAAATTTTATTTATTAATAAGGGGAATTCATTACTGTCTTACGGTCGCTCCATTTAAATACGCCCTTATTATTTCTGTGATAGTGGTCTACTGTGCAGCAGTCCTACATTTCAAATGCGGCATACGCCGCGGGCTACAGCTACTATTTAATAGTTAACTTTAAAAATCCTAGCCTGCTAGATAAACAACAGAAAACAATGTCATAATTACCCGACTGCGCCACACAAAGAGTTACGTGTTGAGCAGTTGTTACAATATAGCGGGCCGTTTTTAAAAAAATCGAAAAAAACTGAGAAACCACAAAAGTAAACACCTACTTCCGGTTATGCAATTTTTTTCAAAAGGTTGCTGTCGCATCTAGATAGTACACAAAACTTATATATGAAGTTTTAACGTCATACCTCTTTCAGTTTTTGAGATATTCTGTTCACACACAGACAGACCAATGAACAAAAACATGTTTTTCGGGTTCAGGGGACTCTAAAACATGATCTGTTGAGAACTCAATTTCCAATTTTTGTGATAAATCCAATACTTCCTTTATTGTAAATGGAAGTAACAAGGATATATTCTGTACACTTAAATCCTTGTTGGTTGACCCTCCGTGATGTACGATACCTGTTTTGATGCTCTACAGTCAAATTAAAAAAGAAATAAATTTAAACCAATCAACACGAGCGTGTTTTTGTTCTGTAGATCACAAATGGGGTATCGAACGGCTAGTTTAGTTTTCTGATTCCAAAATGTTTATGTAGAATAGTATTCACTGCTAAGGATGCAATCGTTATTTCTTCCTAAGTTTTCCCCTACGTAATAATTCGATGGGCTTTAATTAAGATTTCCACACGGAGTACAGATCTGCCCAGCCGTGCTTCATCTTCTAACAGCTCTTGTGCACGCCGAAACTTTCGAAACCAATCCCTAGCGGTGGATAATGCAAGTTATTAAATGTTCATGGCTTTGCTCATGACTTAACTGCCTTTTGTAATCGTATGACTCTAAAAGCAGCTTGTAGAATGTTTATTTTAACTGAATTTAAATACACAACAATCTAACTTTGAAAATTGATCACGATTGAGCAACAACTCAAAACATTTGATAAATGTAACAACTGTCAACTAACAATAAGCAGCCTATAATTTGCCGTTATGATTCCTAATGATTCATGTTTGTTTAACCCTATTTGTGTGTAACACAGTAGATGATATAATTTTGTTGGCAATAGCTTTAGCCGACAATTACATAAGTATATGGTGACATTTTTGAAGGTTTATTAAACAAGGAATGAGTTATTATTGTACTTTTAGTTTTAGCATCTTTTTCTATAAGAAGAAACATGTTTAACAAAAAACGTGATTTTTTACGCATACTAGAATACAGTTATCAACAGAGTTAATCAACAGAAATAATTGTATTCTATCACTCACATGTTTAACAAAAAACGTGATTTTTTACGCATACTAGAATACAGTTATCAACAGAGTTAATCAACAGAAATAATTGTATTCTATCACTCACATCAGTGACGACAATTACAGAATAAATATAAACTCAAAATCTCTGGAAATATCGCAATAATGCTTTAGAGAAAGTCATATTTTGCAATTTGAATTTATTGCCATATTTGGTTACTAAGAGACACTAGTACCGGATTAGGGAAATTGTGTTTGTGATAGTTTTGAATATATATCAACGTTTTATTTAAACTACCTGAACTGGCAACATTGTTTAATTTGCTAGTAGGTAAGACGACATTGTTTTAAGGATACAAAACGTCATTCAAAAACTTTTACCCAGCCTATCAAATGGATGGTTGAAAAACAATTGTTTAATGTTTTCAACACAACTTTTAAGTAAAAGCGGCCTTTAATAGCATAACATGATGTTCATCTATTATTTTCCAGCACCCTGTATGTATATTTCAGAACATCTAATACAATTTCATAATTAATTGTGCGGCTTTTTCTGCTAATTTGATTGTAAAAGATATTTGGAAGAATTTCTTAGCATTTTATATTTCATTACATCTCAAGGTAATTTTATAGTAATTACGTTAAAATCATTTCAATAATTTTATAATAGTTACATTAATATTGTTCGATTCATTTCATTTATGATTACCCTTCTGCTTTCAAGGGTCTTGATGGATCTGCAAAAAATATGCTGAAGCTTCAGTATTAGTCAAATTTACTTCCATGCTAATTTATAGCATCTGAACATGACCGAATGTACTACAATAGTAATGTATTAAAATGAGTAACGGCAATTCTCTGCACGTTCGTTGGAGCAGTTAAAGGCGAGACTTAAATCGAGCGACCCAGCATAAAGGCCAATGATAAGACCAAAACATGAGTGAAATCTTGCAGGTACTTTGTCATCGGTGCTCACAACGCTATACAGTTATAAAGACTTATTTCTAACGAGATTTGGGTTCGGATAGTGGTAAAAAATCAGAATTATATTTATGTATTAAGACATTGAAAGAATCAAGTAAAATTTCGAAGATGGGGGATGTTTAGAATATCTTATAAAGCAAATGTTGAGAACTCACCGAGGCCTTTTCCAGGAGCAAAACTACCCACAGCGCCAGCAGTAGCCAGTTTCGGGTCGGGGGCGCCATAACGGTCACTTTTCACTAATTAATCCGCAGTTTTCCAGCAAGGCAAACACTAGAGGAAGCACACGCGCGAGTGCGCCTTCAATCGCATCGGAATTTACTGCCGCACCAGCAGCTCCTGGTCGACAACTGTCAGAACAGCATCGAAACTGGACGAACCAACAATGTCATACAGTTCAAAGACTCAAATTGCCAGCGATTGAGATATTCGAAATTCTTCGGGTTTTGTCTAGCGCTCGTTAAGCCTAATTTACGAGCCTTTTTGTGGCTGGCTCCTTTGCATACCAAATTAGTTGTTTGCCCATGTTTTGCCTTTGCTGCTCGCCAAGAGCCTACAAAAATATTTGCATTAGAGCAACTGGCGGCGAAAAGTGAGAAGCAATAGCAAAGGGGGACCCTTAACGTCGTAAAATAACCAAAAAATCTTTAGATCGTTTGGCACTTTAATGTGCAAACCTGCCTTTTGCGGTTTTTCAACTTCTGAGAATTTATATATTTATCTAAGTCAGGACCCAAGGTCATTTTTCATCCACCAAAATAGCCTGTAGGTGTTATAATTTATATGAGCTCTAGCTCTTTCGGGGGCCAATGACATCGAAACCTGTTCGGTTTCAGAGTATCTTTATGCGTCTAATTAGCATGTTGGTATGACTGTAGTCGATTTCCAATACCGGTTTTCTCGAGTCTATATGATTTTTCGTGCACGAAGTAAAGATGCTGTACGCAGCTGCCCGCTAGGTTCAGCTTTTGACATCCCCTTATTTGCTCATAGTTTTGGGCTCTTAGTTCTTAGATCGCAAAAGAGAAATGGCAAATAAACACAGGCTGCGGCTTGAATAGTCGGCGATTTCGATGCTGGGGAACGTCAGCAACACTGCATCTTATTTGACAGAAAGCAGAGCAAAAAATACTGCGTTTCTGTTTTTCCAAATCTATTTGTTAGAAGCAAAACATGGTCGTTCAGTTTGCAAAAAAAGGCAAATCAATTTCCAAAGAAATTATATTTTTGCAAATTGCGCCTTTATAAAACTATGAGAGTTACATAAATGTCGTGTATATAAAAGTTGTAGGTAGGAAGGTGTTGCACATTACTAAAATATTTTTGATCATAGAGGGTGGCTCAAAAAAGTTTTGCGAATAATACTATTTTTATTAAATGGAATAATTAGGTAGCTAAAATTTTGTGTTGAAATATTAATTATTTTTATCATGACGTTATATGGTTCTAGCGTCAACTGTTTTGGAAGCATTAACTATTTTATGCACAAAACGGCTAAACTTCAGACGGTTTCTGTAGGTAACAGAAACAAACTAAATAAAAAAATACAACGTTACCAAAAAAGATATTTTGTGGAGATTTACCTTTCGAGTGTAAAATGATGCTTCAGAGTATTAATACTCAACATTTAATAATTTCGATTTTTTAATGGAATGTTCTATGTATTTTTGTATCTTTGAAAATCTATTTTAATAAGCTTTCTTTTGATAGATTACTTCATACTTCTAAATTCACCTGTTTTTCAGATATACGAACATTAAGATGTTTTATTTCAAGGAATTACAAACGAACGATATACTTCTTCAAACAAACCATGAAATCAGGCTTAGAAAATAAAAATCTAGTCATTGTTGATACAAGAAATAATAAACACGAAAAAGTGGAAAATGCAGAACTTACTTCCAGCATCAAATTAAATTAGATTAAAACAAAAACAAAAGCGAATATACCAAATTCTATACGGAATTACGTTAAATGTTTAAACACTTTTCTCTTCGTTCTCTGGGCATTAAAACTCTACAGAGAGATCAAAATTTGCAAATTTAATTATTTCGATTTTTAAAATAAAACACGCTGTATATAATTGTATCTAGAACGTCCTTTTAATGAACTTTCATTCTATATTTCATTTCCTACGCCATGATTCAACTGTTTCTCATATTTAAGTTTTCTCTGTTTTTCTTACGTTTTTACGTTTGTGTAATGTGATTTGCCGAGTTCAATCGATTTATGAAGTTGTTAACAGCATCTTCCGCTTTTTCATAATTACTTTGCAGGGATCTGCAAAATCCGGCCGTACTTTACAGTTTTTGGTTGGCGCACGTCACGCTTAGTTAAAGCCTTGTCTCTGGCCAATAGAAAACGCTTGATATATTGTTTTGGAATTATTTTCTTATCAATTTACGTCAGTTATGTAAAGACCTTCTTGGCCCCGGATAGTCGCGTTCCTGAAACACGTCTCAACCTGTTTAAAATTGCCGCGGGTTTGAGTGAGCGTCTATGTTGTTGCGAATAGTTTGCAGCGGTCATAAGATATGTGCGTGTATGGGAGATCGTTGGCTAGAGACGCCACTGTCTGTTATTTTCACCCCAAATTTGGCTTCACTTTTGTGCGAGTACTGGTGGAGCCTGAACGTGATAATGTGATTGTGGCTCTTGGCGGCTTTCAAGCTATTGAGGGCCGGCTAATCTTAATCTCATTGTGTCTGGATTTCTCAAAGCAGCTTTTCGTTGTGTCGTTGTCAGTGGCGGCTCGTGATAATTGTATTTGGAGGGTTTTTAATTTTGCAATTGATGATGATGATTTTCCCATTATTCCTCAGTGGGACAAAGGATCGTGGTAACGAAGTCTATCCATTATTGCCTGCCTCCTGCTAGGCCGCCCAGCTGTGCCATTGGCTTCTGTGTCTCTGCCTTGATTGCTTTTCTCCGCGTATGTTTGGGCTGTCCCCTAGTTCGCTTCCCTTGCGGATTCAATTTCAGCGATTGCTTGCATATTTCATCTTCGTCCTTCCGTAGCGTGTGTCCAAGCTACCCATATTTTCATTTTATGATTTCTTTACATAATTCCATCTGGTTCGTTCGTTGCCATAACTCTTCAATTGTAATACGCTTAGGCCATCATACTCCCAGTATGTTTCGCAAACAACGATTGACAAACACTTTTAATTTATTTTTTAGCATTTTAGTCAATGCCTAGGACTCTGAGCTATATAATAATGTTGATTTAACCATTGCATTAAACACAGTTATTTTATTTTTTAAAGTTAAGTTAGTATTTTTCCACATTTTGTTTAATCCTATAAATACCCCCTTGCTTTTCGTATTCTTTCATTGATGTCCTTCAGTGCTCTTTTGTCTTCAGATATAATGCTGCAGAGATAAGTGAAATCGCTTACTGTTTCTATTAATTCGTCTCCTACTTTTATGTCTTTTGGGTCTTTGATATTTATACATATAAGTTTCGTCTTTCCCATATTTATTTGCAATCCCGCTTTATCAGATTCCTCTTGTAGCTTTTTCAACTTTGATTGCATATTCCCGGGAATTTTGCAATTACTAAGCATTAATAAGCACCTATACTCCGTCGATGTTTTAATTCAAGTATAGCAATGATTTTTAATTTTAATAATAATCCAAAAGGAATATGCACAAAACAAAAAGTATTCAAAACACAAAATGTACGCAAGTATTAAAACACGAAACACGATCGTTCATTTAATAATGGAAAGACTAGAGCATGCACCAGATCAACAAATCTATTTGCTTTTTTTGTAAATATGATAAATGAGAAAGTACCTTATCCCTTTATATTACAGAAAAATTTCATAAGAAAAAGTTGTATTATCTCGAATCGCCCCATACAGTTGCCAGCCGCTCCGTGCATTAATACGAGCACGTGTGTTGACCTTATAACTTATGTTATGTTGACTTGCTCGCGGACGTTGTTTTGCATGTTTTAAGCGGTATCAAATACCTACCTCTAGAGTACCTATGTAATAAGTAGGCTACCTCCAGATCTCATTAATTAAATCTTGTTATATTATAACGGAAGGATGAAACATATTTTCACTATTTTCTAATGCCATATAGGCTGTTGACGACTCTGAGGCTAGCGCCCCTGCACTTTTAAGGAGCAGCAGCCACTGGTCGTTGTGCTAACAATTGTGTAGTGGCTTGAACTCTTCATTGTTCCGTGAGCTAAAGCAGTTTTTCTAGTAGTTTTAACTCTTCGTTGTGCCCAAAATTTGCCACCAGTTTTCGTTGTGGCTTATGCTAAGGCATCATTAAGTGAGTTTGAACGTTCTACCATTAGCCCCCAAATTAACATTAATCGGGGTTATCCGAATTTTGTGTTAGTTGTGTGTTGTTTTTCTTTTGGGAAATATACATTTTGATGTTGAATTAGCTATTCTGGAGGGGAGATGGGTAGATGGGATAGATAGCGTTGTATCATTTGTCGATTACCGGGCCGCTGGTCAATTACTTTCGGACAATTCCGGATCTGTTGAAACGTCGCCAAATAATCCCATTAAACATTTCCTACCGTCGTTTATGCGGATATAAAAGATATAACAGCTTCCTTGGAGCATTTGGTTAGCCAACATCGAACATGCAACGTGTGTCCATAATGGCCAAAGCAGGAATCACTTTATCAGTTTTCCGTAGAACAAGTCCTGTTAAAGACAACTTCGTGTGAGCACAAGGTGTTCAAATGTAATGTAGCTAGTAAAGGTTTATCAAAGTGCGAAAATCTCAAGAGTGTGTTTTAAGTAAGAAACGTTTATTTGACTGACTACGAATTTCTGCTTAACATAATCGCATGCTGTTTTTCTGTCGATTTCAATGTAATTCCGTAATAAACATCAAAATTATGGGTTATATTTTTGTCGACGTTTTCCAATTTATTATATGCAAAGGCAAGACGTTTCAGGGTAGTACGCTCGGGGTTTGATGTTTAGAGTTGTGCAATTAAAGTTTACTATTTTTGAGATGTCGTCTCGTGGCAGAGGCACCATCTCTCATTATTATTTGCTATGTTTTTTACCGAATTGTTTGTGTATTTTAATTTTTGTTTTGTTTCATATTTGTGTAACTGTAGTTACATTTTACATCGTCTACTTAGCTCTTACAACCTTTTTCAATAGTTTAATAACCCTTTCTTGTACAATCTTGAGTTTCTTTGAGTCATTGTGTAAAGTAGTTAAGCAGTAAGGAACCTTGCCCTTCAGGCGCGTAGCATTTGGACGTTGTGTTAGTAGATTATTAAGAGATTGTAAAAGAGAAGTTGCACTTGAAGCAATTAAGAATTTAGTGAACAAACAAGTAAGTATTTATGTTGCTTCGGCCGTGAATGGAGTGAACTTTTTGAAATATGGGTTGAATTTTCCATTGTAGTGCCTTAGTGTTTTCTTATTTTGACTCTACCTAAGCAGGATCGGACTTCATGAGTATCGTGAACCTCCCCTCCCAGCGACCTGGCTGTAGACAATCGGGGACTTTCAATACCGTTATCTTCCAACGTAAAGAAACATGTGGCAAGTGATGTACGGTATTGTCGTAAAGTAGTGTTCATAAGGTAATATTTCTAATTTCTTGCTTCAGCAGTAGCTGACTTTTTATTTTCTAAACCTAACGTTCTGTTGTAATTCATAATTTAACGGCGTTTGAAGAATCTTAAGAGGTTGAAATTTTTTGTTTATGTTCAAATTCGAATATCCGAAAAACGGTCAAATTGTGGGTATCAAGTAAGGTATCAAAACAAAGCTCATTAAAAGGAATTTTCAAAAACATAAAAATATGTAGGGCGTTCCATCTATAAAGGTCGAAATTATTAAATTCGCAAATGTTGAGCTAGCATTAATTATCAAAGTTACCATTTTACGCTACAAAGGTAATTTAATTCACAAAAAACATAATTTTTTGGTAACGTTTTCTTTCATCCAATATTTTTCTGTTACTTACAGCAGCCGTTTGAAATGTTTTTTATAGAATCATTAATGTCTTCAAAACAATTAGAGTTAGACCCATACAACAAGATATTGAAATGATCAGTATTTCAACATAACACTTTGAAGCTACCTAAATATGGGGCATTCTATTTAAAAAACTAAGTTTGATTCACTACACTTTTTGGAGCCACCCTGTATGATCAAAATACTTTAGTAATGTGCACCACCTCTGCACCTATAACTATTGTACAAGCGATTTTTATGTAACTCATTATGTTAAGAGAGCTTTTCTATTTCCCTCACCGAAAACGAAGGAAATATTGGAATCTGAAAAAATCATATTTCGAAATTTCTTTAGATCTTCAAGTTTCAAGGTTTCTAGCTGACGACAATAGTATATGGTTTTATTAGGATTAAAAGTGACCAGGAATTATGTTTGCAAGTGCGAGGCGAAGCGCAGCGTATCCGAGCAAACGCAAAAATGGTTAGTCAAAGAGAACTACTTTTATTCTGAATAATAAATACAATTTTTTCTACAATCAAGGATCTGCAAACTATTCAAATTTTTAAATTATTGACTGATTTTGATTTTTGTCACTTAAAAAGCATTAGGACACCTGCATTCATAACCGACCAAGTAGAACCTATCTTTAGTTCATAGGAAGTAAAAATTCTTTTTTGTTCTACTGCATCGAAGACCTATCAAATTCAGCAGCTTTTAAATTAAGTCTACTTCGGTTCCACGTTACTTTATTATTAAGATTACTAGACATATGGGAATAAACTATTGTATTGTATTTCTATTTAAGATAGAAACATGCACAAAATTGAAGTTTCTGTAATGTCACTTGTACTTCCTTGTACTGAAATATTCAACAATCTAAGGTAAGATCAAAAATTATTTTATCTAGTATGGCTATGGAATAGTTCCTAATTTATGAATCCAAATACGTTTATACTTAAATGTCAAACTTGGCATTTGATTTTTAAGTGACTTATAGTTGCATTCCTAAATTAGGTACTATTCCATAGCCATACTTGATAAAAATCATTTTTGATCATACTGTAATTATTGGTACACATTACTACACTATTTGCATAGTGTATTCAAACATAGTGATAGGCACAATATATAGGTACATAAACGGTATTTTAATTTACATGCAAGATTTAACCTTGAAATCCTATGCTGAATCGTGCAAGTCACATCTGGCATATACAGAATTATCTTCAGTATATCAACAAGCGAGGAACGAACAGGTTAGGAGTAAATAAACAACTAAAAGCGTTTGTGGCGAGTGTTCTATCGTTTATTGCAGTAAAGAGAGCACGATCAAAATAAATAAAATAAATAGTAATCGAACCATTTGAAATTATATTAAGCTATAGTACTGTATTAACTACATAAGCACGACTCTTGTATGTTGGCTTTGATCCAGCCTGTGTATTTTGACACTCTTGTATAGACTCCAGGATAGCCAGGCCGGGCGCACCCCACGCCCCAGGAAACGATACCTAAAAATGAAGCAAGCATGACATAACATGAAGTCAAATCGGCGTTGGTCGAAAATAGAAACATGTAGAGTATGTACGTATTAATTTAAAATTGTATGTCTTAATATGCGTACTTAGGTGTTCACTGATTTTAAATTTCTGATATAAATTAAACACTCATAGTTGCAATATAAATAGACGGTTTAGAGCTATATTATCTACTTACTAAGTGCCATTACAGTATACCGGGTGGCTCTAATAGTTATGCAATAGTATATTACATACCTAGGTGGAAAGTGTCTCAATACTGTCGAGAGATTTAGTAGAGATTAACTCTATATCACGACAGGAATGACACTTTTCACCGTGGTATGTGTGCTATTTTATTCCCAACCACTCTATTCTAAACAGGAACTGGAAAAATGGATTTGGCAGTTCTTCAAAACTACCATGAAGCTAATAATAACACAATGCGGAGAAAAATTGTTGCCATTTCAGCGGTCGGGAAATGACTACTTCACACCCGCTGTCATGGTAACCATTTCACACACTGGTTGGCAAGTAAAAGTAGGTAAGGGATCATTTTCCAACTTTTTAAAAGTCAGTAATTGCCTTATTACATATATGGTTGTGAATTAATATTTTTACTGGTAAAAGAGGACTTTAAAATAGCATGATTCGTTCAATGACTTATACAAAAACTTTCGAAAAAAAGCAAGTTAATGTATTTTTAAGTTTGAGCGCCTCAGATAAGTTTAAATAAAATTGTAATAATTAAAAACCAAAGGAGACTGCTTTTATTAACATTTGCATTAATGTCACGTTAACGCCATCTTTCTTAAAAATATCATAAAATTAAATCGATAAAATGCATTTTACTGGGAAGGCGACGTGAAACTGACTGCAGGTTTACATTGGTACCAAAAAGCATAGAAATAGAGAAACATGGAAGAATGTGAGAGATAATTACATCCAAAGGATTGGAAATGGCTGAAGAACATTAAACTTTTTCTGAAAAACGAGTTACGGAGTACTAAGCACAAAAATAGGGAGTGCATCACTGACGGTAAAATTTCATAATCAGGTGAATACTGAAAACAAGCTTAACAAAGATTTTACTAAACCAATAACGCAGCTTAAATTGGTTATATGAATTGAATTTTTCCACAACCTTTAATTCCAAGGGTGTTGTGGTATTTGCAGTTCAAGGAATAATTAAATGTACAATTTTGTGAGCAGTTGAATAATATAAAAGACGAACTATATAGAAGAAGACAAGAAGAAATGAGAAATCAACATTCCAAAAAGTATAAATAAAGGAGTTAAGTGGAGAGATTTTTAATCTTGTACTAGGACAGGTTAAATTACGGTAAATTCACAAGGTGCAGTCGACATTGTTAACATACTAAGACGATACTTTGTTGGGAGAAGCAGTAAATTCTAGAAGATGTGAATCCAGAACTGTTCATCCACGGATAATTCATCTAGCACGATTCATCCAACCGACTGCTCATCTAGATGATCCATGGGCGGTTTATCAAAAGACACTTCATCCAAAATAATTCAATTAAAGTAATGGCAAAAAATTATTGTTAACCTAACTTAACTTAATCCTAACGCATAGGATAAAGTGTATTTTGATGAACCGCCCATGAATGAACAGTCCTCTAGATGAGCAGCCCGTTGGATGAATCGTTTTGGGATGAATCGTCCGGGGATGAATCGTCGTGGATGCATCTTCCGTGAATTAAACGTCTTCTGAGTTATATGCGTGTCGCGCCTCGTCGGCCACTGAGTTGTACTACGTAGCCTAGGACGTCGAGAATAATTAAAGGAAAGCTGAATTTTAGCCAGTTGTTAGACCATTACAAGAGACACAATCGCAATCCGCTTCCTCTTTGTGATTTCCCCTCAGTTTCTCTCCGAACTTTACATTCGCAGACTTTAAGAACTGCTTATGTAACCAATGGTCGTAAGGATGTAATGTTTTATGGATTTTTCTTTAAAGAATGTGTTAGAAAAATATTATTATTTAATTATGCGCTAAGATTAACAGATTTCTCTCAATTATAATAAAATCGAAAAAATGGCATTTCACTTATGTATATTCACACTATACCAGGTCAGTTTTTTAAAGCGTTACACGGCTATATCTCAAAAACGGTTTACAATATTTTTATGAAATTTTTGTCAGGTAATAGGAAGATGGGGGGACATATAAAAACATATTTTCGACATTTACTTCTATTTTGTGTTTTGAGGGGTGGGGGTAACTTTGGAATTTTAAATAGGATGATGCACTTTTGTTTAGAAAATTGGAATCTACGTAAAAAACTACGTATATGTAAAAACATTTTTTTGATTTGCTCTTTCGGTTACGGAATTATGGTGACTAAATTTTGATAGAAATTAAAAAATAAATACATTTTACCAATAAATCAAGTTCAAAATTAGAATTTGTTTCCATAAAAATGCGTTAGTTCTACTTAAGTAAGTTGAGAATTTTGACGTTTTAACGAAAAATTCACATTTTTTGAATTTTATAACCTAATAAACCAAATGCGACTCAAAAAATCTTTTGTAGACATACGTAGTTTGTTACTTAGATTCGAATTTTATAAACAAAAGTACATCATCCTATTTAAAATTCCAAAGTTATCCCCCACCCCTCAAAACACAGATAGGAGGTAAATGTCAAAAATATGTTTAAATATGTCCTCCCATCTCCCTATTACCTCACAAAAGTTTCATGAAAATATTGTAAACGGTTTTTGAGATATCGCCTTGTAACACTTTAAACAACTCACCCGGTATATCATGCTTTAACAGCGATTTTCGTAGTTTCTTTAAAAATTACAATAGAAGTCACAATAAATACTATACAGTTTTAAATAGTTACAGTATGTACAGTTGAAATGTACAATAAATATCTACAGGGTCATACCCCAAAAACGTTTATTTTCTTCTAGAAAGACAGCTGAGTTGTAACATAACAATCTATTGCAGTGCTTACACATTGCTGAGCATTCCAAATCCAAGGTTTTGCATTCACAGTATTTTTTACATCCTGAATTACAGCTGCAGGATGCGAGGGGTAGAAGTTCATGCGGGCAAAAGACATTGAAGTAGAAATAGGTCTCAATGCTTTTTTCTTTCCTCCATTCATGAAAGATAGAATATAAAAAAGTATTCGCCAAATCAAAATTTGATTTTTTTGCTGACTTAGGTTAGGGTTGTGAAACGGAAGTAATGAGCTTCGTTCAATGGTTTTCCCAACCCAGAAAACTCAAAGCCATTAAATAGATAAAATCGTTATCTTAAGCTGAGAGCCAAGCGAATATTTTTATTCAAGCAGATATTTCTCGAGAACAATTGTATACCAGTGGGAAAAATGTATTATTTCATTGTATGGGACTCAAATTTGAACAAAGCTCGCTACTCCCGTTTAACAATGCTAACTAAACAGTTAGCATTAAGATCAAATTTTATCTTGATGAAACTTCTTCACACATTAAACATCGGCTGAGAGTTAATTTGCAAGTCGCCGTCGCCAGAAATTAATTCTTAGCAACTGAATGAATATAGAGGATAGAATACGTAGTTGGGGATGTACAAAAGAAAAATCGCCTCGTATCTCGCATTGTTATGTTACCGCTAACTGTTTTTTTTTAAAATAAAATGACACTTCTTTTAGGAACGGTATTTACTGTAGATTTTAACTGTATATATTGTAAATAATTTAAACTGTATTGTATTGTAACTTATATCGTTATCTTTAAACAAGCTAGAAGGATAAAACAAAACCTTGAATTAAAAAAAATAAATGCTGGTTTCTTTCGCGCAAACTTAAAAACAAATGTGTTTATAGCACATATAATTTACCAAATAATTAGCCAAATAATTTACGTTGTTACGATCGTTGGTTACCGAGATATAAAGAAATTGTTTAAAGTCTGCAAATATGAAGTTTGAGGAGGTACACAAGTGGAAAGCACAGGGCGTAGGGGGGTTGTTTTGTTAAAATTGAGCTGTCTGGTTTAACAACTGTCTGGTCTAACAACTGGCCAAAATTTAGTTTTCCTTATTTTCCATTTGTTTCCTAGGCTACGTGGTGCAGATCAGCGATCGGCGAGGCGCGAAACGCGTATAACTGAAACATTCAGAGGAAAATAAATTGTACTTTTTACAACAATAAAGCAATGCAGATAAATATTTCACAAACATTTTTTTCATTTCTTTCTGCATATTTCATACGCTGAAAGTAAGCATTTATGTGCAATAGTTTTCAAAATGCCTCAATGCTGAAATGTATATCTTGTTTTTTTCGGTACGCTTTCATTAAACCATTTCTGCAGCATTCGTTAAAAATCATTTCGAAATCAATTTGGCAGTATCTGAATCTTAAAAAAAGCTGCCAGTAGTTTAAGAATTACGGATAAATATTTAAAAATGAGTTTATAAATGCCATATAAACATAAAATTAATCTATTTTCAGAATAGTGTACATTTAAAAAAATTATCTTCGAATGGTATGCATGGTATGATAGAATTTATGGTCCCTGATCGCTGGCTATTAAACATACTCGTTTAGTTATACATATTTGCAGGTATTCGTGCAGCAGATCAAACGATTGATAAACGATTATTGACCCAGCATGGTCTTATTTAAATTTTTGAATATAAATGAAAAACCCTTGAACGTGAGTCTTCTTCCACAACTAGATTTTGATAAACTCCACGATTACATACGCTGTATACACCGAAATATGTATGAAACAACAGTGTCTTTCTTTTTACATCACTATTTTGATTTCTGTTTCAAACATTTACAGTTTTCCAACTCATTCAACAAAAGCGAATTGCACATGTGATTACTTATTTATGCGTGTCAAATGCATGGGTCATAAAAACCAACACGTATCTAATAAAACGTGTACTATCCAAAAAACATACCACAATCACATTAACATATAATAAGTATATGGGACAACACATGCATATTAAACTGGTTTTGACTAATGTCTGGTTATGTAGCTTTTTTTTGTTTAAATTGTACCAGCTTTCACCTGTAGAGGTTTGTCACAGCCCTGGCAGATTCCATTGTATGACCTGAAACTGTTCTGTGCTCTGCGTGTTACAAGGCAATGTACTAAAATTGCGTTCGGCAAAATTTGAGTCAGCGAACTGAGATTCGGCAAAATAGGATAATGCAGTACCATAAGACGACAATATTTGTAGAAATTTTGGCAATTTCCCACAATACTCTTAATGCCTTACCGACTATTTCATATTTTTCACCGTTAGGAACGACTAGAGGCCCTCCGCTGTCGCCCTGGCAAGAATCCATCGCCCCTTTTCCTGCACAAAGCATATAGCTGGTAATCCTAGAGGCTCTGTATTTCATAGCTCTACACTGAGCTAAGGTTAAGATAGGAATCTGTACTTCTTGCACTATTCCTGGAAGCATTCCTCCCTCCATCGTTCTCCCCCAGCCGATTACCGTACCTAGCTTTCCTGCAGGGTCCCCTCCTAGAAATGTGCAAATTTCAGTGACAAATCAAATTTAAAATATCAAGTGAAATTTTGTTACCTTTAGGTAGGCAGATGGGCTTAATATTCTTTGAATAAATCACGGGTTTCCTTAGTTTCAGCAAGGCAATGTCGTGGTTGTAAGAATCGGCATCAAAGTTTCTATTCTTAATTACAGCAGACACGGCTCGCATTTTGGCAGGGGCGTCTGCAGTAGTCGTCTGGTCATGGTCTCCGAGGATGACACGGATTTTACTTCGTTTAAGCCTGCCAAGAAAATGTATTTTTTTTTGTTGAATACTGGATGTTGTACCAACCTTCTGACGCAATGGGCAGCTGTTAGGACGAAGTCTTCGGTAATTAGCGATCCTCCGCAGTGGAACAGACTGTCGTAGACTATTCGTGCGATCCAGGGGTAGCGATTTACTCCTGTAGGGCGGCCTCCTACGATTCTATTCTCCTGGTTTGTTATGCCACATTCTGAAACAGTATTATGTAGAGCACATATATCAAGGAAAGTTCTATAAAATCGATAAAATGTAGAACATCTCTTTATGAGAGGAAAAATTCGATAACCTGGAAAAATATTGCACAATGAAATAATCCTCATCCGCTATACCTCATCTAAACCATGTTGATTAATGATATTCCGATATACAGATTCGAAACCCGTTCTGAACATAGGAAATTAATGAGTGCGACAAAAAAAATTAAAATTAAATTCAGTTAATGAAACAATAAACACTTCTGTTAAATATTTTGTCATTAAGAGTATAAAGTGAGGTTTATAGATATTAACGATACAAGTTTGATTATGAGCATCTTAACCAAACGAGTTTGATTGCCAAAACGAGGAGGTGAGCAGAGTTTTGCGGCAATCATACGAGTTTCGTTATGTCCCACAAGCAAACGTGTATTGTTCAATATTTTATCTTCATCAATAAACTCTGCACTGAGTGCGGTAATGAAGCTCTTAGCGATACTAAAATTAATCTGGTTAAGAGTCTATAACAATACCGATGAATATAAAATAATTTAAATAATGATGTGAATAGTAAACGTTAGTACATTTAAACCTCACTTTGTACTCTTAATGACAGATAAAATATTTGACAGAAGTGTTTGTTTGTTTCATTGACTTAATTTTAGTTTATAAATTTACCTAGCCATGATTACATTCTATCTTTGTCCTGCTACTCATTTTTCTTATGTCTTCCTTGTCGCACTCATTAATTTCCTATGTTCAACACTGATTTCGAAGAACCTGTATAGCCTATTATTGTGTGTTTATGTATTTTGTAGTATTTAGATATAAGTGTTTCTGTTTAGTTTATTTGAACATAAATCTGGTAGTTTTGGCCTCAATCCGGGGCGTTGCCGACCAGCGCAATTCGCTGGATTAAAAGTGCAGCTCTGGCAATTTGGAGGAAGCGAGTGGAGGAACGAAGTTCACGGGGAAGACGGATGGCATTAGCGGCCTAAACTTTGAAAGAACCGGTAGATCCTTCTTGCTGCTAAAAGTGTGCCAGAGACTCATCGTGAAGAACTTCCAGAAAGTGATCGTTGGCAAGCAACGTTAAGGAGTCAGTCGCAGTCAGAAATCTTGAAAGCGGCATATTTAAACGAATGCGAAGGCGAAGGTAACTTTTCCCATAAAAGGGTGCATTTTGTAAAGTTGCATCATTTTAGATCACACATCGTAAGGCGGGGATTTTTCGTTTGGTGTGGTCCAGACGTCTGGGCGACTTGCAACGTCAGACATACAAACTTTGGATTGAGTATCATATCTTGCACTGGCCGGTAGAATTCCTGAGAGAAGCATCATTTAAAATTAGACGGATTCAGTGCGATTCGAAATTCGCGCAGAAGACCATTCACTTTATTTTTTTAGATATTGTGCAACTATTAATGTAGGTTAGTTATCGTTATACATGCTAGTTAATTTAACTGTTGTCGCATGTAGAAACATGCTATATCGCCCGTCGTTTTGATTATATTAATTAGACCTGTTTAGATCGTCAATGACCATGTATTTTATATGTGCTTTTATTTTATTTCTTGTTTATATGTATGTGGTTAAAGCTGATAGGTATCTGTGTATTATATTTATTGTAAGCGGGTTGGTTTTTATTGAAATGGAAGTGTGGAGTATTTAGTTTCAGATATTAAGCTATGATGATATTAGCGATAAGAACTTTGTTGTATTGATTATCCATACTCCGTAAATAAAGGTAAGAGTTTTCTTATTTTAAACTGAGTTAGCGGACAGCCAACAGTAAAATAAATATTTAAATATTAACGCGTAAGGGCCGTTTTTTTCAAGATTATCTGTAACGGTGGTTTCCAATCAATGTAGAACTGTTATATTTTTCCGTTTTCGTTATTTTAATTTACTGCCATTTACCTTATTGTTGTAGCTTTTTGCAGCTAGAGATAACTAATTGCCTAATTTATAAGTTATCCATAGTTTTTATGTTCTCACTACAAATTAACCCCGCTTAAACCAAACCAAAAAAATATTTTTCCGTCGACCTCCCTATAAAATGTGATTTTACGGACGCATTTGCGTACCAAAAATGTCACTTTTTTGGACACCATAAATTTTTCGTCCGCAAACACTTTACGGCCACACTTTACAGCCTCAAACGCTTTTCGTCCGTAAACACTTTTCGTCCGTAAACGCTTTTTGTCCGCAAACGTTTTTGATCCTCAACAACTTTATAATTCGGACTTCACTTTAATTTTTTTTCAAATTATGACGGTCGACGGAAAAATTTAATATGCACCTAGGACGAAAACTGCTTTTTATGGCCTTGTCTGATTGCTTGCCTCGGCTATCGCCTCGGCCAGCAATTGCAGGCATCGTCCATAAAAAGCCAATTTTTCGTCCTTGATGCATAAATAACTATTTTTGGGGGGTGGGGGAGCGATATGTAATCATCTAGTGATCTACATATACATGTAACCTAGTTACATATCACTAGGTTACAAGAATTCGAATAAATAAAGAGAATTGCTTTTTGATACTTGTGCAGCACAGCTGTATAAAAAGCCTGAAAACATTTGTCTTCCAGAGAAGGCGATAAACCAGAATGTAAAATGTGATTCATAGTGCGTTACGAAACGAGCTAGTAAAAGTGAAATTTGCGATGTGACAGTTCTAGTGAAAGAGTAAATTGTACTCGTACAGTAAGAAAGATCTGTAATGTCAAGTTTGATTTGTGTCGCCGAGTTGAAGAATAAATCTAACTTGTCTAAACGTCACGATGCAATTTTTAGCACAGCAGGATCCATGTTGCCAACAAAGCCTTTCGCCCCGACTAACAATAAGACCAGGCAAAACGGAAAGTAAACCCTGGTGGACAATACAGCCGTAAACGACTCGACTATGAAGGAAGCAGGCCAAAAGGGAAAGTCTTTTGTTGTAGGAAGTTATTTCAACCACTTGTGCGACAATAGAGCAAATGGAGCTTAGCTGGACAATCCTATTGTATTCGAAAGAATAAGGAATATCCCTTCCATTCACCAGCAACCTATATAAGCACAAGTAGATTAGTTTTCGGACACTTCACTTCATATTCCGACTTTACGCATTTGGGCGGAGTTGGCGACCAAGGTCATATTTTAAGGTCGTTTAAAAATAAATAATTTTTTATCCAAAACCAGGATACTCACAATTCGTATTGATTTTTTAAATTAATATTAACGAATTTGTATATGTTAGTATTTTGTTTTTGTGTTGTAAAGTAAATAAAAGAAATGTTATTGTTTTCCACAAACGGTTGTAGTTTACTGAACTTAATTCCATATAGTCCAGTTACATTAGAATCCGTCTGCCGAAAAAACCCAAGTGAGCTGAAATTTTGCATACACCTTTATTTTGACATTAAAAATAATGTCTCAAAAGTCCCCATCGATGTCGCGCTTGCTTCTTGAGTTATTCAAGGTCAAAGGTGACAGAAATAAGTTTTTCGCAAATATCTCTCTTTCTATGGGTCGTATGACTCTTTTAGTTATTACAAGAAATGAAGGCTAAAAAATTCTCTACAAAAAAGATTATACAGGTTTTTTACGTACAACTAACCATTCAGTAAATAATACACTGTTAAGTTTTGTAGACGGGCTTTACTTCCTTTTACGATAAAGTATTGGATTCACCCCAAAAATTCGAAATTGAGTTTTCAACAGATCTTCACGTTTTAGAGTTCCCTGAACCCAAAAAACATGTTTTTGCTCATTGGTCTGTGTGCCTGTGTGTCTGTGTGTCTGTCTGTCTGTGAACAGAATATCTCAAAAACGAAAAGAGGTATGGCGTTGAAACTTGATATATAAGTTTTATGTATTATCTAAATGCGACAGCAAGATTTTGAAGAAAATCGCATAACCGGAAGTATGGTGTTTACTCTTGTGATTTTTCAGTTTTAAAATATATTTAAAATAGGAGTTAATAAAAAAACACAAAAGAAACCCATTTTAGAGGTATTCAACTGGAAAATTAGCTATATTACATCAATACACATTCAAAATGTAATGAAAATGTAATGTTTTAAAGAAATTGTTAGAGCCGTGTTCGAAAAAATCGAAAGAAACTGAAAAATCACAAGAGTAAACACCATACTTCCGGTTTTGCGATTTTCTTCAAAATCTTGCTGTCGCATTTAGATAATACATAAAACTTATATATCAAGTTTCAACGCCATACCTCTTTTCGTTTTTGAGATATTCTGTTCACAGACAGACAGACACACAGACACACAGGCACACAGACCAATGAGCAAAAACATGTTTTTTGGGTTCAGGGAACTCTAAAACGTGAAGATCTGTTGAAAACTCAATTTCGGATTTTTGGGGTGAATCCAATACTTACTTTATCGTAAAAGGAAATAAAGCCCGTCTGCAAAACTTAACAGTGTATTATTTACTGAATGTTAGTTGTACGTAAAAAACATGTATATTCTTTTTTGTTGAGAATTTTCTAGCCTTCATTTCTTGTAATAACTAAAAAAGTCATACGACCCATAGAAAGAGAGATATTTGCGAAAAACTTATTTTTGTCACCGACGCAAGCACGAAATCGATGGGGACTTTTGAGACATTAATTGTAATGTCAAAATGAAGGTGTATGCAAAATTTCAGCTCACTTGGGTTTTTTCGGCAGATGTTGCGTTTTTCAGTCTAATGTAACTGGGCCAATAGTGGTAAACAACGTTTAATAAACATTATAACAGTTCCAGTGGTGCAAACCACTAAACTTGAAAACATTCAACTGTGTTTTATTTTACATCCACAATTTTTTATATATAATTGCAGTTAGTTGAGTTAATATAACCAATAACTCTGCAGTACTAAGATCAAAGCTTATTTTTTGTGTCTTTAGGTTAAAATTTTATTTTACTGTAGTTTTGACTATTGGCTCAGAGAAGAGCATATGGCTAAAAAGACATTCAGAGTAGTATATTTCAAGCATTTTCAAATTACCACATTAAAGAGAAGCAATTTTATAAAATAGTATATTAAAGTATGAGTGGATAACAAGGTCTTTAAAACACGCGCGAGTTTTCAAGCACGACGGCGTAGCCGGAGTGCTCGAAATAGAGCAAGTGTTTTAAAGACCAGTTATCCACGAATACTTTACGCTATTTTTTATTATACCTCCAATACTGAAAATAAATTACGTACTAAAAACTTAGAAATACTTTTTGTCGTGATAAATCGAGAGGGCATAATAATATTGCTACTATAGTTACGAGAATTATTTACGTTTTTGTCGCGTCCATGTCCGTTGTTGCATTCAGTCGTTTCCTTGACAACCTTTAAAGCTCGGCGAGCTTTAATCGCCTTTATTCGCACGCTTAGGCGTGCTTTAAATGGCGATTCTGATGCAGGTATAATAATAGTATATTAAAGTATGAGTGCATAACAAGGTCTTTAAAACACGCGCGAGTTTTCCAGCCAGACGGCGTAGCCGGAGTGCTCGAAATAGAGCAAGTGTTTTAAAGACCAGTTATCCACGAACACTTTACGCTATTTTTTATTATACCTGCAATACTGGAAATAAATTACGCACTAAAAACTTAGAAATAATTTTTGTTGTGATAAATCGAGAGAGCATAATAATATTGCTACTATAGTTACGAGAATTATTTACGTTTTTGTCGCGTCCACGTCCGTTGTTGCATTCAGTCGTTTCCTTGACAACCTTTAAAGCTCGGCGAGCTTTAATCGCCTTTATTCGCACGCTTAGGCGTGCTTTAAATGGCGATTCTGATGCAGGTATAATAATAGTATATTAAAGTATGAGTGCATAACAAGGTCTTTAAAACACGCGCGAGTTTTCGAGCCCGACGGCGTAGCCGGAGTGCTCGAAATAGAGCAAGTGTTTTAAAGACCAGTTATCCACGAATACTTTACGCTATTTTTTATTATACCTGCAATACTGGAAATAAATTACGCACTAAAAACTTAGAAATAATTTTTGTTGTGATAAATCGAGAGAGCATAATAATATTGCTACTATAGTTACGAGAATTAGTTACGTTTTTGTCGCGTCCACGTCCGTTGTTGCATTCAGTCGTTTCCTTGACAACCTTTAAAGCTCGGCGAGCTTTAATCGCCTGTTTTTGCACGCTCAGGCGTGCTTTAAACGGCGATTCTGATGCAGGTATAATAAAAAAAAATATATTTAGATTTGTGAAACTCAGATTCATGTTTTTTGAAATATCTACCTAGAAACTGATTGTGCAGACTAACATATTATTTTACGAAATGGACCAGGATTAATTTCTGTACCTTTCCTCGCATCGGATCTCTTAAGATAAACGAAACAAATTCCAAAAGTTCTAAAAGCGTAATGGTATTTACCACAAGAGCAGTTTCTTGATGCGGTTTCTTCTTCTTCTACTTTATCCGGAGGGTCATATGTGCCTCCATCTACAACTCCAGTGAAAGTGCTGAATAAGCCAGCCACTTCATTAAACAGAAATCTTCCGGATGCGCTGGTGTTTGTCCTGTTGCTCCTGTGGAACGCTGGCGGAATGGGGTTGGAAATTAGCTAAAAATAAGAAATTACTGTAATCATTGCCAGGAAGTTGTTACACCTGAAATAGCACTATAACATTGGTCGTATTATTTATCCGATGGCAGTGTAATGCGTAACGATTAGGTGCTTGTGTTCCAGCCATGCTTTAGAATTGATACAACATCGAAAACAACTGAGGTAAATTAATAGAAAATAGATTACAGTAATGGGTCTTATCAATTATTTTAGTTAATTAGGTGTGTATATTTAATTTTGGTTTCGAAAACAACTGAGGTAAATTAATAAAAAATAGATTACAGTAATGGGTCTTATCAATTATTCTAGTTAATTAGGTGTGTATATTTAATTTTGGTTTCTTTTGGAATGTCAAGGATATTACGAAATGTTCAAATACAAATTAAGGGTGTCCAGATCAATTTCCAAGTTTTGATAGTAAAAACTGTAAAATCATTTTTATATTAAATTTTAACATTGACGATTAAAGATTTGTAGCTGCCACTGGACGTATAATTATTTTTAGTGTTTTTGAGTGAGCAGGCAGAGTTCACTTAAATCTATACATATACCGTGTGTCCACAGGAGTACGCACCATAGAGATAAGATAATGTCAATAGAATATAAATATCAACCAGTGCTGTGACCACCGTCCCTTTTCTTGTACCATTTATAACAATATTGTTTCATACAGTGGCGAGTCAGAAGCCAGAAAACAACGTTTTAGCTTGCCGGCGATCACAGCATTAGCCGATCTTTCTATTCTATTTGGTTATCCCTATGGTGCGTCCTCCTGTGGACACACGGTATAAAGGAAAGTCACAACCCTGACTAATCAACGCAGAGCCGTAACTGCTGGAACTACGAACTTCAAATTTGGGTGGAAGGTTCAATTGGTTACTTAAGGTAGTACTAAAAAGAGATTTTTTGAAATTCGACCCTTAAGGGGGTGAAAAGGGGTAAAATATGTTTTGACGAACTCCTAAATATCTCTTACACCCAATGAGATATCGACTTGGTGTTTACTTGCAAAGATTTTAAATGCAAATGCCTAGAAACGTTTTTCAGGATTTTGTCCTAATGAACCCCTAAAGGTGCAAATATGCATTCGGGGTGAATTAAAGAACCCTTCGTATCTCCTATATTTATTGAGTTATAACATTATTTTTTGGCATATAGATGTAGTTTCAAAATATTTAAAAAGTGGTTTAAGGGATTTTGTAAAATTTACCCCCAAGGGGTTGAAAAGCGCTACACTGTGTTCCCACGAATTCCTCAATATCTCATAGACCTGATAAGATATCGACTTGGTGTTTGCTTGCATAGGTATCCAAGGCAAATAACTAAAGAAATATTTTAGGATTTTGCCTTAATCAACCCTAAATGTGTCAATTTGCATTCGGGGTGAATTATAGAGCCCCTTGTATCTCCTTTGTTGAGTTACAGCATTCTTTTGTGGCATATAGATGTGTCTTTACAAATCTTTAGAAAGGGGTTTTAGGGTTTTTTAAATTTCACCCCTAAAGCGGTAAAAAGGGAAAACTGAAAAGGGGTAGGGGGTTAAAATTATTCTTTTTTCCTTTTGGTTCATTTCAGGATAAAACGATCTGAAAGAATTTTTAGAAATTTTACCCCTAGGGATAAAAAGGGGGTAAACTGTGTTTCTACGAATTTCTTAGAATAAAATAGGCGAATTTCTGAAATTCCATCCCCTTGTGATGGAAACGGATATCCTGCTAAAATTTATGAATACGACTTCTAATAAGTACATGTATTTTGATTTTATCTCATTGTTATACTAAAACTATAGTTTCATCAATCTATACAAGGGTAATGACAATTACATACACATTTTCAGGGGGTATGTGAAGAAAGAAAGAGTTAAGAAGAACTTCTTTCCGAAGAATATTGTTCCACTTTACCTACAATATTGTTTTGCAGCCTTTGTTAGTTTAGCATAATGAGTGAGGGGGAGGAGGGCTCCGCAATTCATTTAAGATTTAGAAGAAGAAACAAACATTTGTTGTCCGTACGAAGAACGGGCATCTTGCTAGTAGAGTATACTAGAATAGGTATTAAGAACATTTAGTGGGCCTGGACACAAAATGTTGTAATATAATTATATTACAATTTTATCCCTTAATAACAAGAACAACTGGGCTGTAACTAAAAAAAAACATTAACTCTAGGCAAGCCAACATTTTGCTCTTCTCAATACTGTTAATGTTACTACTTGTCCTTTTTTTTTTGGAGAGGGCAGTTTATTTCTGAATGCAATGTCCTTGTGGATTTTTAATCTAAAATTTGCTTTGGACAAACCAAAACTCAGATTTTAGATTTTTTCTCAATTTAAATTATTGGTGCCTCGTCTCATTCTAACTTCAAATTTCTATCCATTTCTTTATATAGATACTCTAATTTTTCTTTCTACTAAACGTAGGGTTGTCTGTATATGTTTAGTATGACCAAAAACAATGTTCATCAAGGGTGGCTTTGGAATTTTTCAGTCATGTGTATTATAACAGCAGAAAATATGAACCTGTCATTTGGCATTTGTTATAAAGTAAGGCTATGATCTCCTGCTTCTTTTTCTGTAGGCTTTGAAAATATATCCGTTGCTTCTATTACGGGTCTTGATCACATTGCGATATTAGCCACTGTCAGCCATTGTCTGTAAAAAGTGATAAGGATTCGGTATAATTATTTGTGTTATAATACACCTTACTTCAAAATTCCAAAGGCATCTTTGATGAACTTTCTTTTTAAGTATAGAAATAATGAGACAACTGAAGTTTAGCTACACATTATTATGAATGAGATCAGCAATAATTTTTCGTAATTTTGAACCAAAGTAAAATTAAGACCCCACTTTGATGGAGAAAGAAGGAATAGAAGAGAGACCGAGTTTAATATATGTTATCAGAAATCTATATAGAAACTACTATAGAAAAGTGGTACGACTTTTGGAGAGGGTAGTTTTCCCTGTATCTGTTGTTTACCTTCTATCTATTGGATAAAAAATGTACCAATTTTCGTTAAAGATGAAGGCAAAATGCTATTTTTCTTTAATAAATTTGAGGTAAAGTAAGAATAGACAATTTTTTTTGAAGTTGTTTACTCTGTATCTGTTGGACTGAATATATGCTTTTTTATTCAAGGGTAAAAAGTCTACAAATATACCGATGGGGCCACAATTATACCGGGTGTCCGTTCCCAAAGTCGAACAT